>JABTTQ020001910.1:0-441593 GCA_016081115.2 Rehmannia glutinosa
TATTGCTATAAAATTACACAACACAGTCAAAATCGTATCAAATGTGCGGTTTTTAAAAGATATCGATCAAAATTTATGTGATTAAAGCCAGAGTAAATCTCCAAATAGTCCAAGCTTATAGGACCAAAAAGACCATTTTCCCTAAAATTGATTGATGCTAAACTTATCCACCACACTTTTTTCTTGCAGCCCCCTAGTCGCTGCCCTGTTGATGAATATATACGTTGTTGGTTTAAATCAACTGACATAGAAATAGACAAGGTCAGCTTGCAAATATTTTTTAATAAATTATGAGTAGTGGTTTGGATGAGAGTATAAATTTCAAATAAACCGAAAGATATAGAGATCAAACCCCAGTCATACACTTTCTAAGAGAGCGATATCACTCTTTACAAACTTGTGCATGGTGACTTGCAAATATACACTCGGCGCATGGGGGGCTCTGCTGGGCGGCCCCAAATTTTCTTTTCATTTTTATAAGGTAAAAAAAAAATTATATGTTTTTTTTAATGGAAAACATAGTTGAGCTAGGGGGAAAAAATTTTTCGCATGTATGGAGTCTTAGAGTCGGTACACACCCTGTACACATACCATGCAATTATGTTTGTACTTAGATTAAGACAAGTTTTGTTTTGTCAAAGGGCTAATCAGGATTTTTGAGCTAGGGCATCTAGTACAAACAGTATGTTTTACTAGATTAAAAAAGGTTGTATGATTTCATGCTGTCCTGCTTAATTAGGGCAAAGCCTTTGATAATGGACATATATCTTAATTTGTTTATCAGTATATGAAAACAGTATGTTTCACTAATCTATTTTCTGTATTTATTGTACTTGTTAATATAGCTGAATTTTTAAAAGTGCATAAACTCAAGTGCTATACATTTTTAACTGACTAAACAAATCTGCATATATTATCCAGTTCTGGAGTGCTCAGTGTGTCACGTATATTTCTCACATAAGATGCCCGTTTTGAGTATCAAATCAGAGATCTTTAAATCATGACATCGGTTATACTTTGTTTATTCCCATTTATATGAAATATTAGAACCTCGACTTAATTGCAAACTGGTACCATGCAAAGAAATTTCCGCATTGCAATTGTGGTCCCTATGTTGTAAAATAGTCCTATAAGATTCCTTTTGTTGCAAAAACAGTCTCAAAACCTTAATTTTATAATTTTGATCTCATAATTCTTAATTTTACATTTTGGTCTCAAATACCTCATTTCTATATATACTCAATTATCTGCCTTAGAATGTTCATAAAAACTGTATCAAAATCTGGGTTTATTATAAATTTTATATTTTAATCTTTGTTATATATATATATATAATTTTTCTTAAGTTGAATTTTCACTTATTAAATTTCATCCTATTACTAATTCTTTGGATCAGATTTCGAACACACCTAACACTTAGTTGACCAAATATGCATTTAGCATTACATTTTGCCACTTGTAGACGAAGATTTTGACACCATTACTTTACAGGTAAACAAACCATATCTTCCATTGGCGTCTGGGGAATATTCATTAACAACCGGGGTGATGATTGTCGCATCCTTTGCCATCTTGGTGGGTGAAAAGATTTCATTAGTTTGCTTATAGGTCCCTATGTTATCTAATGTCCGATTCTAATTTAGGGATAATTACATATACTATCCTTGAGATTTAGCCTAATTACAGAAAATCATAGTTATCTTTCAAAATTACAAATAACCTCCAGCATATGTTTATCAATTGTGCAACAATTACAAACCTCAACGTTACGTATTGGTAATGATTCAAGGGGTTATTTGTAATTTTAAAGATAATTAGACTTTATTTTGTAATTAAACTAAACCTCGGGGTAGTTTTGTAGTTATTCTTTTTCCGAAAATATTCACTCCAAGGAAAAAAACATTGTTTTTCTATTTGTAGAGTTTTGGCTTGGATGGTGATGTGGAAATTACCATTATAGCCTCTTTAGGCTCGAGTTGACCATCTTGACCTCGCGAAATTACCAAAATACCCCAGGATCCGCTGCTTTTTATATGGGTCCCGACCCGACCCAAAAGTCCGGGTGGTCGCTGCGAGCCACACCGTCGATCGGGTGCCACGTGTGTGCGGTGATCCCACTACCCGGTGAACAAAGCACTATAAATATAAGACGAAAAACCAAGGTAAAGGTAACTTGTCATTATTCTAAATTACCTCGCTCTTTAGCTTTCTAAGTACCTCAACCTGATTCTCGACTTAGGCATGGGCCCACTGAGAGCCATCCCGGCTAGCCCTAACGTGCATTCCTGTTTCAGGTACCCTCGAACAAAGTACCTCACCTAGCTTTTGGGGATCCTCGACAGGTCGCTTTGTGGAACACACTTCACCTCGCTTTGTGGTCCCTAGGGGTACATCCGATTTACATTCCTAAATCGGTTGGCGCCGTCTGTGGGAAACGAGGTCTAGCTAAAGATGGGATGAGACACCAGGAAGATATTGAAACACCTAAGCATGCGCCCAAGACACCTCGGGGTCGTGAGGACCTTCAGGGAAACATCACCAATTCGCCCGCTTCACTTGGCAGGACCATCTCGTTCGGGAGGAGGAGCGGATGATTCACATGAAGGCTAGTGACTTTGAGAAAATCTTTGGAAAAAATGTTGGAGGATAGGAAAGAAAGGCAAAGAGAAAGCTATGGGAGGCCCCTCCCCAAGGTCCCCCAGGGGAAGGGGGGAATGTGGAAAAACGAAACGAAGTACTAGTTGATTTGGAAGAGGTGGCTAGTCAAGCCGTCAGGCCACCAGCGAGGCGACCAGAGGAGGTCGTGGGCGAACCAGTCAATAAGCCACGGGACATACACGAACTGAGTGAACAAATCGAGCATGTTACTCGACAACTGGATGATTTGAGGCGGAGGGGAGCTGTAACATCCGCTTTGCAGAAAAGGGGATCTCCATTTTCTCCCGAGATCCTAGCCGAGGTGGTCACGCCGAACTTCAAGCTTCCTGATCTCCCGAAATATGATGGGAATAGGGACCCTCAGGAACATCTCACCGCTTTCGACCACGTGATGCAATTGTATGGGCAGTCGGATGCCATGAATGCTAGAATATTCATCACAACGCTGACTGGAAAGGCGCAGGAATGGTTCATGGGATTACTGGGGAGGCTGTGGTTTCTTACGAACAGCTGGCTCGAAAGTTCTTATACCAGTTCGCAAGCCAAAAGCGAGCTCGAAGGTCAGCCTCACATTTGTTCACTATAAGGCAGGGGGTGAAAGAGTCGCTCAGGGAATTCATAAATCGGTTCAATGATGAAGCATTGGAGGTGCAAGATATGCGAATCGACATGATGACTAATATCCTTATCCTTGGATTGCAAAAAGGACCATTAGCATCAGCGCTCGCCACGAACCGCTTTGTCGATAAGGAAGCGATTAATGGAAGTGACCAAGAAATACATACAAGAGGAAGAGATGAATGCCCTTAAAGACGAGGAGTGGTCCCAAGTGGCTCAGGCTCCACGCGATGGGAGGATCTTAGAGAGAGCTTCGGTTTAGGGTCGAGGCTAGACCAAGGTCCAGATCAAGATCGTCCTAGGGCAAATGAGCCTGAGATATACTACGGCTGAACGTGCCCCAAAGTCACGCTCTAATGGCCATAGAGCTTAACCGATATGCTAAGGTGGCCAAAAAGATGAAGATGACCCGGGTCGAGAAGAAACATGGATAAATATTGTCGCTTCCACAAGGACCATAGCCCACGATACCGAGGAGGCGCATTCAGTGCGAGATGAGATTGAAAAGGCTCATCCAAAGAAGGTTACTTACAAAATTTTGTTTTGAAAGAAGAACGAGGTGGAGGACCTAAGGGACCTATGGCGAAGATCACCGACTCGCAAGTCATGGCCGGTCGAGGTCGCCATGAGGCGGGACATAGGCAAGAACGCCCGAGGGAGCGCTCTAGGCTAGGCAAAATCGGGAAGATAACTTGCCTCGTAGGGGAGTTATACATATGATAGTAAAGGGTCCTAGTGGAGGTGATTCTGAGTGCGAGAAGGAAGCATGCGCGTAACCTCTTCCCATGATTTTCTAAGAGAAAAGCAGAAGGTCATGCATGTCCAAAATTCTAGCCCTATTATGTTCGATGGTCGTGACCTCGCGGAGTCGAGGCACGCCAAAATGACCCGATAGTAATCACGATGGATATCGCCAACTTCGCCGTGCAAAAAAAATCTTGGTGAAAATGGATCTCGCGGATATATTATTTATGCATGTGTTGAGGAAGATGGAACTAGATGTAACGCTTTACGTCCGGTTGACACACCGCTGATGGGGTTGGAGAAAGCGAAATGGTTCCCCTAGGGACCATTGATCTCCCCACCCATTTGGGCGACGCCGTGCGAAAAGACAATCATGATCAAGTACTGGTAGTAGACGCCCATTTCTTATAATGTGATCATGGGGCGGAAAGCATCTTGAAATCAATTTCACTCTTGTGGTGTCCACTTATCACTTGAAGATGAAGTTCCCTACATCGGGAGGGGTAGGCAAGACGAGGCGATGCGTCGGCTGGCGGCTAGAGAATGCTATAATGTTTCCACTAAAAAGAAGAAGGAAGGGAGAGAAGTAAGAACTATAAAGCAAATAACACGAAGAAGAAGGCTGAAATTTGAGTAAAAAAGAAAAGGAGAAGGTTAAAAAAGCTAGGACAATGGCGGAATATAGGGTTGAGCCAACGGAGCAAAGACAAAGTGATTGAGCTCGAGCAGGCGGCCCGAATAAGTTCACTAAGATAGGGTCATGCAAATGGACTCGGGTTAGAAGTGTTGATGATTCAATTTCTTAGGGAGAAACGTGGACATTTTCTTGAAACCCCTCGATTTCCAAGGCATAGATTTTGAGGTGATGGTTCACCGATTGAATGTGGATCCGTTAGCAAGGCGTGAAGCGAGAAAAAGCAAAGCTTTGGAAGGCGAAAGAAATAAAATTATAGAAAATAGCGTGAACAAATTATTGGAGGCGGGATGTGTTGTGGAAATTCGATTCAGTGGTTATCAAATGTAGTTATAGTGCCCAAGGCTAACAACAAATGGAGGATGTGCATAGACTTTCTGAGCTCTGAATAAGGCATGCACCAAAGATCCCTACCCCTACCCTCGCATCGACCTCTTGGTGGACTCCAATGAGGATGTGCCTTGCTTAGCATGATGGATGCATACGGTATCACCAAATTTTTGGCGCGAGGAAGATAGGGACAAGACCTCGTTTGTGACGGAGAAGAGGGGGTTTATTGTTACATTGTAATGCCGTTTGGACTAAAAGAACGTGGGAGCTACTTATCGTGAGGTTAGTCAACCTCATGTTTAGAGAGAAAATTGGCAAATCAATGGAAGTGTATGTTGATGATATGTTGGTAAAAAGCGTGGTGGAAGAGGAGCACCTTGAGCATTTGGGAGGCTTTCAAAATAATGCGAGCCTATGGTATGGCCAGATCCGTGAAGTGCACCTTGAGTGCGAGATGGAAAATTTTGGGCTTCATGGTGCATGAGAAGGGGATCAAAGCGAAGGAGAAGATAAAAGCTATAATGGAAATGAGTTCTAGACGGTCAATGAAGTACAACGACTTACGGGAAAAATTGCCTTATTCAGCAGGGTTCATTTCGAGATCGGTGACCCAACCTTCATTTTTTCAACACTTTGAGAACATGAAGATTTTCAATGGACGGAGGAATGTGAGAATGCGTTTGAAGATTTGAAAGGATATCTTATGTCTCCACTTTTTTCCCAAACCTAAAAAAAGAGAGGCTCTATTCTTATACTTAGCCGTTTCAAGCGAGCCGTGAGCTCGGTGTTGGTGCGAGATGAAGAAGGAGTTCATCGCCCGATTTACTACGTGAGCAAGTTGTTACGGGGAGTAGAAGAGAGGTATCTAGAGACCGAAAAGTTAGGTTTGGCCTTGGTAGTATCGGCCTAGGAATTCGACCTTACTTCCAATCTCATGATTATTGTCCTCACAAATCAACCACCGAGACAAGTGTTAAAAAAAACCGAGTTTGTCAGTCGCCTAGTGAAATGGTCCGTGGAATTGGGAAATTTGATATTAAATATCAAAGTAAAACGGCGATGAAGGCTCAAGTCCGCCGACCGTAAATGAAGCCGGTGGATCGGAAATTGAAGTTCAAAAAGAGGAAGTGACATAGCTCTGCATGTGGATGGGTTAGCGGTAGCCCTTTGGAGCGGAGCGGGATCTTGTTGTAAAAGCCTAATTCTTTCGAGGTGGAGGTGGCACTTCGCCTCGAATTCAGTGACAAACAACGAGGCTCAATACAAAGCTCTGTTGGCGGGATTAAAAATGGCGCGAGAAGTGTAATGTGAAGAAGTTGATAGCTTACATCGACTCGATTGGTTGCAATGCAAGTTGAAGGTTCGTTTGAAGCTAAGGATCGATCCATGGCTAACTATTTGGAGAAAGCGAAGCGGTTGATGGAAAAGTTCGATTTTTTGACTCAGAGATCCCAAGAAATGAAAATGAGTGAGCCGATGCTCTAGCTCGCTTGCGGTGTAGTGTAAGTAAGTGGGAATAGCTCGAGGAAGGTGATCGTGTTGGTGGCGGCGCGGCGGACTCGTTAGTGGAGAAAGGTCCCATCGGCGTATCAGCGAGGGCTGGTTTGTGCAATTGACACCCCAATCGATTGGATGGAAGACTTGAAAAATTTCTAGAAAATGGAGCTTTGCCCTTGGACCCGATAAAAGCTATAAGGGTCAGTTAGAGCGTCGGTTTCATAATGATAGACAATGAGATGTATAAAAGATCGGTAGGAGGACCATTGCTAAAGTGCTTGGGACCTAGGGAGAGGCGATGTATGTAATGAGGAGATTCATGAGAGCAAGCGTGGTAACCACTCGGGAGGTAAGGCACTCGCTCGAAGGTGATCAGGCAAGGTTACTTTTGGCCGACTTTAGCAAAGGGATACAATGGAGTTTGTTAAAAAAATGCGAAGTGTCGAGTTCCACGTGAACCTAAGTCATCAACCAACGACCCTAGTTGGAAACGATCCCCATTGCTTGTCCTTTTGATTAATGGGGAATCGATATCTTGGTCCATTTCGATGACTAGAGCTCGGAAGAAATTTATTATTGTGGCAATGGAGTACTTTTCTAAGTGGATTGAGGTCGAGCGAGTGGCTAAGATAACGAAACCAAAGTCATGAATTTTTGTGGAAAAATATCGCATGTAGGTATGGGGTGCCCGAATCTTAATATCGATAATGGCACTCAATTTCAAGGAAAGAAGGTTAGGGAATGGTGTGAAGAATATAAAGTAAAGGAAAATTTTACAGCGGTGGGAAACCCTTAAGAAAGCAGACGATCGAGGTCGCAAATAGAATTATTCTACAACACTTAAAACGAGGCTAGAGGAGGCGAAGTCGTATTGGGTGGACGAGCTGCACTGGAGTCCTTTGGGCATATCGAATGACGGTGGAAATTGGAGAAACTTCACTTCGGGTCGCTCGATGCGAGCCAAGAGAAATAATGAAGCTAGAGAACTCAAGCTCGAGCTCATTGAAAAGCGAGACAAAGCGTTTATTCGGATCCAAGCGGCTAAGGAAGGATGGAAAATGCATACAACAAAAGGGTTCGGGGCGAAGCTTTCAAGTAGGGGATTTAGTGCTCAAAAAAGTGGAAGTTTCCAAACATGTGGGGAAACTAGAGGCAATTGGGAAGGACCTTTTAAGGTAATTGAAGTCTTGAAAGGGGAACATACGGACTAGAAAACATGCAAGGAAAGGAGCTTAGAGGCCTTGGAACATTCATAACTTAAGGAGGTTCTATACTTAAAATCTATTTCATGTATTTAGCTTAATTTTGGAAGCATTGAAGACTTATGTTAAAAACTCTCATCAATGAAAGAAGACGAATTTCACTTGCAATGTTTACCTTTTTGCACAATTAAAAGCTTAGTATTTTAGGTAAGTAAGTGAACCACTCAAGATTCGTAGGCCCACAAGATAAGCCCCTAAAAATTTAGCGGGACCCAAGACGATCCCACGGAGGATCTAGGCCATAAGCTCCTTTTAGTGGCAAAGCCCACAATGGTCCCAAAGGGACCTAGGCTCGCAAAGTTAAGCCCCTAAAAGGCTAAGCGAGGCCCAAGACGATCCCACGAAGGATCTAGGCCATAAGCTCCTTTTTAGCCGGGCAAAGCTCCACAATGGTCCCAAAGGGACCTAGGCTCGCAAGTTAAGCCCCCTAAAAGGCCGCGGGCCCAAGACGATCCCGAAGGATCAGGCCATAAGCTCCCAAAATTTGGCAAAGCCCATAATGGTCCCAAAGGGGCTAGGGCATAAGTGAAGCCCCTAAAAGGATAGCAAGCCCAAGATGACCAACGAGGGATCTAGGCCATAAGCATCCTTTTAGGTGGCAAAGCCCACAATGGTTCCAACAAAGGGACCTAGGCTCGCAATTGAAGCCTCCCAAAAAGGATATGAGCCCAAGATGACCCCACGAGGGGATCTAGGCCATAAGTATCCTTTTAGGTGGCAAAGCCCACAATGGTTCCAACAAAGGGACTGGGCTGCATAATTGAAGCCCCTAAAAGGATAGCAGCCCAAGATGACCCCACGAGGGATATAGGCCATAAGCATCCTTTTAGGTTGCGCAGTGCAATGGTCCTAAGCGAGGACCTAGGCTCGCAAGAGAAGCCCCCTAAAAGGATAGAGGCTCAAGATGACCCCATGGGGACTGGGCCATAAGCATCCTTTTAAGCCGGGCAGAGCTACCGCAATGGTCCTAAGCAAGGACCTAGGCTGCAAGAGAAACCCCTAAAGGATAGCGGACCCAACACGACCTACAAGATATCTGGCCATTAGCATTCTTTTAGTGGCAAAGCCCATAATGGTTCCAACAAAGGGACCGAGGCTCGCCCGAGGATCTAGCCTCGCCACGGGGCTTAGCCTCGAGAAGAAGCCTAGGACCCAAGGATGCCTAAAAAAAAACAAAAGTGAAGAGAAGTAAAGAACATGCAACATATAGAAACGAAGCAGACATCGAAGGTATACACGAGCGAGGTAAGGTAAATACACCAATAAGCGAAGTAAAATCAAAAGTACATTAAGAGCGACGAGATTGTCAATAAAATACATCAAAGTTAAATACTTCGTTAATAATTTACATGAATGGTCCCCTACGATGCTAAAAAGAGGCTTCACGAGCTCGGTGAACTCATCAACCTCCTCCACCTCGTCGATGATTTCTACATCACGCGAGCTGCCAACCCTCGCCCGCCTTGGCGATGTACGCTTCGGCTCGTCTTTCTCAAAGGGGTCAAGCTTTTCTAGGTCGAAATCGGCCTTGAAGGCTCCTTTTTAATTCCTGCCAGCATCGCTCGAAACCATCGAAAAGGTACACCACGGCTCGTTCGGCTATGAGATTCTCACAAGAGAGGATGAAGAAAAGATTGGACTCCGGCCAAAGGCGAGACGCAGGCTAGCGAAGCCTATGCTCTTCTTGAGGAGAGGTATTCCTCGAGACCTTGTTTCCAACCTCTCTCAAAGGAATCGCTACCTCCTTGGCGTGAAGCTCCTCACGAGTTTTGAGCTTGCTTTGGGGACGAGGCAAGCTAGGTTTTGATCGGCCACTTCATTGAGAGTTAAAACGAGCCTCCTCGATGGATTTTGCGCTTATCCGCTTGGCGATTCGGAGCCGCATGGACCTCGCTCGGTGATTAGCGTACACTTCGTTCGATGCCTCCAATCGGCACCACGAAGTGCCATTTGTGCAACAAGCGAGAGCGCAAAAAGGAAAAAGCGAAATAAATGGCAAAAAGCAAGATAAAACGAGGACCAAGCTCCACGAACTAATGTTCTAATTGGGAATGGTACGAGGCATAGCAAGCTCGCGAACTCGGGGTCTAAGGTCGGGAGCCTTCTCGTGAGCCGCAAGTCGCCGGGCTGGAGATGAGACTCGCCAGTTCAGCCACATCATCATTCGGTCCACGTAGGAAGGTTTGCGTCGGTAGGTTCGATCTCGTTGTGGGCTCGCATCCCGGTGGAGGCACCCATAGAGTCGGGCGAGCTCCTAACCTTGCGAGTTTTTTGCCTTTTAGGGGGCGGATCCTTGACCAATGCTTTTCCTTTCTCCTCTCTCGACTTGCTACCCCGAGGCCTTGCCGGTTTTCTTCGAGGGCACCTCGGGGCGGGGTCGGCGGCTATAGCCACGGGGGCGAAGCTACGGCCAAGCCTAGCGGTAAATCCGACGCTTGATAGCATCTTGGCGAGCCAGCTTGCGAAGCTAGTAGGCCTCTTTGTTGTTGGCGAGGGCCTTGTCAAGTCTGGCCGGATCGAATCGCCATATATGCACAAGTAAACAAAAGGCATCAATATAAGCATGATAGGCGAACTGGAAAAAATAAAAGAAATAGATTACCAAGTGTTTGAGTTTCATGGCGAGAGCGGGGCTAAGGCCGACGAGGGATAAAACCTCTTCGGTAATGAGGTCGCAAGCCTCATACCAATTTTGGGTCAGCATAGAAATGAAGTCGGCACCCCAAGAAACAGGAGGCAGGCCTCGAGGCGAGGTCGACTCAATTTCCAATCCGAAGGTAGGTCCCAAGGATTTTCAATAGGAGCTCGAATGAATATGAACCTATCTTTCCAAGGCCACACCGAGGAAGGAACTCGGTGTAAAAAATTTCGGTTAGTGCGAGGCGAGATGTAAAATAATTTGGAATTGGTAGTGGTGGTAGAAGAATTGATGGCATATAGTTCACAAAAAGTGAGAAAGCGGCGGCCTCGCCAAAATGCTTCATTAAGATGATAAAACCTACGATATGACGATAGGAATTTGGGACGAGTTGAGCCGGGCAAACATCTAGTCCTCTTAGAATGTCAACGATGGGGCGAGCAAAGGAAATCTAAGACCGATCGAGGCTAGCAAGGTGAAAAGCTAAGCAACGAGGTGGAGGCTTGTCTATCCTATCACTAGTAGTAGGAATTATGATTTGGTACAAAGCGGGAATGAAGAAATTTTTCCTAATGGTGCCTATATCATGAGCGGAGACTCGGGACCTAAGTAAAGCCCGGGGGCGTGTTCAGGTCGTCCCGATGGGGTGGCTTCACGGGATACCTTACGGAGAAGGGGAATATGGGTCGCCCCGCTAGTAGAAGTAGAAGAGCTCGAAGGCGAGCCGAGTCGACGACCCTGAGTTCGAGGGCGAACTAGAGTTCGACCGCATGAACTAGAGGCCGTGTGGATGGAGGAGGGTCGCCATAAAAGAATAAGAAAATTTAAAGTAGAGAGAGAAAGAAAACCTACCTCTAAGTCAAGTGAAGTGGAGGAGCACGAAGTCAAAATCCTAGGTCGTGGGCGCTTGAGCGGCGTGAGGTGATCAGGGGTAAAAAATGTGAAAAGTGAAGGTTTTGAAAGACCGTCTTATATATATAGAGAAGGGCGGGAAAATCAATGGTCTCGATCAAAAAGGTGTTCAAATTCAACGGTACAGGATGGAAGGGTCTTTTCGAAGTCATAGGCTTGGATTACGTGTCGCTTTGAATTCGAGGACTGCATCAAGTCACTTGACAATAAATTACTAAAATGCCGGGGAGTAAATGATGTGGAAATTACCATTATAGCCTCGCCTAGCTCGAGTTGACCATCTTGACCTTGCCTCACGAAATTACGAGAATGCCCCCAGGATCCGTGGTTTTTATATGGGTCGGACCCGACTCGAAAGTTCGGGTCGGGTCGCCGCGTGAGCTACACACCGTCAATCGGGTGCCACGTGTACGGTGATCCGCTTACCCTTCCGGTGAAACGATCTATAAATCACGGCACGAAAAACCAAGGTAAAGGTAACATGTCATTATTCTAAATTACCTCGCTCTTTAGCTTTCTAAGTACCTCAACTACACGATTCGACTTAGGCATCGGAGGGCCTTGGGTAGGAGCCATCCCTAGCCAGGCCTAACGTGCGTTCTGTTTAGTACCCTCGAACAAAGTACCTCACCTAGCTTTTTAGGGATCCTTGACCAGGTCGCCGTGGAACACACTTCACCTCGCTTTGTGGGTCCCTAAGTCGGTATATCTGATTTACATTCCTAAATCGGATGGATTGTTGGTTCGTGGCCATTATTTTGGCTCTTTTCATCGACTTTATACTTGGAACTGCTTTATTCCGTTAATGTGAGTGAATATTTTTCACGCATATTTATTTCTCATATTATTAGATGTTAAGCTTGTAAATGAACAAGATAAGCATTATAAAAGTGAGGTGATATTATTCAATGAGATATGATGACACCCGAGCTGAGCTGAAAAATTGGTCCACGTGACGTTCAACACATGAAAGTATGAGACCCATGGCGGCCACGAACCGGCGGTGACATCGACAACCGACCACGATGATGTCATGAGTTGGGCTCGTTACTCGAGCCCGGTCTGGTGGGAAATTTAAGGATAACTATCCGATTAAGAAAAGTTAAGTATATCTTTAACATGAGTAAGCTGATACTTATCAACATGCCGGCCACGGATGAGTCGACAAGTGCCAAACACTTGGCCTGCATGCGTGCTTAGCAAAGGACAAGTGTCCCTTTTTAATTATTAAGTGTAATAGTGGATATTAAAAGCCCACTAATGAGATGTGTATAAATAGGGTCTTATTTATTAGAAAAAGGATAAGAAAAAAATAAGAGAAAAATACAAAAAAGAAAACACTTGTAAATGTATTATTGTCAGAAAGACCGACCCCAACTTTCGGCTCGGCATTATATCAAAAGATAGAATTAGCCATAAATAAACGCTCATTTACATTTCCACGTGCTAAGCTTTTCATGCATTTGGCTTGTTGACCGAAACGCACGTCAACAAATTGACGCTAGAAGGAGGGCCCGTAAAGGTCCATTCCGAATTCCGGGCTATATCGAGTCAAGTAAAACCAGGTAAAGCAAAACGCTAACCTTTTCGTAACAGACAAGATGAGTCAACAATCACTAAATGCCCGTTTAAACGAGGAACAACACTTAAATAATCAAACCGGCCAAACTACAAATGGCCAAAACGTGCCCCCAACTGAAGCAGGGAGCACAACGTTACTCCCTTTGGCCCAGTTGATTGCTAATCCTACGTTTGTGTAGCGGATGAATCAACTTATTTCTCAAACACTTGCCACCACCAACTCACAAGCACCTCCTCCACCACCTGTAAATACTCACCCACTAAACCCCCCACTAAATATTAATATCAATCCGCAAGCCCCGTACCTCCCCATAATGAAGGCCACGAGGCTAGTTCGGCCACAAACCGCACGGTCGTCATGACAAAAGACGACCACGTGATGACAACGAGGCGAGCGAGTCGTGTGGTGGAATCACGATCGAGCCTACACACCATCGCCGCGCCCGCTCTGTGTTTGCGGGCGACTAGGGGACAATCCTCTTCACCCTACTCGATCAATAAGCTCAGGCTCCGGTTTCCGGATGAAAAGAACCCGGTGAGGGCCCATCAAACTCAAGGTCCTAGCCTTTCTTTGTTGGAGCGGGAGGCATAAATTCAAGCGCGCCGCGCGGCAGTTGAGCGAACTAGAGGGTGGTCCTAAAAATGACCGATTTGAGGCGCATCAGTATCTTGAGCTTCCAGTTATATCGCCATTTCTTTGCTAGTATCTTATCAACAGCCGGCGAAGCTCAAAGTCCGGTCGGTCTACATAACGGTGAGACCGGCCCCACAATGCACATCCACAAGTACTTAGCGTGGATGGAACTTTCTGACCCCAGCGATGCCATTCTCTCGTAGGGCGTTTCCGTTGGCGTTAGGCTTACCGAGCCCATTGTTGGTTTAGGACCACGCGCAAGGGTCCATCCGATCTGGCTGACCTGGCCCCGCTTTTAGGGCACATTTTCTCACTGTAAATTCGAAGCGGCACAAAAAAGATTCCCTTGTAAATATCAAACGAGGAAATAATGAGTCCTTAAAAAGTTATGTCACTCGGTTCAACAAACAAGTTCGAGATATGGAGCGAGTGTCGAGGCGATGCCATTCGATTCTTTGCCATGGATGGGCTCGCCCGAGAGACATGGTTTAATTACTCTATTCATGAATCGGGGCGACCTCGTATCGGGGAATTTTTGATCCGCGAGCGTCACATCCGGGCGGAGGAAGCTATGGCAAGTCAACGCCCCAAACGAGAAGACTTGGGCGTAAAGAATGATGGGAAGAAATAACCCGCCGGGTGGAGTCGATTCGGCGTTCTTGGAGAACCCGACCACGGATATAAGGCTCGCCGAGGAAGTGCGAGCCGAAGTTGTTCTTATTTGAAAAGAGTACCTTGACCCCACTCCTTCAACAATTTGGAGCGAGATACTGGTCGAATTTGTTGCCCGGCTAGGCCTTTAAGGCTCGAGCGGCCAAATTGGATCTTTGACGATATTGTGCCTATCATAAATCGATAGGTCATGATATCACGAAGCGAATCGGAAGGGACCTCATTAGGGAAATCATGCACATCATTGAAGGCGGTTTGAGAAGATCGTCCACGAGTTCACGGCCCCAAGCACTTACTCAGGTGTGAACCCGAAGCGATTGGTGAATCGGCTTCCTTACCACGCCACGAATGAGAATCAAGGTAGGGATTGCAGTGTAAATAGAATCAATACTAATGCGGTGGAGGATAGCGCTCGAATAGAAAAAGGAAAGCCAACATCGAGGCAAAGTCGCCCATGCGAAAGGCAAGTTCACGTAGCGAGATCGAAGAAGGCCAACCAACAGGCGCTTCATCTTTCGGACGTTGGCCCGACCATGTGGTCCACCCACTCCGGCCCCTGGTCATTACCACACCGATCCTGGGCATCCCGATCCATAGGATTTTGATCGACTCGGGAGCTACTCGCCGGTGATCTCGTTCGAACTTTTAGGAGGTTAAACGTGGATGATATTATATTCGTCTATGCAATGAAAGTATTATGGGATTTGGTGGAGGAAGAATAATCCCGCTCGGGGAGGTTGACCTGCCCATTCGAGATGGGACGGGGAATCATAAGTGGCATTATCATCACCACATTTAAAATCATCAATCTTGACTCGGAGTATAATGCGATCATTGGAAGGCGTTGCTTTATCACTTAAGCGGCCGTTTCAATATATCACTTTTGTGTGAAATTTCCGACCCGGATGGAGAAGCCATCCACAAAGGGAACCAGAGGAGTCGCGGAGTGCTCTCTCAAACTCCGACCATTGGAGATTAATGTGGTAGAACGAGGTGAAACGGCGGGGCGACAGGGGCGACCCGAGAGGAGAGTGAACCAGTGGGTAGGCAAGATTGTTTGAAGAAAATAATCCAGGTAGGAGACCTGGAAAGGAGCCGATGGTGGAGGACGGAATGAAAGAGGTGGAGCCAGAAAAAGAGCCGGCGATTGAAGACGAGCTGCCCTACGATAGAAAAAAGAAGGGCAGAGTAAAAAGAGAAAACATGCGGAACCAGTTGAACAGATCGACACGGTCGATGTTGGTGGGCCGAATGGAGGACGCCAATTACGCATTGGCCACGACCTCCAAGAACCATTTCGAACAGAACTGATCGAATTTCTGGGAAATAATCTCGATGTCTTTGCATGGACACACTCTGACATGCCAGGAATTGATCCCAAACACGCTTGTCATCGTCTTAATATTGACCTGAAGTTCCGCCCAGTTATTTAGAAAAGGCGCAAGCTCGGCCCCGACAGGCAGGTCGCCCTGGAGGCCGAGGACAATAAATTGCTTGATAACCAGTTTATCAGGGAAGCCTTATACCCTCGATGGGTGGCCAACCCTGTATTAGTAAAGAAAAGAATGGCCAATGGCGCCTTTGTGTGGATTTCACCGACCTCAACAAGGCATGCCCCAAGGACAGTTATCCATTGCCAAATATTGACTACATGGTAGATGCCACAGCCGGACATGAACTAATGAGTTTTATGGATGCATACTCGAGCTACAATCAGATACGAATGCATCCGGATGACGAGGAGAACACGTCGCTTTTCTCTGCTCGCGGCGTTTACTATTAGAGGATGATGCCCTTTGGGTTGAAGAATGCCATCGCGACCTACCAAAGGTTAGTTAATAAAATATTTGAGGAGATGATAGGTCGTACCATGGAAGTGTATGTGGACGATATGTTGGTGAAATCTTTGTATATATCTGATCATCTTAATGATCTTAATAAAATATTCTTTGTTTTGAGATAGTATAAGATGATGTTAAACCCGAGAAAATGCACTTTTGGGGTCGCCTCAGGTAAAATTTTGGGATATATGGTTAGCCAAGGGGGTCGAAGCTAACCCAGATAAAATAAAAGCCATCATTGATCTTGAACCCCCTAATTCAGTCAAGAGAGTACAAAGCTTAACAGGCCGATTAACCACCCTTAATCGATTCGTCTCACGGTCCACGGACAAGTGCAAACCATTCTTTGAAATTATAAAGAAAAATAAGAACTTTGAATGGACTGAGCAAGCGCAACTTGCCTTTGAGTCACTTAAACAACATTTGGCCTCCATACCTTTGCTACAAAAACCTACTCGGGGGGAAGACTTGTATTTATATTTGGCGGTCTCTGAATATGCCGTCAGTTCGGTACTGATCAGGTTGGATAACTCTATCCAACATCCCATTTATTATACGAGTCAAGCACTGCACGGCGCCGAGCTTTGATACCCGCCTATGGAGAAACTAACCTACTCACTAATCATTTCAGCTCGCAAACTTCATCCGTACTTCCTGGAGCACAAGATCATGGTCTTGACCAACTATCCATTAAAGCAAGTGTTACACCGAACCAGATACCTCAGGTCGGATGATCAAGTGGGCTGTCGAGCTCAGCCAGTTTGACGTTTTGTGCGAACCACGTACAACCATTAAGGGACAAGCCTTAGCGGACTTCGTAGCCGAGTTTACACCCTCCATCCAGCTGCAGGTGGTTGAAGATCAAGAATGGAAGTTGTTCGTCGATGGATCCTCCACCGCAGGCCGAGCAGGGGGCGGGATCGTGATAATCGATCCAAAACATAAGTGTTACTGCTCGGCCGTGCGGTTCCAGTTCCCAGCGACTAACAACGAAGCCGAATACGAAACATTCCTGGCCGGACTAGAAAAGGCGCCATCAATGGGGCTAAAACGACTGTTGGTACACAGCGATTCACAGTTGGTCGTCCATTAGATCAACGGAGAGTACAAGGCGAAAGAGCAGAAAATTGCTCGGTACCTAGACTTGGTCAAGGAAAAATTATCACATTTTAAAACAGAAGTTCTGCATATTCCCCGAACAGAAAACATGCAAGCAGATGCCTTGGCTCGGTTGGCCTCCAGTCTAGGGACCGAGGCGATTGCAGATGTAACGGTTACTTAACTTTCCGCCCCGTCACTTAATGCAAAGAAGATACATGCCAATAAAGCCGCCGAGCTGACCTGGATGACTCCTATCATCCATTATTTAGAAAAGGGGGTTCAGCCGGAAGACAAGACCGAAGCTAGAAACTTGCGGACTCAGGCCGCTCGGTTCACACTAATAGACGGCATCCCATACAAACATGGGTACTCCGTCCCACTCCTTTGGTGCTTGTCCAAAACAGGATGTAGATTATGCACTCGGGAGGTACACGAGGAATATGCGGAAATCACGGGGCCAAACTTTGGCGTACAAGCCGTCGGCAAGGATACTATTGGCCGTCCCGAAAAAGGGCGTGAATGACCTAGTGAAGAAATGTGAAAGGTGTCAAAGATATGCACCTAGGTCGGGTATCACCCTGAGCAACTTACCTCCATATTCAGTCCTTGGCCGTTTGCCAAATGGGGTATGGACCTCATTGGACCACTCCCCACTGGCAAAGGGGGCGTGAAGTATGCCATTTTCGCAGTGGATTATTTCACAAAATGGGCCGAGGCGGAACCTCTAGCAAAGATAGATGAGGAAAAAATCGTTAATTTTTATGGAAGTCCATTATCTGTGATTTGGGATACCGCACTCAATTGTCACGGATAATGGGAAACAATTCGATAATCGGAGGTTTGAAATTTTTGCGAAGGGTTTCACATTAAAAATCATTTTTCGACCCCATACCACCCGCAATCTAATTGGCAGGTCGAGCGGTGAACAAAGTATTGAAGTATACTTTGAAGGCAAGGTTGGAGGAGTCTAAAGGCAATTGGCCCGAGGGAGCGCCCGGTGTGCTATGGTCATATAGAACAACACAACGAGCGACCCGGGGAGACACCCTTCTCACTGGCCTACGGCACCAAGGCTGTCATTCTGTTTAAATCGGAGCCCCTACCTTTAGAGTTGCGAATGTTTCTAGGGAAAATAATGATGCGCGCCGAGCCGAGCTGGATCTATTAGAGGAGAAGAGATGCGATCCGAGATGAGAAATGCCGTATATAAATAAAGAAGTGAGAGGTACTACAACTCGAAAGTGAAGAAAAGGAAGTTCTAGATCGGCGATCTCGTCTTAAAGAGAATAACGGGAGTCGAGCCCCGCCCGCTAAAACCGACACAGGAAGGTCCATTTTGGTCGATAAGATCTTGTCAAGCAGGCGTATGAGTTGGAATACTTGAGTGGGAAGAAGTTTGACCACCCATGGAATGTAATATACCTTAAAATGTACTATCAATAAAAACTCGTTTATGACTCGAGATGCGATTATGAGGATTTATCCTTTCATTTGATATTGTGAGCTCTCTCAAAGGGGGAACAATTTTTAGCACCTCGGCTAAGATCCGAGCGCCATTTCAAGCACCTCGGCTAAGATCCGAGCGCCGTTTCAATCGCCTCGGCCAAAAATCGAGTGCCGATCGCTTGCTCGTCTCGCACGTCCCTTGCACGTCAATAAAGGGAGACTCGCCCAAAAGGCAGACCTACCCTAAAAACAAAGACTCGGTTTAACCTCCGAGCATAAAACTTAGTAAACAAACATAGGCAGTTAAAGCCCATTACTTGTGCCATTGGGGCACTAAAAACCGAGCCCCATACTTGGGAAAAATAAAGAAAGCGGGCGAACAAAAGCAATACAACAAGAAGAAAAGTCGAGCTCAATACTTAGCAGGAACTTAAATGCATACACAAGTATTTGAAAAAAAAAAGTTCCATTCCAACACTAAAAATATTTACATGGGGGCCCGGAGCCCATTACATTCAGAGGCCCGAGGCCAACTAACCTGTCCGGAAGGCAAAGACAAAAAATTCAAAAGGAGAATGAAAAGCATCAAGCCCCGGCAGGAGGCGGAATCTCAACAGGCCTGCTAGAGGCAATTTCTTCTTCATTTGGAGGAGGCGAACCTTGGTTACCGGCGGCCTCAGCAAAAAGAGGGCGAAGGGCATCGAGGTCGGCATCCAAGAGAACAAGATCCTCCTCGAGCTGCGCAATGGTCCTGCCAGCCTTAAGATACCCGAGGATTTCTGCAATGCTGGTGGCATGACCGCAAGTCAACATAAAGGCATACTCCTCGGAGTCCTTGTAAACTTGGGCCGGCATCTATACGAGCCTCCTCAATTTGCTTACGAGCAGCCTTCTCTGCCTCTCTGCGCGCCCCAGCTACACGTTTCTCCATCTCTTCTGCCTGGGCAATGGCTGCACGCTCCAACTCGACGACCTTGGCACAGAGCTCTTCCTCAGCCTTACGGGCCTGATCTTGCTTAGCCTCGGCCTTTACAAAGAGACTTCCCTCTCGGTGTTGGCCCTGGCCGCGACCCCCCTGGGCTTGGGTTTTGAGAGACTCATGTACCCCTTGGCAGAGCGTAAGCCTCTTGCGAGATCTCGATGGCGCCTTTCCGGCTCCTCCATTCCCCAATCATGTGCCAAAGGATCCCGAGGTGATCGCCGGATAGCCCCATCACATACTAGGCCTTCTCTTTCCACCGGTCTCCGAGCGAACTGCTCAATGCCCGTGGTCCATGCCCGTGCAGCCACGTCTTTGGCAAAGACGCCCAACAATCGGCAAGTTTTTCACCGCTCGTCAAGAGGCATGGAGCAAGGCGAACTCCACAACCATTGAGGTTGCAACTCGGCCATCCGTCACACATTTTATCCCTCTCGAGGATTTGGCGGCATGAAGTGGCCCTCTCGAGAAATCATCCAGAAAGTTCTCGGAAACCCACCGATCGGGATCGCACATTGGCACGCTGGGTGGGGTTGGCCGGATTCTATCGGTCTATCCAGGCTCTTCGATTATAATTCCTTCCCTCCTCCTTCCGGAGTGGGGGCTCCACTACCGGGGACTCCATGGCGAGTCGCTTCACGGCTGGATCTCTCCTCCGAGCCGCCTCTGCATCGACGGGCTGATCCACGGCCACTCTAGTCCGGCGCACGGCGTGTTCCAGACTTTGAAGCGCGCGCAGAGATCCACACCGCGCCCGCAAAAAGACATCAATTGAATAAGAAGCCACAAAAGGAAATTGAAGAAAAATAATTGAAAGAAATAGAAAATGCATACCTTGGGCCCCGATTGGCCTGGGTGGCTCGAGGGTCCGCATTTGCCCGGGCCTGACACTGACGCCGCCCGGAGGACTAGCCGTTGTTGGGGACGGCCTCGCCTGCTCTGTCTGCACAGGTTGTTCTTCATGTTCTGGGGTCCGCCCCCTCTCAGCCCGCGGTGGGCTCCTCTGAGGCTCGCCCCTGACCTCTTCTACCCCCGCCGCCTGTCCCCCGGCCATCTCTCCGGCCTCGGGGTCGGCGGGCAAAGTGGACCGCAAATCGCCCACCAGGTGGGCCTCGTGGCCAACCTCTCAATCCGCCTATCTCTAGCGATCACGGCCTGGATATTCTCGGCCGTCGAACAAGAGCGGCCGATAGTGGGCGGAGGGCCGGTTTTCGGACAAAGCAAAGAGTTAAGGTTAAACGAGCCCCATATCAAAAAACGAGAAGAAAAAGGAAGTGTACTTACATGAAATTAAAAGTGAAGTCCGAAGGAGGCAAGAACACCGTCTCTTCCATTCCGACGCGAGTCTACCAATCGCCACCTACCCAAAGCCATTTGTCCTTCCACTCCTTTAAGGATTGTAGAAGGCCTTTAACCAGCGTCGTCCGGGTATCCGGTCTGGTGTGTACGTAATACCATCCGGATGGTTGCCCCAGGACCCGGCATTGCGGGGGTTGCCTTCCCAGGCGAATAGTTCGTTTATTTCGCAAATTTTGGCGCGGATACCTTTCGGTGAAATAGACCGGCCCAATGATTCGACCCCAAGTTAGGGGTGCACTGTGTGAGGGAAGACCCAACTTACGAAACCACCGCGTAAGCACTAGTGGCGATGGAAAACGCGGCCGTATAGGAGGAGGGGAGTGTGTATAACCATGTACCCCTCCGGCGGATCTTTGGGACACTCCCATCTTGTCGACAAAGCGGAAATCTACTCCCACCGGGAAGCTTGTACTTCGATGAAGAGCCCTAGCTGGGGATCAAGCATGCTAGGGTAGTCGTTCGAGATCACGGGGCCTCCACCCCCTCTACGCGCAAATGGGACCCCCTTCCACTGCCATCTCCGTGGTGATGGCCTACAGCCCTATGGGCCACTCGACTCTAGAACCCTCGTATGGCTCATCCACTTGCTCTTCATGCTCAGGATTTTGGGGATTCATCTCTTATTCCTCTTCCCTTGATTGTCTCGGGGATCGAATTACTGAACTTCTTATTTGGACTCTTCTTGTCCTAGCCCCGGTCTGTAAACCATGCCCTGTCGATAGATGGTAAAGGGAACATGGTCAAAAATAGTGTGCGTCTGTTCCAATGGAGTCCTGGCAGGAGGTGTGTAACTGGAACTCGAAATGTGGACAACACTTAGACTAGAAGGTGCGGTTCTTCAAACTAGAGAAAAAGAAACAAAAGGTTCAGAAGGGGGGTCTTCAATTTCTACCTCCACACTGTAACTACGACTCCTACTGTCCTCAAAGGAATACATCTATTTAAAAAAAGAAAGAAGGAAGGTTTTTTGAAAAAATACCTAAGTCTGAAGTCTCTGAACCCTAAAGACCGACCCAAAAAGTCTCGTTCTCGAGGTAATTTCGCTCGGAAAGGTCAAGATGCAAAAGTATAGAATGAAGGACGAAAGGGGTATTTATAGGTTAAATTCCCTCGAAAATGGGACACCAACTCAAAAGAAACATGTCCTTTCGGTCTCAAAAGCCATCGTAAATATCGAAATGTCACGTCCCCATGTTCGTGACACACTTGTCCCACCTCTTCGGTTCGCGAAGTTGGTCCAACCAAGAAGCGCCACGTATCCATCATTATGATACCACAATTAAATGCGCCGTTCCAAATATTAAGCGATAAGCGGCAGTGTATGGGAAAGATGACTTTTGGGATTTCCTCTTTCCCATTAAAAGCTCATGATTAACATTAAAGTTCAAATCCGACTTGAAATTCTTCTCTCGGAATTAAACTTGGGGGCCATTGATGACACCCGAAATGAAATTGTGGCAAAAATTGGTCCACGTGGCCATTCAAAGACATGAAAGTATGGGACCCACATGGCTAGCACGAACCGAGTCGGTGACATCGACAACCGAACCCGATGGTGTCATGAGTTGTGCTCGGTTAATCGAGCCCGATCCTAGCGATAAATTTAAAGGATAACTATCCGATTAAGAAAAGTTAAGTATATCATTAACATGAGTAAGTCGACACTTGTCAACATGCCACCAGGATGAGTCGACAAGTGGCAAACACTTGGCCTGCATACGTGCTTAGCAAAGGACAAGTGTCCCTTTTTAATTATTAAGTGTAATAGTGGATATTAAAAGCCCACTAATGAGATGGGTATAAATAGGGTCTCATTTATTAGGAAAAGGATAAGAAAAAAATAAGAGAAAAATACAAAAAAGAAAGCACTTGTAAACGTATTGCTGTCAGAAAGACCGACCCCAACTTTTGGCTCGGCATTATATCAAAAGGCAGAATTAGCCATAAATAAATGCTCATTTACATTTCCACGTGCTAAGCTTTTCATGCATTTGGCTTGTTGACCGAAACGCACGTCAACAAGATAGTGTGATGTTCATACAAGAGGCAACTGGTAGATGAGAGTTGTAGGATGATAGTTGTACAGTAACAAACTAGTTAACTAATTTTGCTAACCGCTAATTAACTTTCTTATTTAAACTAACTGATTTATGAGCTTATACTCAATATTGTTGGAAATATGGTTTGATAAACGGGCGTCGACCCGACTTTGACCAAATTTTTGGTGGCTAAGAATTTAATTCTGGAGGATTTAAATTGTGAATTGTTAATCTACCTTTCGAGTAGATGTTCGTAGTATTTTATATTTCTCAAAACCGAATTTCGGTGATGAGTGAGAAATTAATACACGAAGTTGGCCACGCGAATGGGCATAGTTTATCCTAGTATAAATACTAGAAGGTGTTATTGGTTGGATATACTATAACACAAGTGTATGATCACAAATGGGCCTTAGAGGCAGGACCGACCCTTTGGGCTCGGGTTGAGGTTCAATTAGTTTTGTAACTTGAAAATGGGCTCGGCCCAAATTCAAGTAATTGTTGGGCCTGATAAATCTAGACATTGGAGGTGTCCAGGTTCATGTGTGGATGAATCTAGACATTGGAGGTGTCTAGGTTCATGTGGCTTTTGGAGTTTGTAACTCCTCAAGTAGTGGTCATAAGTAGAGGTTTGTAACTCATGGGAGTTACATATGGTTAAATGGCCACTCTCTTAATCTTTAATTCCCTACAAGTGTTGGAAATGATGGCCTATATAAGTCTTAGGCGTTTTTACGCTTTGATGGAGTTAGAAGGAAGAGATAAAGTCGAGTATACACATAGAAAAATCGCATATCTCTGCATATTCTTCAAGTGTCGATAAAAGTGTCGTAACTTTTGAAGAACATTTTCAAGAACACATCCTTCCGCACTCGTGTCAGCCGTTTCGCTCCTTCGAGTTCGAAATGTGCCTTTGTGTCGTGGTGATCTGTACACAAAGGAGGTTAAGCCATTTTATCCGAGGGGATATTAAGTCAAACCGTGAGCACTAGTGGGATGTATTTGTCTTGCGGATAGACTTCTACTCGACTCGGCTTTTGTTTTTCAAGTTACGATTCATTCATGCTCGGAGTTGGAATCCATTCAAGAATTGTAATAGTTAGGTTTCACATTTCTTGTAATTTTATGTTTCTATTTTGTAAGCCATCTTGAAGGCTTTCCCGTTGTAACCATTGTAAATATTATCCAACAATCGCAAGACAAATATCGTACCTTCACGATGGCGAGGAGAAACACATCATTGGCTTAGAGATGAATCGTGAGAAGACCTTCCGATTGTTCTTTGGAATTGTTGTTGTTGCTAAAAATGCGTTGCGTTTGAAGCATGGGGCTAGGATGGTGATTTCTATGTCGTGACTTTGTCTTAACGGACTTAGTGGTACACCTTCTTGTATGTATTGTGTGGTTTGAAATGAGGATGTTTTTCAAAAATTTCATGGTTTTGAAAAGAAATACGAAATGAGGATGTGATTCCAAGAGGTTTGTTATTTCTAGTTTTTGGATAGAAAAATGGATGATTCCCTTAATCCAAAAATGTGTTGAAACTAGTCTAAAAGTTTCAACCGATCCCATATAATATTCGTCTTTGAAGGGATGTTGTTTTAATGAAAAATTCTAAATGGTTTACATCGTTAAGATGTTACCAGGTTGGAAAATTTTCATGAATTCCTAAATGCATAACAGGAAGCAATTTGGATTAGTGGCACGATTGTTCGATTGGAAATCGAGGAAAGCAATCGAGGGCCTGGTTAAATCCATGAAAGTCTTGGTAGAGACTTGAGAAAACCGTTGGAATACTTTTTAAGAATTCTAACGGATCCAAATGATGGGGGTATGACCACACTTTCTGTCTCTCACTTTTGGCTTTCGAGCTTGATTCGCGATTTAAGTGTTGCGAAGAAAGTGTTGTCGAGGTGTTGTAACACCGGATGCGACATTGTACCACATTGCGAGAAAGTGTTGTTGTCCGAGGTGTTGGAACACGAAAGCAGGGATGAGCGACATTTGCAGAAATGTTGCCAAAAGTGTTGTAACACCTAAGGCGATTTTAGAACCAAGTGTGAGGTCCGAAGTGTTCTTTGAAGGTGTGACAACATCTAAGGTCACACTCGATGTAAAATGGTTTGAACAAAAATTGTTGGAACAAGGTTCAAATTTGTTTGAACGAGGTTCTAACGAAATTGTTGGAACGAGGTTCTAATAGTAATGGAACAACAAAAAACATTGTAATGCTAATGAAAAGACCGGGGAGCTATGTAAGTTACGGCATAATCCGAGTTGAACAAAGAAACTCGGAATATGTGGGGAAAGTCATTTTAACGGCGTACCCCATATTGAATAAAACTCCACTTAAAGGGAAAGATAAGACTCCTTACGAATTGTAGAAAAAACGTAAGTCTTCTTATAAATTCCTTAAAGTGTGGGGGTGTTTGGCTAAGGTTGCAATACGAACAAAGTAAGTTAAAATCGGTCCTAAAATGGTCGATTGGTTATGTACTTAATGAAGAGTGCATATCGTTTTATGGTACATAAGTCGAGAAAATCCAGAAATGACAGTTGGTACCATAATTGAGTTAAGGAATGTTATATTCTTAGAGAATATTTATCCTTGTGAAGAAAGGATAAATGGAAGTTTTAAAAAACGATCGTATTGAGATGTTTCGGAGGTGTTGCCGGAGGTGTTACATCGGTGTTATAACATCTGGAAGCGACTACGGTGTTCTGCGATGAGATTCTTGAAGGTCCGCCGGGTGTTATAACATCCGAACGACATTTGGTACAACACTGTATCTTGTCACATTTGTGATGTATCGATTAGTTCAACACCGAGTGGTGAAGATCCGAGACGAAGTAAGTGGCCTAAGGTGGTTAAGTCCTTTGGTACCGACTTTCTAACATTGATGTTAGATGGTGAGCCAAACTCGATTAAAGAGGCTCAAGTAGTCGGATGCTCGCTCGGCAAGAAGCAATCAATAGTGAAATCGAGTCCATTACGCTAAATCATACGTGGGAGTTGGTTGATCTCTGCTGGTCATACACCTTTAGGATGTAACTAGATCATAAAGAAGAAGTATAAAGCGAGATGGAACTATTGATAAGTATAAAGCACGGCTTGTGGCCAAAGGCTTTAAAGAGAAGGGTATGACTTCTTTGACACATATTCTCCGGTAACGAGGATTGCGTCTATTCGGGTGCTTCTCGTGATTGTTGCTTTGCACAATCTAGAGATTCATCGAGATGGATGCCAAGACGGCGTTTACGAATGGAGAGGTAGATCTTTGAAATCTACATGGAACAACTTGAAGGGTTCGTTGCACCCGGTCAAGAAAATAAGGTGTGCAAGTTAATAAGATCCTTGTATGGACTGAAACAAGCTCCAAAACAATGGCATCTTAAGTTTGATAACACGATGTTGTCAAATGAGTTTAAAATCAACGAGTGTGATAAATGCGTATATGTCAAAGGTACATCGAAAGCATTTGTCATAGTTTGTCTATACGTAGACGATTTGTTAATCATGGGAAGTAGTCATGATGCTATTATGGACATGAAAAGAATGTTAAAGAGGATCTTTGACAAGAAGGATATGGAAGCGCTAATGTGATCTTGGGGATAAAAATCAGAGACTCTGATGGAATTATCTTGTCACAATCCCACTATGTGGAGAAAGTGCTCAAGAAATTCAATGTTTTTGACGATTCATTATCAAAGACGCCCATTGATTTAAGTGTAAATCTGGTTGCTAATGAAGCGAGAACAGTGGCTCGAGATGGAATAGTCACGTATTATAAGCGATCGATGTACATCACAAATTGTACATGTCCGGACTTGGCCTATCCCAGTAAATATATATAGTCGGTTCACGAGCAATCCAAGCCATGAGCATTGGAAAGCGTTAACCAAGGTGTTAAAATACTTGAAGTATACCTTGGAGTATGGGCTATAGTACTCGAGATATCCGCTGTACTTGAAGGGTATAGTGATGCTAGTTGGATTTCGGATTCAAAAGATTCTTATTCCACTAGTGGATACATATTCACCATTGGAGGTGGTATGGTATCGTGGAAGTCCATGAAGCAAACGTGTATAGCTCGGTCCACCATGGAATCAAAGTTTATAGCTTTGGACAAAGGCTGGTGAAGAAGCGAGTGGCTTGAAACTTTTAGAAGATAATCCATGTTGGTCCTTCGTGATGATTCCTTTGTGATAGCCAAGTGGCTATAGGAAGGCGCGAGCAAGCAATATGTATAACGGTAAGTCTAGACATATACGTCGGAGACACAATACCGTTAGACAATTGATCTCAAATGATGTGATGTCAATTGACTACGTAAACTCAAAAGATAATTTGGCGAGATCCTTTGACGAAATCTTGAATCGAGATCAATTGTGTAAATTGCTAGAGGGAATAGGCCTAAAGTCCACAAAGTAAAAATAACCATCATAGGGGTAACCCAACCATGATGATTTGGAGATCCCAAGAACTTGGTTCAATGGGAAAACTAAGCTATGAAGGTTATGTTGTAACACTTGGAAACAATGTTTCAACCCACCCCTAGAGAGCAATGCCAAGTGTTGAAACACCCGCAAGTTGTGGTGAGGCTAAGTCATTTGACTTTTAATGATTCCTACACCTCGTTGAGGTAGAGTATGGCGGGGATACTCGGATAGGAGATCACCTATGTAAGTGAGAAGTGAGGGCCGCTTCAAAGTAACACTAATGAATCTAAAGTGGTGTCCATGGCGTAAACGGACACAAAACGTGAGAACAGGAGGTGTTGAGACCTTACCGTGTTAATGATATTGTCTCGGTATACATCGTGGAGGAATAGTTCAAGGCATTGCATCCACTAGGCCGCCGATGTACCCGATCTTGAGGGTGGTTGCGTGTCTACATGCATGCATGCATTAATTTCCACTCATGTGGGGATTGTTGGAAATTTGATTTTGATAAACGGGCATTGACCGACTTTGACCAAATTTTTGGTGGCTAAGAATTTAATTCTGGAGGAATTAAATTGTGAATTGTTAATCTACCTTTCGAGTAGATGTTCGTAGTATTTTATATTTCTCAAAACCGAATTTCGGTGATGAGTGAGAAATTAATACACGAAGTTGGCCACGCGAATGGGCATAGTTTATCCTAGTATAAATACTAGAAGATGTTATTGGTTGGATATACTATAACACAAGTGTATGATCACAAATGGGCCTTGGACCGGACCGACCCTTTGGGCTCGGGTTCAGGTTCAGTTAGTTTTGTAACTTGAAAATGGGCTTGGCCCAAATTCAAGTAACTGTTGGGCCTGATGAATCTAGACATTGGAGGTGTCCAGGTTCATGTGTGGATGAATCTAGACATTGGAGGTGTCTAGGTTCATGTGGCTTTTGGAGTTTGTAACTCCTCAAGTAGTGGTCATAAGTAGAGGCTTGTAACTCATGGGAGTTACATATGGTTAAATGCCCACTCTCTTAATCTTTAATTCCCTACAAGTGTTGGAAATGATGGCCTATATAAGTCTTAGGCTTTTTGTTGCTTTGAGGGAGTTAGAAGGAAGAGATGAAGTCAGTATACACAAAGAAAAATCGCATATCTCTGCATATTCTTCAAGTGTCGGTAAAAGTGTCGTAACTTTTGAAGAACATTTTCAAGAACACTTCCTTCTCGCACTCGTGTCCAGCGATTCCCGATTCTCGCTCCTTCGAGTTGGAAAGGTGCCTTTGTGTCGTGGTGCTGCACTGTACACAAAAGGAGGTTAAGTCGTTTTATCTTTGGGGACATTACTTCAAACCATGAGCACTAGCGGGACGTATTTATCTTGCGGATAGAGTTCTACTCGACTCGGCTTTTGTTTTTCAAGTTCAGCCGATTCATGCTTCTAGAGTTTGAATCCATTCAAGAATTGTAATAGTTAGGTTTTACATTTCTTGTAATTTTATGTTTCATTTTGTAAGCCATCTTGAAGGCTTTTCCCGTTGTAACCATTATAAATATTATCCAACAAATATACCCCCATCAAGCGAGAACCGGGGTTTTAGTGAACAATTTCGGACATAAAAACAAAGCGGAGATTGAGAGTGGTTTGGTAAAGACATCGGCTATTTGTTTTTGAGACGATAAAAATAGAATGTCTTTTTGTTGGACTTTCTCACGAATAAAATGAACATCAACTTCAATATATTTAGTTCAGGCATAGAACACAAGATTTGAGGCTAGAGATATAGCACTCATATTATCGCACGAAAGAACAGTTGGTTTGTTCAGGGAACCAATTTTTGCTTACAAGGACTATATCCATACCAACTCGGTGACAACATTTACAATAGATTTATAACGGACTCAGTCTTTGCTCTTGGCAACAACATTATGTTTCTTGGAGCTCCATGTGATCAAATTAGAGCCAAGAAAAACACAAAAACTACTAGTAGACTTTCTATCATCAATAGAGCTAGCCCGATCGGCATCGGTGAAACAATGAAGTATCGAGATGAGAAGATGCGGTGAAAGAGATACCAGAAGATGACCCTTTTAGATAACGGAGGACCCCCATTTAGATAATGAGAGGACCCTTTTACATGCTGACCAATGATTGGTAGTAGGATTATAGAGAAACTAACATAGCTTGTTCACAATGTAAGCATTATCCGACCGAGTTAAAGTTAAATACTACAATACACCCATTATACTACGATAAATAGATGGTAAATCAAAGGGATTACTATCATCTAAGGCAAACTCCGACTATAATTATAGGGAGTAGGTGTTTTATATGTTTTTGTGTGTGAATTTTGCGTGATTTCTATTTTTTTGTATGAATGAGTGTGCGTATTTTTGTGTCTATTCGCCCCATTTTATATTGTCGTATGCGTATGGTATTTTTGGTTGTTTAGTAGGTTTTTGTAAAAAGAGAACTTAAAAATGGACAAAAACGGTCGGAACGGACATTATGGGCGATTGATGGTTGGGGATGTTGAAGTTGTGCGCGCGCGCTGCACATCTTGTGCGTCGGCGTGCAACGTCAAGATTGAGCGTAAATGCGACGTCGCGCAAAGTGCGCGACGCGCACTTTCGATTAAGCGAGCAGAATAGACGCATAATCTGTACAGATGCGCTGCAATGCGAGCGGGCGCATAAAGCCACTCGCAAGACGGGCGCCGATCACACCCGCACAAGGCAAGGCTGCGCTTGGCGCGCAACAATGCGGCGGGGTCCTGCTGCGGCGCGCAACTCTGCGTGACGCCTTTTTGACCAAGATGTTTCTAGAATTTCAAATCCGATTTTCCCTTTCCTTTTTGGATTCTTCCACCTTGTATAGGCTTAGGCTTATAAATAGCCCTGGGGGATCCATAATTTCGTACACTCTCATTCATAGCACTTCTATACTTTAGTTTTTGGTATTTTTCTCTTGCTTTCAACTTTGGGATTGTTTGGGTTCTTCCCTTGAAGTTATTTTTGCTTCTTAATCAAAGAGTAAGATTTCTTCATCTATTTTGTCTGATTTCAATTGTTGGGGTTATTATTATTATTGCATGATCATGTTTATGATTGTTTTCTTTCCTTCAATTGAGATTATGATCCCATCCCCAAGCATGAACTAATTTCCTTGTTCTAGTATTATGATAATTTGATTCAAACAAACAAGCATGAGTATAGATTAATTGATCTCCTTTCGAATAAATTGTTTTACTTGTTGATTGATTGTTTGGCCAACTCTTGATTGTTTGAGGGGATAATTGAGATCGATCGAAGATATTATTCTGGACTAAATTTATTCGGGGTTAGATATGAATCAAAAATGTATTATCTAACCCTATGTTTAATGAAAATAGCAAATTATGTTGGGATAGCCCTAACTGTGAATACGAGAGTTATCGAGATCTAGACCTAGTCTTTGCATGATTGTTATATTTGTTAAACGCATGATCAATTAATTGGTATTCTGTTTGCAAGTTTGATGCGATGAATCTATAATCCTGGACTTTCTTCCATATCCTTTTCCCCAAGTTTAATCATGCTTAGTTTTAATTTGTCTTTTTAATTGTTTTCTTTTAGTTTATATATATCCAACAAATCACGGTTAGAGTGTTTAGGTTTTATTTTCATCAATTGGTGATACATAATAATTATTTGCGGCTAAGTCTTCCTTGAGAGACGACTTGTGGTTAACTTGTGACCCTACAATCGATCTCGTTCTCTTGCGAGGATTGTTAGACTTTTATAGGTGTTTAGCGGTCGAACAAAATTTTGGCGCCGTTTAAGGGAAGGCTTTAGGCCTAATAATTATTGTGTCTATTTTCCGTTTTTTTTTAGTTTAGGATTTCTTCTTGTTTGCTTTTTGATTTTTACCCTTATTCCACCGGTGCGTTGATTTGTTTTCTTAAGTTTGTTTATGCAAGGTCGTAGGAATCTCAACTGAGCTTGCACCTTTTGTAGACGACATTCACCGCGTTCCGAGACGTATAAGGGCGAGGGGGATAATTCTTCGGTTAGTAGCAAGGATTCTCAGGACCACGTTCCAAAGGAAGAACAAACGAGGCGAGCCAAAGAATGGGTGACAACCAAAACAGAAACAACGCGGAGGCACGCCCGCCTTCGATGCGTGAGTTCGCGTGCCCGATCATTGGAACCGCGACCTCTTGCATCACTCAGGACAAGCGCAAAGACGGAACTATGAGCTAAAGAATATACACTTCAATCGATTCATCGTCTTTCAATGGAATGCCCAATGAAGATCCTCTCAACTTCATCAGGGAATTCTATTCATCATTCAAACTTTTCCTCTGCAGGATTTGAATGAGGATCAACTAAGGATCGCCGCTTTCCATATACTACGAAAGATCGGGCAAAAACATGGCTCATGTCTCTACCTCCCAACTCTCTTACTACTTGGGAGGCGGTGTATAATAAGTTCATGGGCGGTACTACTCTCATCGAGAAAACTTCGGATCTACCAGGTAAGATAGCTACCTTTTGTCAAATGGAAGGAGAACCTTTTCATGAGGCATGGGATCGCTTCAAAGATTTAGACTAAATGCCCACATCATCACTACCCATTAGAATTGTTAAACCAATTTTTCTATGATGGATTATCACATAACTTTCAATATATGGTTGACAATGCTGCTGGGGGTGATATGGGTGTGCACACCGCCCATGAAATTTATGATATTCTAGAGATGATGAGTGATAACTCCCAACAAAAAAGTGCCCGAGGCAAACGGGCTACCGTGAATGAAATAGCACCAAGTTACGATGTGACAAAACAATTGGCTGAGTTGACTAAACAAGTTCAATTGTTGGCTACACGGGGGCATCCATCTAGTGCCCCTCCCTTTGCCGAGTCATGCGGAATTTGTGGTGAATTTGGTCATGGGGCTAATGTTTGTAATATGGTGGTTGATCAACAGGTTGAGGACATTAACGCTATCCAGGGTTTTCAGCAAAGGCCTCGTAATGATCCCTACGCTCAGACTTACAACCCAGGTTGGCGGAATCATCCAAACTTCAGTTGGGGAAATTCGCAAAATCCATCTCAAATCCATCCGAGGCCACCTCCCCAAGATCGGATCATCAAATCAACCTCGGCCTCCATCGATTGAGGAAAGTTTGAGCTCGTTCATTCGGGTTAGTAAGAAAACTCAAGAGGCCAACATTAAGCGGTTTGAGTCGTGGAAGCTTCATTCAAATGTCTTGAAACCAAGTTGGTCAATTAGCCACCCAAATGGGTGAAATTGCTCAACATGTTGTAAATAAAGGAAAGCTACCTAGCCAACCAGAACAAGCCCAAGCCGTCACCGTGTTACGAAGTGGTAAGATTATTGATAACAAAGTTGAAATTCCATTTTCTACTACTTTGACTAACCTGTAGGTGACAAGGAGATCGAGAATGCGTCAAATTCAAAACCTTGCACAAGGAAGAAGAGGGGAGTAAGGAATCATCTGTCTTGCACAAAACCAACAATCCTTACAAACCTCCAATTCCTTTTCAAGTCGCTTCGGAACGAAAAGCAGGATAAACAGTTCTTGGATTTCTATAACATGTTATCTAAGGTTAATGTCAATTTACCGCTAGATGTTATAAGAAATGTATTGACTTATGTCAAAATTTTCAAAGAGCTCGCATCCAACAAAAGGAAGTTTGGCGACAATGAGAAGGTAATAGTTTCGAAGTGGCAAGTGCGATTCTTGAGACCAATTGCCTCCTAAACAACGAGATCCAGGTAGTTTTGTTATTAAAATTGCAATGGGAAATGGTAAGGAAACTTCCGGGATGCCCAATTTGAAAGTGGGATCAATCGATGCCTTATTCTATTTTTAAACAACTTGATTTAGGGGAATTGAAGCCCACTAGAATGTGTCTTCAACTTGGCCGATAGGTCCATTCGGTACCCTAAAGGTATTATTGAAGATATTTTGGTAAAAGTGGGTGGTCTCATTGTCCCCTGTTGATTTTGTTGTATTAGAAGTAGGGAAGTGCAAAATCAAGATAATGAGCACACACTGTTAGGCCGCCCATTTATGGCCACCACGCACACACTTATTGATGTTAAAAATGGACGCATGACTATGATATTCTCCGGGAAGCGTGACTTTCTATTTTCGATACTAAACCTATCCCTCGCATGCATCACTCGAAAATTTCTCTTTCGTTGATTTAATTGATGGGGCAATCGAAAATACTTTCTTGCATGATTGTAGTCTTGACATTTTATTTTTTGAGCGAGGATGATATTTTGGCGTCATGGAAGACGTATGGGCAAGCCTAAAACGAGGGGTGATGGAAATATTTGCGTTAGAAGATGTGGATAATAAACCCCAACAAAAACTGGAATTGAAAGAACTCCCTAAACATTTAAAATATGTGTTTTTAGAAGCAGGTGAGCAGAAGCCGGTGATTATTTCTGTTGTACTTTCTAAAGAAGAAGAGGGAGAATTGTTGGTGGTGCTTAGAAAATTTAAAAATGCAATTGGATGGGGGTTGAGTGATATCAAAGGGATTAGCCCTGCTACATGCATGCATAGAATTATTCTAGAAGAAGGGGCTAAGCCTAGTAGAGAAGCTCAAAGAAGATTGAACCCCGTTATGATGGAAGTAGTGAAAAAAGAGGTATTAAAACTCTGGTGAAGGGGTGATATACCCAATTACGGATAGTGAATGGGTGAGTCCGGTGCATGTTGTACCAAAGAAGAGTGGGATAACAGTTGTAGAGAACGAAAAGGGTGAAATTATTCCCACTAGGACCACGACTAGATGGAGGATGTGCATAGATTATAGGAAGTTAAATGCTGCTACTAAAAAAGATCATTTCCCCCTTCCCTTTATTGATCAAATGCTTGACAAACTTGCAGGACATAGCTTTTATTGTTTTTTGGATGGATTTCAGGTTATTATCAAGTGGCCATCGTGAGGAGGATCAAACAAAAACTACTTTCACATGCCCAGTTGGGACTTTTGCATTTCGACGAATGTCGTTTGGACTTTGCAATGCGCCAAAACTTTCCAAAAAGTGCATATTTTCAATTTTTCTCCGACATGGTTGAGGACTTCATTGAGGTATTTATGGATGATTTTTCTGTATTTGGATCCTCTTATTCTGATTGTCTTAATAAATTGGCTAAGGTTCTTGAACGATGCATTGAATGCAATTTAACTTTAAGTTGGGAAAAAAGCCATTTTATGGTGACAAGCGGAATCGTTTTAGGCCATGTGGTTTCAAAAAGAGGGATCGAGGTTGATATAGCTAAAATTGATGTTATTGAAAAATTACCTCCTCCCATTAATGTTAAGGGCATTAGGAGTTTTCTTGGGCATCTTTGGATTTTATAGAAGATTTATTAAGGATTTTTCAAAAATTAGTCAACCTCGGTGTAAATTGCTTGCTCAAGATGCCCTTTTGATGAAAAATGTTTGAATGCTTTTAACACATTAAAAGAGAAATTGATAGCTGCTCCTGTTGTTGTTGCTCTGATTAATAAATTGCTCAATGTGATTTACTATGCTAGTTTGACTCTTCATGAGGCACAAGTAAATTACACTACCACTGAAAAAAAAAAAAAAAAAACTATTAGCTATTGTTTTCTCCTTGGATAAATTGAGATCTTACATTGTTGGGTCTAATGTAATTATTCATAGTGATCACGCGACCTGCGTTACTTGTTGAGTAAGCCACAAGCTAAACTAGTTAATTCGGTGGATTTTGATGTTGCAAGAATTTAATGTTGAAATAAAAGATAGAAAAGGGTGCGAGAATGTAGTAGCAGTCACTTGTCTCGTCTCACTCTTCGATGATACTCTTGCTTCTCATAAAAATGAGCATATAATTGATTCTTTCCCCATGAGCAATTATTTGAGGTTACTTCAATTCCTTGGTATGCCGACATTGTGAATTATCTTGCATGTGGAATTGTGAGAACTAATCTTTCATTTCGGGAAAAGAAAAGATTTTTATCTACTTGTAGGTTCTACTTTTGGGATGACCCATACCTATTTAGAATGCAAGGATGAAATTATCCGAAGATGTATTCTGAAAAACGAAGAATGATGTTTTGGCATTTTGCCATGAAATGCACTTTGTGGTGGGCACTTTGGAGGCCGTAAAACAGCCTTTAAGGTTCTACGATCAGGACTCTATTGGCCAACATTGTTCAAAGACGCGCATAATTTTTGGCCGACATGCGATAGATGCCAAAGAACTGGAAATATTAGTAGGAGGAATAAAATGCCTACGAATAGTAACTTGGTACTTGAGATATTTGATGTGTGAGGTATTGATTTTATGGGCCCTTTCCTAAGTCTTTTGGTTATGAATATATACTTGTTGTTGTTGACTACGTGTCGGTGGGTTGAGGCAATCCCCACGAGGACATGCGATGCTAACACTCTTGTCATCAAGTTTGTATGCGGAAAATATTTTATGCGGGTTTGGATTCCCGAGAGCTATCATTAGCGATGGGGAAAACATTTTGCAACAAATTGTTCGAAAAATTGATGAAGAAAAAGGTATCACACATAAGGTAGCTACACCTTATCATCCTCAAACTTCCGGGCAAGTAGAAACCACCAACAAACAAATAAAGGGAATTCTGGAGAAGACAGTAAACCCTACAAGGAAAGACTGGGCTACCAAGTTAAATGATGCGCTCTGGGCTTACTGAGCGACTTATAAAACATTTTGGGAATGAGCCCCTATAGACTAGTTTTCGGAAAGCGTGTCATTTACCGATTGAAGTGGAGCACAAGGCATATTGGGCTATCAAAGCAACGAATTTCGACTTGACAAAGCAGATTCGAAAGGAAGTTGCAATTGTCCGAACTTGACAAGCTTTCGTAATGACGCATATGAAAATACGCGAATATACAAAGATAAAGTCAAGCGATTGCACGATAAAGGATTATCCATAAAAAGCTCGAACCAGGTATGAAGGTCCTTTTATTTAACTCACGATTGCGATTATTTCAGGGAAACTAAAATCAAGATGGAATGGGCCATTTGAGATCGAAGAGGTATACCCCTATGGAACGGTAAAACTACTTAATCCAAGGACGCATGAATCTTTCAAGGTAAATGGTCAACGGGTTAAGCCATATTTTGAAGGGTATCTCGGATGAACGAATTGAGAGTATAGCCCTCGAAGACGTCACATAAGAACCGTACTTTCGGTATCGTCAAGCTAAAAGGCGTTAAATAAGCGCGTATTGGGAGGCAACCCAATTTTTGTTTCCTTTCTTTTTGTTTTTATTTCTCGACTAACCGTATCTAATGGTTTGTTTGAGTTCTTTTCCTCTTCTTATAAGTACAATAGCAAAAAAAAAAATAATAAAAAAAATATTAAAAAAGGTTGTCTTGTGGGCGACAGGCTTGTTTTTTGCCTTGAACGCGCAATAGACGGAGACGGGAGAACAATGGACGCGCGCATGGGGTGCGCGGCACGCACCAATCACGCAAGATGCGCTGAACGCAAGATTGGTGCACGCACGCGCGCACTGGGACAGACAGCTCGTTATCAGCAAAATAGGGGCGATTTTTCCCCCAAAAATTCACTTGCAAATCCTCTCTAAACCCTCTCCAAATTCATCCTATACATAAATTCGACCTCAACATCATCAACACGCTCCGATTAATCGTGTATCTTCCATCAATGGTATCACATAGAGGCAAAAGGGCACAAGAGGAGGACACTCCAATGGTCCCGGTTGATTTGGCCGAATAATTCGACGCCCCCTTCCCAATCTACTCCGAGGATGAGGGGCAACGGTATACATGGATTAGTCAACGCGAGGTACCCTCTTCTCACCTACTAAATTTACGAATCTTGGATGATTTGGGGTTGAAAGGTGATTTCATGGATCTTGTTGAAGCTTTGGGTTGGAAGAAATTTATTAAATTGTGGGTGTTGCATACTCGGAATTGGTTGTTGAATTTTATACTACACTTCGCTTTTTCGACACGCACTTAACGGACTTCACTTGCCGTTTGCTTGGGGTTGAGTATAGGGTGGATTATAGAGTAATGAAATCGATTTTTGGATTTTCTACTAGAGGTGTGCGATCTGTCCCGAACTCGTTTAATGCTAAACAATTTTGGTTGGAATTGATCGATTTCGATAATTTTTCGAGTAAAGGGCGCCCATGGGTTCATTCAAGACCGGGCTACTTATTTGTTTCATAAATTTCTCGCACATCGAGTTATATAGGAAAGATGAAAGTAATAAGGTGACATGCCAGAATTATTTTTTATGTATTGTGCTAAATCCCGTACCAAAATTTGCACTACAACTTTTGTGTTTGATACATTTTATCGGATTCGAAGAAAAGTACATACAAATTGGGAATGGGCCATTTTTTGTCACTTATTGCCCTACATTTTGGGATTTTGATGTTGCTAGTCTTAATTATCATGAGGTGGAAAGAACTTTTATTACTAAGGAAAGTATGCTTGGTTCAGAATTTTCACTAAGGCGGGGAATTAGGGATCCTACTACTCGCAAATGTTTTAACAACCATAAGTGGAATCCGGATGGCGCTACCAACCTCACCTACTACCTTTGGAGACGATGGTCGGCGCGGGTAATGATGATCCCGATCCGATGAGCCACATGATACTCATTTTGCGGTCCCTTCACCTCGGGCCCATCTTGACCCCGAGCCAGGCGACACCACTATTTTGAACGCCATCCTATCACGCCTTGATTCTATGCAAGGCAACTTCATCCATTTTCAGCATCGATGGCTAACGTGTAGCAAGCAGATGACCGACCTTAACACCCTCATGAGCAATATGAGCGTCGGCTAAACTCACTTGTGATCGGGTGCGAGAATATTGAACAGAATCGGACGCTATCTTTTTCGCCTCTCCACCCCCACCACCTCCGGGGATGATCGATGATGTTTTTTGTTTCTCTTTTTCTTTCCTCTTGTGTGTTTTTCTCCTTTGCATGCGGATGTTTTCTATTTTTGCATTTTATTTTTCACTAACTCTCGTTTTTCTTTGTTTTTTTTTTTTGTTTTTGTGTTTTCTTCTACATTTGGCTTTGCGAGAATCATAGGCGGATGTACTTTGATATTACTTAACAATCTCCGAAATTTGAGGACGTATTTCATCTCTCCTTCATTTGTTTTACGCATTGAGGTCATTGCGTGTTTTCGGTGTGGGGAGCTAATTCGTCATTAATTATATAAATTGATTGCTTGTAATAAAAATTTTACTTTACCTATTAATTGTCCATAGTTTAATAATAATGTTATTTAGTTAACTTGAAATCGATGCATTACTCGAGACTCAATTAGGAAATGACATTACGGACTTGATGCATAGGATTTGACTAAGTTGTGAATTAACCCTTATGATAAACGAGTTAGGCGATGGGTAAACAATACTCAAGGTTGTGGGGTATGAATTACGGGATTTTATTGATGTAAATTTAGTTAAAACTCTTATTTTTTATTGTATGGATTACAAAATTGCTAGCCTTGCGGAAAAAAAAAAATAAGCGCCGAAAAAAAAATGCAATAAAGAGCGCTAAAAAAAGAAAGAAAAAAAGGAAGAAAAAAAGGAACAATCGAGATTATACTCATTTGGGTAAAGCTGCTTAGTAACTAGGAGCATTCATGTGCCCCATGTTTGACTTTTTTTACGTAAAATGGCGGTTTACACATGAGTATGGGAAACCACCCTAGAGTCTTTGGAAAACATCCAGAAGTTTACACCTAGTGGATTAATATCTCGGGAAGTCCAAACACAAAAAAAAGGGGGCTAGTACCTCACGTAATCTATACATGAATATAAGGGTTGCGACTTTTGATACAAATTTGAAATTTTGTGAATAAAGCCAAACACTTTGAGTAATTGCTTAACTTTAGCTAAGTGAGTTTATTGCGAAGGTTGGGGATCGATGAGGAATAATCCGAGGTGGATGGAACTTGATGTCATGGAAAAATCGATTTTCAAAATAAGCATTATATTTCTTGATTAAATTTATGGGCATTATTATTTGCTTGAGGACAAGCAAAAGGCTAAATTTGGGGAGTTGTTTTATATATTTTTGTGTGTGAATTTTGCGTGATTTCTATTTTTGTATGAATGAGTGTGCGTATTTTTGTGTCCTTTCGCCCCATTTTATATTGTCATATGTTACGTATGGTATTTTTGGTTGTTTAGTAGGTTTTCGTAAAAAGAGAACTTAAAAACGGACAAAAACGGTCGGAATGGACATTATGGGCGATTGACGGTTGGGGATGCTGAAGTTGTCTTGCAGGCAGCGCTGCACTGCGCGGCGTGTAACGTCAAGATTGACATAATGCGCGCGCGCAGCGCAAAGGTGCGCGGATGCGCACTTTTCGATTAAGCGCAGACGAGGACGCGACGCAATGCGCAAGCGCACGCGCGCGAAAGCAGCGCATAAGCCACGCGCGCAAGACGGGCGCCGATCACCCCAAGCACAAGGCTAGCGCGGACGCAGACTTTTTGAAGATGTTTCTAGAATTTTAAATCTGATTTTCCCTTTTCTTTTTGGATTCTTCCACCTTGTATAGGCTTAGGGCTTATAAAGCCCTTGGGGATCCATAATTTCGTACACTCTCATTCATAGCACTTCTATACTTTAGTTTTTGGTATTTTTCTCTTGCTTTTAACATTGGGATTGCTTGGGTTCTTCCCCTTGAAGTTATTTTTGCTTCTTAATCAAAGAGTAAGATTTCTTCATCTATTTTGTCTGATTTCAATTGTTGGGGTGATTATTATTATTGCATGATCATGTTTATGATTGTTTTCTTTCCTTCAATTGAGATTATGATCCCATCCCCAAGCATGAACTAATTTTCTTGTTCTAGGATTATGATAATTTGATTCAAACAAACAAGCATGAGTATTGATTAATTGATCTCCTTTCCTGAATAAATTGTTTTACTTGTTGATTGATTGTTTGGCCAACTCTTGATTGTTTGAGGGGATAATTGAGATCGATCGAAGATATTATTCCTGGACTAAATTTATTCAGGGGGTTAGATATGAATCAGAAATGTATTATCTAACCCTAGGTTTAATGAAAATAGCAAATTATGTTGGGATAGCCCTAATCTGTGAATACGAGAGTTATCGGATCTAGACTGTCTTTGCATGATTGTTATATTTGTTAAACGCATGACCAATTAATTGGTATTCTTTTGCAAGTTTGATGAGATGAATTTATAATCCTAGACTTTCTTCCATATCCTTTTCCCAAGTTTAATCCTCGCTTAGTTTTAATTTGTCTTTTTAATTGTTTTCTTTTAGTTTATATATATCCAACAAATGGTTAGAGTGTTTAGGTTTTATTTTTGTCAATTGTGATACATAATAATTATTTGCGGCTAAGTCTTCCTTGAGAGACGACTTGTGGTTAACTTGCTACCCTACAATTGATCTCGTTCTCTTGCGAGGATTGTTAGACTTTTATAGGTGTTTAGCGGTTGAATAGTAGGGAAAGGCTTGGAGTCGATAGATTAGTCTTGTGCCGAAGATCATTAACATATTTGTATTGATGAAGAAAAAAACCATTTGAGAGTTGGTTAATTTCAATGCCAAGAAAATAACTCACTTCCCAATATGCTTAAGAGAGAAACTGTTGTGGTGAGAGTCAATGACTTGATGGACTAGAGAGAAGTATCATCATCATTAATGAGAATGTCATCTACATAAACTAAAAACAATAAGAGGATCCTCCTGGTTTTTGAGAAAAAGTGAAGTGTCTGACATTGAGTTTCTGAACCCCAAGGGGAAAACAAAGTGTTTGAGCATATATCATTCCAAGCCTTAGTGGTTGCTCTCAAAATACTCCTCTTCCGCAAAACAGCTTTCCGGCCGAACTCTGTTGTGAAACCCGTACAAAGAGGGGCTAGAGGGGTGCTTCGGCATACCCTCTACGATGCTTAAGTCATAAACTTGGAAGAGAAGCAAGAGGAAAAAATATAATATAAAAGTAATAATATGATTGGGTCAAGAATGAACCTGGACTTGGGCTTTTATATCTCGGCTTGGATTAGGGTTTTCGTAAAATCTAGGATTCTGCATTACGATTTGTAATGAGAATCATGATTAGATAGGATCGGATCTTCCAAAATCCTAATTTGCCTTAGAGGTTTAGGACCGGTGTCACCTATAACACCTCAGATTAGCATACTAATGTCCATGTTTAATCCTTAAAGCATCTTAAAGGCACGACCTCGAGCACCTTTACCCATGGAGCGAGATATAACCAGCCAACCCAAGTGAGTCAACATACTTCAAACCAAAGTCTCGGTGGGTCGACCTATTGAACGAATCTCGATAGGTCGGTTAAATACATGGATCCTAGCAAATCGGCCTTAATACCTCGGGACTTAGTGAGTTAAATCCACTCGAGCTTGGCGGATCGGCTAATGTTTAAGGCTTAGCAGTCGGTCCATTGCATTGGGCTTAATAGATCAGCCAAATAGACAAGCCTTAAGAGATCGGCTCTGCTACCGGGCTTAACAGTCGGCCCAATAGACAAGCTTTAAGAGATCGGCCCAAGACGTTGGGCTTAACAGTTCGCCCAATAGACAAGCCTTAAGAGATCGGCCCAGTGCTCATATATCTCTTATCACTTAGGATCTTGCTTAAACCATAAAAGGCTTTAACCAATCTGCAAACATGTTGTGGGTTATGAGCATCAATGTAACATTAAGTCGACGATAATATGATCTCTTTTAAGTCGCCATGAAGAAAAAATTGTTAATGTCAACTTGTTGAATATTGTAACCCCTCAAAGCAGCTAAAGAAAAAAATAATTCTAATATTTAATGGCTTCACAACACGACTAAATGTGTCAAAATAGTCAATGATCGGAGTTAATTGAAACCCTTTTTGCTTTGCAACAAGTGTAGCCTTGTATCTTTCAACAAAAACATTAGGTTTTTGTTTTACTTTGAAGACCCATTTATTCTCGAGCAACCTTCATGTTAGGTGTTAAAGATTTTTCTAACCGCAAGTCTACGGTGTCAAGTTTTAATATAGTGAAAGTAAGGTTGTCGTATCCACAGGGAATAATTATCGAATTATTGTTAAGTACTATAATATAGTAGTCTAACTTTATTTAGAAATTCAATAATTGATGGAGTTTATTACACTAGAACAACAAAAATAAATTAAGAATATGAGAATAAAAATGAGTTTATCCAAATGATTAAATGAATTCTAGAGGTGTGATGAATCTAGTTATCCCTTATGTTATCAATATGGTTTATCAATCATCCATTACCAATTTATAAGTCAAGATTTCTACAATAATCATTTCCTCTCTCGAGTGCCAAATGATTTTAGATCACAATTGGGAAATCAATATCTCTATAAAAATCACCAAATGCAATCTCAATAAAAACTATGAATCTTAATAAATGACTTCAAAGGATTCACAAATCTCTCAATTCTATGAAATCCTAGGTTATGCTATTTCAAGGTCATGTATTCAATTACCTCTCTCAAGTGTCAAATCAAATACACCAAACAATCTAAATTATTGATCAAGTAATTAAGCAATAGATCCAAATAGCACAAATAAATTGAGAAACCTAGATTGACAAACCACAATCTCAAAACATAAGTTCAAACATAGATTACATCATCCCTCTAGAATTATAGAGTTTAGCTCATGATTGAAGAAAATGAATCCATAAGAACACAACAATACCTCTTACAAGATAGGGAGAAAGTAACAAAATAAGAATAAGAGTTGAGGGATCTTCTCTATTTCTAGATGATGAGAGCCTTTAATCTTCTTCTCCAAGCTTTTCCCAATATGTTTCTAGCCTTCTTCCTTGTCTTCTTGTCGCTTTGTTATCTTCCGAGGGTCCAAGATCCCTAATTTCACGCCCCAAGACTTGTATTTATACCCCACAAAAGTCAAGAAAAAGGAATAATTAACCTTGTAGTTTCGCCCTGTGGCGCAAGGGCGCCCGTCCCTATTGTCTCGCCGGCGTTGTGGCGCCAAAAATGGGCGCGCCCAGCACTGCACCTCGATGCGTCCGGCTGCTGCGGCGCTAAGGTTGGGGTGATGCAAAGACCACTTCAAATTGGTGCTCTGCCCGATTTTCCACCCCGTCCGCAGCGGGGCTCAGGCCGCGGGGCGCCGGCCAATGCACAGCCAAAATTGCGATTTTTCCTCTTTTCCTTCTTCTTCGAACGCGATTTCTTCCTCCCAAACACGTTTTTCATTGTTTTCATAATTTTTCGGCTACCAAAACCTGTATTAACTCTTCAACGACACTTAATGAAATAAAATGGACTCTAGCGACTCTAAAACATCCAAAAATAATAAAAATTCCTAGTCTAAAATACATTATTAATTGGTAAAATACCAACTTAACAAATACCCCAAACATAAACTATTGTTTGTCCTCAAACAATTACAACTCTAAAATGAAAATACAGGACAACAATGACACAAACAATCGCAAAACTTCACAACCAATAACATTTGTCTCATTACTCATTTCACTATCAATCAAGCATACTTTTTAACATTGTGATCAAAAGTGTGAAATGTTCATGCCAACTCCATTTACTTTATTCAAATAGATTCACGCAATCAAGTGTTGTCAAAATGATCCACTTTCTAAATATCAAGATGAGATGTTTAAGGATTTCACAAGCTTGTCTTTCACACTAATCTCCACTAATATAGGCTAATGTAACACAAGGATCAATAGGACTTTTAAAGCTTGTAATGTGGGCTTAGGGTAAGGTAGGAAAATATGAGATTAAGTGGCTCAAATCACTCAAACACAATTAACGCTTCTAATTATCGATGGCGACTACCCTTCTTGTTTTTGACATCCCCAATGTTTATAAACCTTCAATCCCGCTAGTGTTTCTCTTTTTGTTTTGGAACCCCAAACTTATTCTTTTGCGTACATGGGGTTCCATATTCTCTTTCTCGGACAACTTCATTCAATTAAAAACATACCCTTCTCATCATACCCTCATCAACTTCAAATATTTTTCTATACTTTGTGTGTATGAGTGATGGTTAATTCAGATATTCACCTTTAGGCTCGGGTATTAAATTGGTTGTCAAAGAAACGGGTTTATAAGGCTCAAAAGGGGACACTAGGGAAAATATAATATAAAGGTAGGCATTTTAGGCTCTAGCTTGTTCAAAGATGGCTTAAATCACGTCCTTAATGTTACTTCACCTAAGATTTTTCCTAGATTAGTGATCAAACAAGTTCTAGAATCCGGTGGGATCATACAAGCAACACTCGACTTCATTAATCATTTTGAATAAGTTAACATAATTATACATGAATATGAATTCAATGAAGCAAAATATAGATCACCGATTAAAGGCATGATCTTGTGATTCAACTCATAATCAACAAATCGACTTAGTCATGCGATCCTACGGTTCAACATACTACTAGACTCGATTTTTTTGACACGACTCAAAAGACACAAATAGACATGACTCAAAAGACACAAATAGACACGACTCAAAAGACACAAATCTGATTACACCCCCAAACGTAAATTGAACATTGTCCTCAATGGAGAGTGAGAAAAACTTTCTGGTAGCGGAGTGACTAGGACTCGCATCGGAATCCCTATCGAGTCTGTGGTGGAAGAGGAGCAATAGGACCCGTGGTGGTGGTGTCGGGGGCTGGAAGCGTGGGTGCGTCGGCCATAAATTTGAGCAAAAACTCTGTTGTGCTCATTAATATACTCTTCCTCGCTGACTCGATGATGTTGCTCGGCTACAAAAGCTACGGCTAAGTGACGATGAGCCCTTCGCAACTCTTGTACCTCACGCACTAATGCGTCGAAGGGTCATCATCGTGATGAGAGCTTGTGGAACGAGAATGACCCGCCCCACGTAACTAGATGGAGCATCAATATCGTATGATTTGGTCATGAGCTTGTGCTCAACAGGTGGAAGGAAAATTCGGGATCAAGGATATATCCGCACCCTTTGGGTTAGGTACACCGCCCGCCCATTCGTCATAGGAAGCAATAATGGCAAAATCAATAGGCCCTTTAGGCCTCCCCTTTGGTTCGTTCTTATCCCACGTAATTTTCTCCTTTTTACGAGACCACAAATCAAAGCGGCATGATCAATCCCCGATTTACAATGTCGGATGGTGTAGTGGAGGATTCTGCGATAATTCTATTGGATCGAATCGGATGTCATTAATAATCGCATATAATGATAAGCTCGATGCTTCGTGACATCGCTGATATGCTTGGTTGGCATTAAGTTGTGACATATGAAATGAAACCAAGCATGTCCATACCGACTCAGTTTAGTATGGGAAAAGGCAAGAGATCTACCAGATTCCTTTGTTGGACGCAGTGCGCACCGGGCGACAAAAAGTACGACAAATCATCTCTAAATCCGGTGGCCGAGAAATAAACTCGGTATAAGGTGAGTGATCCACCTCGGGTAATCTATAATCTTTGTCGTATTCTTTGATGGATCAATAAACACGTGATCACCACGTACATAAATGTCTTCAGGGTTGTCAAGTATGACATTCGCATTTGCAAAGAATTCTCGAACCACATTTGGTGCATATGGTCCGGGTTGAGCACATAACCTTTTCCATCTCCTTTGGTGAATCATTTGTGCAAGATCACCATCACGCAAACTCGGTTGCAACCCCCGCTCTTGATTATGCTCTTTGTGATTAATTTATCATAAAAAAAGATTTTGTGCCTCTAAGCTTGTGAAACGGCTAGTATCATATTCTTCGGAGGTACTCGTTTTGTTTTTGCCTTTGCTTGTTTTATTTGACTTTCCCATTTAATTGATCTTCGACGTCTAGAAAATTAAATAAACAAGACAACACGTAGAAACAAGCAATACGGATTAGAGGTTAAGAATTCTCACAATATCCCACAAATATGCATCTGTGTCATCAATTCATGATCAAATTATACTTGATAAACAATGAGGACAATAATGGAGTGCAAAGGTGTGAATTTTTTCATTGAAGCATTTTGACAAACACCTTGTGAGCATAGTGATGACAAGAGATGAACACCAAATTCAAAGACTAATTCATGCCCAACAATCAATACCAACCTAATTCTAGCATATATCAATCATATATCCCAACAATATATCCAAAAATTAAACATGAATTTCGAAATTTCAAGGGATACTGACATGTTCTTCATATTAGGTTAATAGTTGGGGGAAAGGGATGTACAAATTAAACCATCTTACCTAGATGATAGAGAGAATTAAGATGAGGATTAAGATGCTTGAATGTTCCCTTAAATGATGCAATATTGAAGGCTTGTGTGTGCTTGTGATTAGAGAAGATGGAAGAGGGTGATAGAGAGAAGTGTTTTGTTGAGAAAGAAAAGATAAGAAAAACACGTTCAAAGACTTAAAAGGCCCTTGGCGATCGGCTTGACTACTGGCAGTAGCGTAGCAATTGCGTCTTTGCCTCGTTTTGGACCCGGCCGCAACGCCAACTTCTTGACACCTTAATATTCGCCCTCCTCTTTTATATATATATATATATATATATATATATATAATATTAATAAAAACAAATTAAAAATCACACAAAATTTTAATTCACAAAAAAAAATCACACCAAAATTCAAATAAAAATAAGCCAAAATTAAAGAAAATAAAATCACAATAAAATGCAATCACACAAAAATCACTTGGGTTGCCTCCCAAGAAGCGCTAAATTTATAGTCGTTAGCCAGGACTTAACTACTCGGGCTCAAGAAACTTCATCACCAAGTGGAAGATTTAAAACCTTCCTTGCTTCATTTCCAAAATAATGTTTCAATCGTTGTCCGTTCACTTGGAATGAATTCCCATCGTTTCCTCTCAACTAGACGGCACCATAAAAACACACGTTCAACCACAAATGGCCAGGACCATCGTGATTTCGATTTTCTGGAAATAGTTTCAATCTCGAAATGAACAATAACACTTGTTGGCGGGTGAGAATTCAAGTCACAAAATCATTTGATCATGCAATTTTTTGTTTTTTCCTTATACATTTTGGCATTTTCATATGATTCGTGAAAAAATTCTTCCATTTCGTTTAATTGAAGTAATTGGTTTTCACCGCCTCTTTTAAGTTAAAATTCAATTTCTTAATTGCCCAATAAGCTCGATGCTCAAGTTCAACCGCAAATGATACGCTTTACCAAACACCAACCGATATGGTGACATACCAATGGGTGTTTTATAAGCCGTGCGATAAGCCCACAAGGCATCATCGAGCTTTTGTGCCCAATCCTTTCGATTAAAACTCACTGTTTTTCAAGAATTTGTTTCACTTCACGATTGGAAATTTTGGCTTGACCATTAGATTGAGGATGGTAATCAAGCGCAATCTTATGACGCATACCAAATTTAGCAAGAAGGTTATTAAATAATCTATTACAAAAATGCGCACCTTCATCACTTACAATAGCTCGAGGAGTACCAAAGAAGGTGAAAATATACTTGTGCAAGAATTTGAGTACTACCTTAGCATCGTTCGTTGGTGTAGCAATCGCCTCTACCCACTTGGAGACGTAGTCAACCGCAAGCAAAATATACAAATTGCCATAAGACGCAGGAAATGGCCCCATGAAGTCAATACCTCATACATCAAACAACTCCACCTCCATTACATTTGTCAAAGGAAGCTCATGACGCCGTGAAATGTTGCCAACCCATTGGCATCTATCACAAGTCTTTACAAAAGCATAACAATCCTTGAATAATGTTGGCCAATAAAAACCAGATTGTAGTACTTTTGCAATTTGTCGGGTTGGTCCAAAATGTCCCCGTAAGATGAGGAATGACAATCTTTCAAGAATTTCTCCAATTTCTTCCTTAGGAACACAACGGCGAATGATAGAATCGGCGCATCTTTTGAACGAAGAACGGATCATCCCACAAATAAGACTTAACATCATGTAAGAATTGTTTCTTTTGGTGTGAAGCCAAGTCGGTGGAAGAACTCCTCCGCTGAGGTAATTAACAAAATCTGCGTATCAAGGTAATGATGTCTCGCACGCATAATTTGTTCATCGGGAAATGATTCTTTTATTGGGCTTTCAATTACCTCGTGAGGTTGCTCAAGGCGGGATAGATGGTCGGCAACCACATTTTCGCTTCCTTTTTTATCCGAATCTCAATATCAAATTCTTGCAAGAGCAAAATCCATCGAATTAACCGAGGTTTTGCATCCTTTTTTGAGAAAAGATATCGGATTGTCGCATGATCCGTATAAACAATCATTTTTTAACCACTAAGTAAGCTCGAATTTATCAAATGCAAAAACTACCTCCAACATCTCTTTTCGTGGTGGTGTAGTTTTGTTGGGCCTCGTGCATGGTCCGCTTGCATAGTAAATTGCTTTAAAAATTATGTCCCGCCTCTGACCAAGAACGGCACCCACTGCATAATCACTCGCATCGCACATAAGCTCAAATGGTTGGGTCCAATCCGGCACGATCATAATAGGAGCTGAAACAAGTGCCTTTTTTATCTGTTCAAATGCCTGTAAACAAGACTCATCAAAGCAAAAGATAGCATCTTTTTCAAGGAGATTACAAAGTGGTTTAACAATTTTTGAAAAATCTTTTATAAATCTCCTGTAAAATCCTGCATGCCCTAAAAAGCTTCTTATGCCTTTCACATTTGAAGGTGGGGGTAGCTTTTCAATAGCCACAACTTTCGCCCTGTCAACTTCTAAACCTGTACAAGAAATACGATGCCCAAGTACAATCCCTTCTTTGACCATAAAGTGACATTTTTCCCAATTAAGTACAAGATTAGTTTCCTCACAACGTTGCAAAACAAGAGATAAGTTATGCAAACAATGGTCAAAAGAAGTACCAAAAAGCAGAAAAACCATCCATAAAAATCATAGATCATCCATAAAAATCTCTATGATTTCCTCAACCATACCATGAAAAATTGCCATCATACACCTCGAAAAGTAGCGGTGCATTACATATTCCAAATGGCATCTGCGAAATGTAAAAGTACCATATGGACATGTAAAAGTGGTATTTTCTTGATCCTCATGGGCAATGGCGATTTGATTGTACCACGAATAGCCATCAAGAAAAAAAGAGTATTCGTACCCGCCAACTTGTCCAACATTTGATCAATAAAGGGGAGGAAAATGATCTTTACGAGTAGCTTTATTCGATTTCGTAATCAATACATACTCACCATCCTGTGACAGTTCGTGTAGAAATTAATTCATTGTTATCATTTTTCACAACTGTCATACCTCCCTTTTTAGGAACAACCTGTACCGGACTCACCCATGAACTATCAGAAATGGCATAAATGATACCTGCCTTTAGCCATTTTAAAACCTCATTTCTCACAACTTCTTTCATTGCGGGGTTAAGTCGTCTTTGGTGTTCAATAGAAGGTTTATAAGACTCTTCCATTAAAATTTTGTGCATTACAATGGAAGGACTTATACCTTTCAAATCAGAAATATACCAACCCAAAGCCGACTTATGCTCACGAAGCACGCGCAACAACTTTTCCAATTCGGGTGAAGATAATGAAGAAGAAACAATTACCGGGTAAGTTTTATCTTTTCCCAAAAATGCATATTGAAGATGTTCCGGAAGTTCCTTTAGTTCTAAAGTACCTTTCGGAATATTTTCAATATTGGCATTTTCTAATTCTTCCTTTTGTTTTTCTTTTACAATTTCTTTAGCCTCAAGGGAAAGAATAAACTCAAGCAAATCAATGTCATCACTAACTTCATCATCACATTTCATTATTGAATTAATCAAACAATGTTCCAATGGATCTTTTAAATCTTGTTTTATAACCTCCGTTTGAGCACATTGTTCGATCATATCAATAAAATGACATGTTTGAGGTTCTTCTTGAAATTTCATTGCTTTATAAATATTAAACAATACCTCATCATCATTTACCCGTAATGTTAACTCTCCTCGTTGCACATCAATTAGAGCTCGTCCGTTGCTAGGAAAGGTCTTCCAAGAATCAAAGGCATTTCATGATCTTCCTCCATATCCAACACCACAAAATCCGCTGCGAATATGAATTTATCCACTTTGATCAACACATCTTCAATCACTCATCTTGGGTAGGTGAGTGATCTATAAACTAATTGCAATGTGATGGTGGACGGCGTTATCTCTCCAAGGCCAAGTTTCCGAAAATAGATAACGGCATAAGATTAATGCTAGCACCCAAATCACAAAGAGCCTTATTAAAATAAGAATCACCAATAGTGCAAGGGATAGTGAAACTCCCGGATCTCTTAAATTTTGTGGTAGTTTTCTTTGCAAGATGGCGCTACACTCTTCGTGAGATTGACCGTCTCGTACGCCTCCAACCTTCTCTTTCTTGACATCACATCCTTCATGAATTTTGCATAATTTGGCATTTCGTTCGGGGCTGGGCTGGAAAATGGCTGCCTCACTGCGTGGACTCCTACCATCGAAGCAAACTAGCCTGGCCCAACATGTAATTTCTCCATGAAATGGGCTTTGCTCAAGTGCATCGGCAAAAAGAATGTTGATGTGAATTTTCTTGAATATTTCAAGAACTTGGAAAATTGAGCGTCCAACTTTTTCTTCGAAACCTCTGTGGAAAATGAAGAGAATTTGGTAATACATTATCAGAATTGGAAATTTGTTTTACCTCATTTTTCACACTTTCTCGACCGCTTGTCAATACCCTCTTCATTGTGGAGTGTTTCGAGCTTGCTTTTGGTTCATTGGTGGCATGAGTAGACATCTTTGGTTCATCATATTCAGTTCCACTTCTCAACTTAATGGACTTGCAATGCTCTCGTGGGTTCACCTCGGTGTTACTTGGAAACGTATCAACTTTTTGTTGTGAATTAATAGCAAAGTGGCCAATTGACCCACATGTGTCCCCAAAGATTTGAGATGACTTTCAATTGTTGTTACCCTTGAGCCCAAATTTTCTATGTTAGAATCGGCCTTGTTCATCCTTGCTCGCGTTTCTACAAGGAATGAACTCAGTAATTCTTCCAAAGACGACTTTTGTTCTCCCACGTGTGTACTCGTACTTGCTTGATTTTGAAATCCCGGAGGTGGTTGTAACATATTTCTCGTATTGCTATACGAGAAATTTTCATGATTGCGAAGTCCCGGATGATAATGCTTGGCAATTGATTCCCTTTTATTGTTGAAACCCCAATTGTTCACGTAATTAGCTTGCTCCGTATCGAATTCACCACTTCTTGACTTACCTCCATAACAACCTCTGTTTGTTGTTTTTCACCCGAATTTAGAGTGGCAATTTGCTTTGATAATGCGGAAATTTGAGAGGCTAATGCGGACATAGTATCAAGTTCAAGAACACCGACAACTTTTCTTGGCGTAGATCTCTCAGAAGGCCATTGATAACTATTTGCAGCCATTTCTTCTAGTAAGAGCATGGCTTCACTTGGAGTTTTAGCCATTAATGTACCTCCTGCTGCGCAAAGATCAATAATAGTCCTCGAATGCCCATTCATACCATTGTAGAAATCTTTCGCACTTTTTGCCAATCTGCGTGCACGTGTTGTGGACACCTCCTCAATAATTCCTTGAATCGCTCCCAAGCTTCGTAGAGTGGTTAAAATTTGATTTGAAGAAATTGAGAAATCTCACTCTTCGATTGAAGTGTCTTGCTAGGTGGAAAGAATTTTGCCATGAATTTTTCAAAGTGAGATCATCCCAACTAGTGATACTTTCGGGTGGGAAGGTTTGAAGCCATTGTCTAGCTTTGTCACGAAGTGAAAACGGAAATAACCTCAACCGAATAGCTTCATACGGAACCCCATTCATTTTTATTGTGTCACATATCTCAAGAAAAATGGCCAAATGAGCGTTAGGTTCGCCCACGACACCTACCCCCAAACTGGTTTTGTTGTACCATGTTGATCAAGGCGGTTTCAATTCAAAATTGTTCGCGTTGTTTGGTTGGCGAGCAATGCCTGAATAATTTTGGTTCGTGGTTGGCGAAAATAGTTACGAATGGCCATCTTCGGTGGTGCAATAACGGGTATGCGGTTTTCATCATCACCGTTTCTGCCATTTTTGCGATTCGATTCTTCGTGCGGCTCTAATCTTTCGAAGTGTTCTTTCAATTTCCGGATCAAATAGGATTAAATTAGCACTTTTATTTCTTTGCATCAACAAGAAAACACAAAAATGACAATAACCCTATTGTAACAAGAACCAATCTAAATTAAAGTAAAACTACTAAGTAATAATATTAGCGCAAATAAGATGAATTATTCCCCGGCAACGGCGCCAAAAACTTGTTAGAGATTTTTCTAACCGCAAGTCTACGGTGTCAAATTTTAATATAGTGAAAGTAAGGTTGTCGTATCCACATGAATAATTATCAAATTATTGCTAAGTACTATAATATAGTAGTCTAACTTTATTTAGAAATTCAATAATTGATGGAGTTTATTACACTAGAATAACAAATATAAATTAAGAATATGAGAATAAAAATGAGTTTATCCAAATGACTAAATGAATTCTAGAGGTGTGATGAATCTAGTTATCCCTTATGTTATCAATATGGTTTATCAATCATCAATTACCAATTTATAAGTCAAGATTTCTACAATAATCATTTTCCTCTCGAGTGCCAAATGATTTTAGATCACAATTGGGAAATCAATATCTCTATAAAAATCACCAAATGCAATCTCAATAAAAACTATGAATTTTAATAAATGACTTCAAAGGATTCACAAATCTCTCAATTCTATGAAATCCTAGATTATGTTATTTCAAGGTCATGTATTCAATTACCTCTCTCAAGTGTCAAATCAAATACACCAAACAATCTAAATTGTTGATCAAGTAATTTAGAAGCAATAGATCCAAATAGCACAAATAAATTGAGAAACCTAGATTGACAAACCACAATCTCAAAACATAAGTTCAAACATAGATTACATCACCCCTCTAGAATTATAGAGTTTAGCTCATGATTGAAGAAAATGAATCCATAAGAACACAACAATACATCTTACAAGATAGGGAGAAAGTAACAAAATAAGAACAAGAGTTGAGGGATCTTCTTTATTTCTAGATGATGAGAGCCTTTAATCTTCTTCTCTAAGCTTTTCCCAATGTGTTTCTAGCCTTCTTCCTTGTCTTCTTCTGCTTTGTTATCTTCCCAAGGGTCCAAGATCCCTAATTTCACGCCCCAAGACTTGTATTTATAACCCCACAAAAGTCCAAGAAAATGAATAATTAACCTTGTAGTTTCGCCCGGGGCGCTGGCTGCGCCCGTCCCTATTGCCCGCCTGCGCGTGGGCGCTAAAAATGAGGGCGCTGCAGTGCCACCTCGATGTGTCCGGCACTGGGCTCAAGGTTGGGGCACTGCAGCGCCACTTCAAATTGGTGCTCGCGATTTTTCCACCCCGCATCGCAGCGTGGGGCCTTGGCGCCAACGCCAATGCACGGTCAAAATTGCAATTTTTCCTCTTTTCCTTCTTCTTCAAATGCGATTTCTTCCTCCCAAACACGTTTTTCGTTATTTTCATTATTTTTCGGCTACCAAAACTGTATTAACTCTTCAACGACACTTAATGAAATAAAATGGACTCTAGCGACTTTAAAACATCCAAAATTAATATAAAATCCTAGTCTAAAATACATTATTAATTGGTAAAATACCAACTTAACATTAGGGGTGAAGGAACAAGTATCCCAAGTATTATTTTTCATCAAGGCCGGTACTCAAAGCATCCATTGCCCCTTTCCAATTAGGATCACTTAGAGCTTGACTAGCAGATGATGGTTCTAAAGAATTAAGAGTAACAAGAGTAAGATTTGGGTTTATATGTACCATTTTTAGAACGAGTAACCATAGGATCTTTGAGGTTGAGTAGTGGGAGGAAGTGTAAAGGGATGATTGTGATATTGATTGGAGGAGAAATTTCAAGATTAAGATTGGAAGTAGGAGAGTGTTGAGCAAGGAGGACTGGTCATGATCGGAAGATCAAAATGAAGATGAATATGGATGTAACTAGATACTAGAGTGGAATATGAGGTAGAGAAAAAATAGAGACGGGATGGGGAGAAGAACTAGAGGGACTGGAATTAAAGAGCCGATTTGTGAGTGAGGAACTCTATCTCATTGAAACCGATCATTACGGAAATGAAAATTCGTCACTTGGACCGAGACATCTATATCCTTTTGTGAGATGGACTATATCCAACGAAAATACATTAGTTTATGAGAATTATATGGTCTAAGATATGGATTGCAAGTACAACCAAAGTTTTTAAGCAATGTGTAATCAGGTGTGTGATCAAATAATTTCTCAAAAGGAGACATATTACCAACAACTAGTGTAGGAAGACGATAAATAACACATCTTCTTTGTACAAAGGAATCCCACCGTAAACCGAGAGGCATTTGAGCATGAGAAGAAGGAGAGACCTACATTGACAATATTTTGGTGTTTTCTTTCAAGAGTTCTATTTTGTTGATGAGTGTATGGATATGGATGTCTCACATGCACATCTAAAGAATTAAGAAATGAATAAATAGGTCAGTGTTCACCCCAAAGTCAGATTGAAAAGACTGAACTTTAGATTGAAACTAATCTTAACAAGGTTAAGAAAGTGTTTGAGAATAGGCGAGTGCTTCATGCTTAGGCCGCATAGGGTAAATCCAAGTATACTTTGTGTAATCATCTACAAAATGTATGTAACATTTGAAACGAGGAAGAGGAGGTGGCGGCGGGGCCCCAAATATCAGAGAAAATAAGTTGGAATGGTTTGGTGGAATGAGATGCAAGATCTTTGGGAAATGAAATTGAGTGCAATTTGCTAACTAACAAGCCTCACAAAAAATAACTCAATTATTGTGTTGGGTACATCCAAGAGTCTTAACACCCGAGATACAACATTGTTGCCACAATGACCAAGTCTTTGATGCCAAAGATTACAAGAAAACAAGTTTGAAAATACAACATGAGCACTACAAGAGTTAGACTCAACAAATTTTTATACAAGAAGAAATGTATGGAGAATAACGGGGTGAACTATTAAAAGGTAAATGATTTGAGAGGTGATTGCGGTCAAGTTGATAAAGACCATCTCTAAGAGCTCCTATTAGAAGGACTCGATTGGTGGCATTGTCCTTGACAAAACCGCTTTGTCCACCTCCCGCATGGAGGCACTAGAGTATTTGTGAAATTCAACAATAACATCATTGTCTTTGGTAAATTGAGAAATGCTAAGCAAGTTTTTGGTGATGTCAGGAATACACAACAAATTGGACAGAACTAAGGAATGATTTTGTTTAAGAGATGGGAGGGAGGATGAACCAACATGAGAAATAGAGAGAGTAGAATAATTACCCCTAGTTAGCTTTCGATTGCCATTATAAGGAGAATGTAAGTCGAGATTATTGAGATCTGCAGATTATGTGCCCCTGTAGCCCCATTATCAATGTACCAAGCAAAATCTTGAGTTTGCATTCATACTAGAAGCTGTCACTGTGGAAAAAATTCTAGGTTGTGCAACAAAAGCAATCTTTGTTGTCTTATAGATAAAAAAAAAGCAAATGCAAAGCTCTCTCTTTAGCTTGCATGGATCTCTATTTTCTTTACGGCTTGGTCACTCACACCGATTCTAGCCAAAGTGTATCTTATATGGGTCTTTGACGAGCGAGAATGAAGATGCTTTATCGTAAATCTCTCTCGGCTATTAGAGAAGAGGCGTATAAGAAAATCCTTGAGCTCTTGTCTCCATTCATGTAGCTCTATCATTCCAAGAAAAGAAGGAATAGAAAAATATTGGAACGGAAAAATACTTTGCTCGATTGGATTGCTTTCTTTTTCTTAGGGATAGATAAGAAGTATTTTAAGCACGAAGCGGAATGAAAGTCTGCGATTTAGAGTTATCCATGTTGTTAGCGAAAGGATTGCATGAAGATATGTTTGGTTGGGGAAAACCACAAGATTGAGTAACAACACGAGCTTGCGTGGAAGTGAGATTAATGCCGGGAAATCCATATCAAACTGTTTAAAACACTCGAGAAGCAAGCAAAATGGTTAGTTTTTCCACAAATCGCCAAATCGACTTAGAACGATTAAATGCCCTCTTTGCCGGAAACAAAACCACCACCCTCGAAGCTGAAAATTCCCAAACCGTTTTGCAGCAATTTGAGCGAGGATGATAATATCATACACAATAGATGATCGAGAGGATAATTGTTGAAGCCTTATGTCATGGGATCAGTAAAGCATATTGAACATCATTCAAAGTGAGAGATTGAGACCGAGCATTGAGATTAACAACAATAAATTCAAATTTAGGTCCAAAAGCACTAAGAATATACATAATGAGATCGTCATCCGAAATATCTTGACCAACAAAACTAACAAATTATCAACAATGCCACGTATTTTGAACATATTCTTCACGGATAAATCACATTTTTAGTATTCAAGAATCGAGCACGTAGATGTGAAATTGAGCCCAAGATTGAGATTGGAATAATGTTTCAAATACGACCAGATTTTCGACGGAGGTGGTGCATCAATTTATGTATCCAAGCATGGATTGTAAACCGAAGCTAAAAGCCAATTGAACAATGTCGATTTGTGAATCTAGACCGGATACTCGGGATTAGAGGTAGTAGAGGAAGACGACTCATCAAGTGCAACAAAACGAGGTGGTGATGCCACACACCGAGCACGTACACATATTTTTTTCTAGTTGGTTTAATATTACATCTTTTGCACACACCACACATATTATTGTCATATTACCATGTTTGATTATTTGGTACATTTGGAAGGAGAGAAACAACAATAAACATGAAGGTGAGAACATCGGCCACCACAGAATCATCCATCAAGTTCAATCACACATATCATTGTTGAACTAAGGCCAAACTCTTTAAACAAGACACTTGAAATGATTCATGGATGTAGCAACCAACATTGGGATCATGTCAACAATATATATACATTGAAGAGACAACCAGTCTTTTAGATAAAAAAACCCAACTACCCTTATCTCAAGCTAAATGCGGATGGTGCCTTTGCGACCACAATACAACAACTGGAATAGGGGAGTTCTTAGAGATGAAAAATGAGAGGTTCTAAGGGCATACACAACAAGCCTTTCACCGTGCCCACGGTGATCTACATCTGAGAGTTTCGCTCTTGCAAGGGCATTAATTTTGTTGTCAAATTGGAACATACCACATCTATGGATTGAAACAAACTATATAATTCTTTGTAACACTATATCAAAAGCAGCACAAGGACACTGTTCTGTTAAAGATGTAATTGTGAATATTCAGAATAGACTTAGGGATATTTCTTTCCATATTAGTCATGTATATAGAGAGGGGAATAAAGTAGCTAACCACCTTTCATCATTAGGAGCAGGTGTTGCAGGCTTGACAGAGTTCAACTCTGCATCCCTATCTTTGTTTGTTAAAGGTTTAGTTAGAGTGGATCCATTAGATATACCTTCCTTTAGAACTATGAAATTGTACAAACACTGATGCATCTTTATTTTGGTATCAATATATAGGTGGGGATGTGACCTTAATCCCCCATCCCACATTGGGATGTTTTAGAGAAAAAAAAAATGAGGTGGTGCATCGGTCTTTCCAAAGAAGAAACCTTCAAAACCATGGGCACGCACATCTGACCAAACGTGAATTCACCAATATGTGTAGTTATTACGATCGAGTTTGATACTCGGTGCTGAGAAAGTGCAGACGCAAGAAAAACAGGAGAAGGTAGCCATGAAGAAGAAAAAAAATCAACCGGAGAAGATGACTATTGCCGGCACCAGAAAAAATGGAATGGCTCGTGATACCATGCTAAGATTGTAAATGAAAAATATAAGCAACATAAAAGAGAGATGATATTATTCAATAAGATAGTGTGATATTTATACAAGAGGCAGCTGGAAGATGAGAGCTGGTAACAAACTAGCTAACTAATTTTGCTAACAACTAACTAACTTTCTAACAGTTTAAATTAACCAACAGACTAACTGATTTCTGAGCTTATACTCAATATTAGACATGGAAATTATGCATCAAAGTATAAAATTATTCAATATTAAGCATCAAATTTTTCCTTGGTTAACAATTAATGTGCAGGTACCACTTTTGAGATGGAAGAGATTTGCTGTAGTTGCAGCTATTGCATCTTTGCTGTGCGAGCAGTGATTGTACAAATTGCATTCTTTTTGCATGTCCAGGTGGTTAATTTTTTGTTTTTTCATTTTTACTAGTTTTTTTTAAAATTAAGAAATGCTGAAAACAACTGATGTATCGAGTTACTATTTCGGAAATATATGATTTATGTTGTAGAAAATTTTCAATAAGTTGATGAATATATCTTGTGTGATATTTTCTTCTGCTATTACATATGCTAGGTTTATTTAAGGGAAAATGGTTTTTGCAGTCCTATAAATTGTACTACTTGGAGATTTAATCCTTACGTCATGTTCCATGATGTACATGTTGATTTTACAATATCAATGTTGTAATGGGACATAACTAGCACTACAAGAAAACAATCAAATTCCAACAAAAAAATTCCAATGAAGTAGAAAATAGTTGGAATTTTAACAATTCCAACGGAAATTCCAATGCTACATTATGTCGTTGGAAAATTCCAATGAAAATTCCAACGCTAAAGAAAACCGTTGGTATAAGTTGTTGGAATTTCCGTTGGAATTAAAATTCCAACGGAAATTCCAACATCACAAAAAACCATTGGAAAATTCCAACAATAATTCCAACGGTAAAATCGTTGGAATAAATCATTGGAAATACTGTTGGAATTTTAAAAATTCCAACGGTAATTCCATCACTAAAACATATCATTGGAAAATTCCAACAAAAATTCCAACGGTAATCAAAATGTTGGAATTAATCGCTGGAATTTTCGTTGGAGTTTTTAAAATTCCAACGGAAATTCCAATGATACAACAAGTTGTTGGAAAATTCCGTTGGAAATTCCAATACCGTTGGAAAAATTTAATAGGGGTTAAAAGATTTGATAGTATTAACCGTATCAATAAAATGTATCTTCTCTTCTGGAGTCAATCATATTAAAACTACATAGTTAACCGTGTTTGACTTGGGACAAATTAATGATGGGTGACCTACTGGGAAGTTAAATATATTAGACAATGAGATAAAATGATTGAATATTCCAATAGATATATACCATTGGAATTACCATTGGATTAAATTCCAATGGCATAACTCTGTTGGAATAACCGTTGGAGTTTTTCCCAACAATTATATATATATATATATATATAGATATATTCCAATGGATTGGACTAAATTCCAATGGTTTAACTATGTTGGAATTAGTGTTGGAAAATATGTTGGAGTTTTTTCCAACAGTTGTATATTCCAATGGATAAATACCGTTGGAAGTACCATTGGAATATTTTTCCATTTGAATTTTGCCATTCCAACGGGCATTTTACCAACGATGCATTTATTGTTGGAATTTACATTGGAATCGATAATTCCAACGGTGATTGGCCAAATTCCAACAGATTTTTTCAGTTGGAATTTCCTTATTTTCTTGTAGTGTAGAGCAACTCATCGTCGTCTCATGATATTTTCCATACAAGTGGATCGAAAAACCTATGATGATGTTGATTTTGGAATTTCAACTCATTAATTTCTACGAAGTATGAAGGTTGCGTCAAGAAGGGCATCCGGCGTAAAACTTTGCCACTTTGCGTTTTGTGTGAATTAGTGTAAACTAGTTTTAGACAACTAATTGACACTATAAACTCACACCACCAACCCACATAGTGGGATAAGGTGCAGTTGATGATGATGATGATGATGATGATGGTGGTGATGGAGATTTAGTCCTCTAGTAAGTCATCTTTAAATTTTGGTCTAATACCATTCAAGAATTTTGGACATTCTGTCCGATTTTGACCGAAATTGAGTAATATTAACGTAAATGCTAACTATAATTGATGGGTACTAATGTCTCTAAGAAATTTAGGAATTTTGATGATAAGATGCAAAATTGACACGCCAAATCACAAAATTATTCAATACATAAAACCATCAGGATTGTGATGTTTTGGTGGAATTTTTTTGTGTCATATCAACAAAAACCCCAATTTTTTGGACATATGTGCACGTGATCAATCATAGTCAGTAATTTCCAATAAAATTATACAATTTTGGTCAAAAAATGACTAAGTATCCAATTTTGTAATTTCGGTCAAAATATGACTAAAATTGTTGAATATAACATTTAATAAAAAATCGATATCTTATGAAAAGCACAATTTTTGATGTGGATACAGAGTACTTAGGGCAGCCACAACGCCCGCTTTTTTGACGGGTTTTTCAAGTGAAAAACATGTACAAGAAAGTTCATCCCATTGTAGCCAACAACTTTTTCAATCCCACAAAAAGCGGTACCGACTTCACGGTACCGCTCCTTTCTATTAAAAAAAAATTGTGATTAATTAATTTTTTAATAGATATTTATGTTTTTTATTTTGAATTCACCTCACCTAAAATAATATATGTATAAAATATATTTTATTCATAAAGTAAAAATATAAATGATATATATTTATATAAATGTAATAATACATGTTATATAATGTAAATATAATAGATATTATTTTAATACATAACATAATATATGTATAAAATATATTTTATTCATAAAGTAAAAATATAAATGATATATATTTTTATATAAATGTAATAATATATGTTATATGTAAATATAATATAAGATATGTGATTTTATGGTTAGGAATGTAGGGTCCACAAAAAAGCTATTTAGAGGTTTTTGGATTGTGGAGAGAAAGATGGGATTTTTTCTTTTTGAGGTTTTTATGATGTGGCATTATGGGTTCCACCAAAAAGTAGATTTTTAGAGGTTTTTAAAGGAATGACATTGAAGATGCCTTAATGTTTTTGTGATCAATTGTTTAATGTTTTGGCACTTGCAGATGCATGTATATGGACGACCAGCTGTCCTCACAAAGTCTGTGATTTTCGCAATTGCACTCATGAGCTTCTTCTCTGTTGTCATTGCATTGTTTAAGGTAAATTATCTTTGGAAGCATTGTTGTTTATGAAATGCTGCATAATTATAAGGGATAATTACAAAAAGAACCTTGAGGTTTTGACTAATTGCAAAAAAGGGATGATTCTAACTTTAGCACCTGAACTATGCAGTGTTTCACTTTTGTTATCCCACTTTCGGGGCATTATCAATTTTGTTACTTTTTAATCACTTTCGGAATTGTACCACAAGGGATTAAAAAGTAAAGTATGAAGTACCAAAACCGATGATGAAAAGTAGAACATGGCATACCAAAATTGACGGATGTTTGATAAAATGTGGCAGAAGTGATAAAACGATAACTATAGTGTATCAAAATTGATATGACATGAATATAAGGTAGCAAAAGTGAAAACAGTATATAGTTTAGGTACTAAAATTGAAATTATCCCTACAAAAAAAATCAAGAGAAGTTTCAAGATTACACACCAAAAAAAAATAAAAAACTCAGATTTGATTTGATTATGTCTTAAATTTAAGGGAGTAACTATAGTATTTCTATAAATATCGGGGGAAGGGGTGAAACGATTTTTGCTTATGAAAGTAGAAAATGTAAGGAGAAACATGCATCACATGCCTTAACAAATTGCTGCAATTTTAGAACAGCCAAATATATGTACCTTTCTGCCGAAATAATATGATTTATTTATTTTTCTTGCTGCAAAAAGCTAAATTAATTGTTAATTTTTGTGAAAAATCTGGACTGTTCATAAAGATTTTTTTTTTATAGCCAACATATATTTCCAGACAAATCATTTACATAAAAATGATCAGTACTGTCTCAAAATCCAAATAAGAGACCTTATCTTTTGTTGCTACTGCATAAATATTTTTCCTTTGACTTTGAGATTTTCATGTTTTTAGGACATACCTGATATTGTTGGGGACAAGATATACGGCATTCAATCTTTTACTGTCCGATTGGGAATTACGCATTTTAAATGTTTACATGATATGCATAATTATGTGAATTATATGCTTTCGATGTATTACATGATATGTATAATTATGTGAATTATACGTTTTTAATGTGCTACATTATATGATTAATTTTTATAAATGACATGTTTTTCATTACAATGTATGTTATGTATGTTTATGCAATTGAAAAGAAAAATATGGCATTCGTCCCACGGGAAAGGAAATTTTTGGCACGTACACGGAAAGGAAAATATGGCATTCATGCCACGGAAAGGAAAATTTTGGCCCACGTGCCACGGAAAGGAAAAATATGGCATTCGTACTTGAAAGGAAATTTTTGGCCGTGCCAAGGAAAGGAAAATTTTGGCCCACGTACCACGGGAAAGGAAAAATATGGCATTCGTGCCGCGAAAAGGAAAATTTTTGGCCTCGTTCACGGGGAAAGGAAAATATGGCATTTCGTGCCTACGGAAAGGTTATGTGCTATCTGGCTTATGCCAACGGGAAAGGTTATGTATTATTCGGCTTATGCCAACGGGAAAGGTTATGTATTAATTTATATAATTGTGCACTTTTCGTATTTAGCTTGGACAATCTTTATCCCTACTGAGTATGTGATTACTCACCCCCTAAATTCAAATTCTTTTCAGATCATATGGACGGATGCGTTGCAGATGTGGGGGAATAGCCGATGATTTCACTTTTAATTGTTTGAATTTCAAGAACTATGAATTTATTGTAAATTTTGAACAATTGTGATGTACATTTTTTTAATTTGTTTCAAAGTATTTTTAATTGGATTTTTAATTTTTGGCAAATACTCTAAAATTATTTCTTAAGACTTAAGGTTTCCTCATTACCGCTTCCGCTAAACTTTTCATTTATCTATTTATTTTAAAAAATATATATACGCATTTACTTAAAATTTTAGTAACGCTAAAAATGCACTTCAATAAAAATGGGGCGTTACAACATACCCCCAGTTGGGGATGGGGGCGCAGCTTTATTGCCCTTTGCACAGTTTCTCGCCAACCCCAATTCCATCTAACAGATAAACCAGCTCGTTACTCAAATCCTTGCGAATCCTCCACCACAAATACAACCTCCCCCACCAATAAATACCCCATGAGTCGATCCACCACTAAACACAAACGCCAACCCACAAGATCCAACACCCTCAAACAATGACAATAAGGAAGTCAACTCTCAGAACAGACAACCTGAGGAGAGACGTGAAAGAAGAAGGCCGCGAGATGATGCAGGCAAACACAGCCGAGTGGCCGAATCATCACTGTTACTTCACCGCCCCTGTCGGGCCCGATCAGTGTTCGCAGGGCGCTTGGGGTCGGACCCACTCCAGGAACAGCCACTATAGTCCATTAATTCCAGGCTCCGATTTTCTGAGGACAGAGAGCCACCTAGGGCCAACCAAGTTTAAGGCCCCAGTCCAATTAACGAGCGAGAGGCAGAGATACTACGCCTTTAATGTCGTTTGAATGAGTTGGAAGAAACACCCGACGATGCTCACTACCAGCCCAGCCCGGTGGCAGGCCGGACAGATGTCGTGTCACCATTCGCTCCACACATTTTTTCAACTCCTATTCCCGCGTAGTTTAAGGTCCCCTAAATTGGTTTGTATTATGGAGAAACCGACCCAACTACTCATATCCACAAATACTTGGCATGGATGGAGTTGTATAGTCTGAGTGATGTTATTCTATGCAGAGCATTCCTTCTAACCCTGGGCGACCGAGCCCATCGATGGTTTCGGACCCTACCCCAGGGGTCCATTTGCTCGTGGAATGATTTGATGCCCGCTTTCACCACCCACTTCCTAACATCCAAGGTCCGCGTGGCACCGAAGGACTCCCTTGTAAACATCATAGCAGCTATGGTCGGGCTTGCACCCGATACTTGATTTAATTATGTCGTCCATGAGTCGGGGGCGAGCACATAGCAAGAATACCTTATTCACACAGAGCGTCACATACATCTTTGAGAATCCATGGCGATTTACGGCGAGAAAAACTTCGGGTGCTAAAAAAGATAGCAAAAAAGAAGTCGTTTCTGGTTCCAGGTCGGGATTCAAGTCTTTCATAGAAAATCCAACCGCATGATACAAGCCGTACCAGGAAATCCGCGCCAAAGTAGCAGCGATGAGGAGCACCTTGACCCACACCCCATCAGCCATTTAGAACGACATCAAGAACTTAAATCTGCTACCACCAGATCGACCTTTGAAGCTGGATCCGTCCAAATTAGATGGCAACAGATACTGCTGCTACCGCAAATCCATCAGACATGAAACAGACGAGTGCAGGGATCTCATTCTAGAGATCATGAGAATAGTGCAGAGGGGAGGATTGAAAAGATATGTTCATGAACTGCCACCAACACGGACCCTCGCTCCCAAAACAAATCCGGAGCGAGTAGCCAATCCGGCTCGTTTACCACCTCACAATGATAATTCGGCTCAGGAGATCTTGACAATAATCAACACTAACAGGGCTGAGGACAACCATTCCATTCGAAAAAGAAAAGCTAGAATCAGGAAAGCTGCGAATGCTGAGAAATAGGTCCGAGTTGCAGAGATCCGAGAAGGCCGACCAATGGGATATTTTGCTTTTTCAGATCAAGATGTCGATCAGCTCGTACACCCCCCTCCAAACCTTTGGTAAATCCATGCGCCGATCCTAGGCATCCCGGTGCATAGGATCCTGGTGATTTCGGGCGATTACGCGGTCATTTACATCAGAGCCTTTAGGAGATTAAATGTAGACAACAACTACATCCGACCATGCAATGACAACATCTTGGGGTTTGAGGGGGAAGAATCATCCCACTTGGTGAAGTGGACTTATCTATTCAAATGGTCCAGGGGGCGCACAAGAGAACAGTGATCACTACTTTCAAGATCATCAATTCAGACTCCGAGTATAACGTCATTATCGGATGACCACTCCTTTACCACTTACAGGCAGCGTCTATGTATACTATTTCTGCATTAAATTTCTATCCCCGGACGGAGAAGGAGATCACAAAAGGAAATCAGAGAGAATCCCGGGAGTGCTCACTGAAGATTAGGCCAATTGAAATCAATGTTGTCGAGAAAGGGCAATCCAGTAAGTAAGCAGAAGGTAAAGGCATTGGGTCAGCCGATGAGACTGAGCCAAACACCGAACTAGCAAACTAAAGCGGGAAATTCGAGAGGCCGACCGATGAGGCGACCGAGAAAAGAGCGACACGAGGAAGAATTATTCCTGCGAAAAAAAGAGGGGCAGAGTAAGAAACTAAAACATGCCAAGCCGGTTGAAGATATCAACATAGTAGATGTCAATAAGCAAAACAAGGGGTTCCAGCTCAGGATCGATCACAATTAACAAGAGTCGGTCAGATCTGAGCTGATCGAATTTCTGAGCAACAATTTTGATGTGTTTGCATGGACTCATGCCGATATGCCAGGCATCAACCCCAAGCATGCCTACCACCGCCTGAGTATCGACCTCACTTATCGGCCTGTGGTTCAGAAGAAAAGAAAAATGGGTCAGACAGACAGACGACGCTGGAAACGCTGGACAATAAATTCATCAAGGAGGAACTTACGATGGGTAGCCAACCCTGTACTAGTCAAGAAGAGCAATGGGTAGTGGCGTCTTTACATGGACTTTACTGATTTAAACAAGGCATGCCTGAAAGACAGTTATCCTCTTCTGAACATAGATTACATGGTCGACGCCACAGCAGGCCAAGAATTAATGAGCTTCATGAACGCATATTCAGGCTACAACCAGATCCAGATGCACCCAGACGACGAAGAAAATACTTCCTTCTACTCGGCCCAAGGAGTATACTGCTACAAGATAATGCCATTCGGCCTAAAAAATGTTAGGGCGACCTATCAGAGGTTAGTCAACAAAATATTTGCAAAGCTGATAGGTCATACGATGGAAGTATATGTAGATGATATACTTGTAAAATCTCTGTATGCTGCTAATCATGTTTCTAATCTTAATGAAATGTTCAAAATTTTACGCGAGTACAAGATGATGTTAAATTCGAGAAAATGTACATTTGGGGTCGGCTCGAGTAATTTTTTAAGATATATGGTCAGCCAGGGGGGAAAAGAGGCTAATCCAGATAAAATCAAAGCTATAGTCGATCTGGAACCCCCTAACTCTGTTAAAAAAATGCAAAGCTTAACTAGGCGCCTAGCCGCTTTGAGTAGATCCGTCTCAAGATCGACAGATAAATGTAAACCATTCTTCGAGATAATAAAGAAAAATAAAAATTTTGAATGGATTGAGCAGACTCAGGCATCAATCGGATCATTGAAGCAACACTTGGCATCAATCCCTGTTCTGCAAAAACCGAGCCGAGGAACACTTGTATTTATACCTCGCAGTTTCTGAGTATGTTGTTAGCTCGGTACTCATCAGATTGGATAATTCGATCCAACATCCAGTTTATTATATCAGCCAGGCCTTGTACGATGCCGAACTAAGATACCCTCCGATGGAAAAGCTGGTATATGCATTGGTCATCTCGGCACGGAAGCTAATGTCGTACTTTTTGGAGCATAAAATCATTGTGTTAACAAACTACCCTTTGAAGCAAGTCATGCACTGACCCGACACTTCAGATCGGATGATCAAGTGGGCCGTAGAGCTCAGCAAATTCGAAATTACATATGAGCCGAGGACGGCAATCAAAGGACAAGCACTTGCAGACTTCATTGCAGAGTTCACTCCATCAATCCAACTAGACATCACCGAAGAGCAAGAATGGAAATTGTTTATCGACGGCTCTTCCACCGAAGACCGTGCAGGGGGCGGGATTGTGATAGTCAATCCAAAACATAAGTGCTACTGCTCGGTCGTACGATTCTAGTTCCCGACGACCGACAATGAGGTAGAGTATGAAGCACTACTAGCAGGTCTAGAGATGGCAACATCAATGGGCCTGAAGAGACTACTCATCCACATTGACTCCCCCAGTTGGTAGTCAATCAAATAAATGGAGAATGTGAAGCAAAGGAGCCGAAGATAGCATGATATTTGGAGCTTGCAAAGATTAAACTCTCTCAGTTCAAGGAAGAAATAATACATATAGCCAGAACCAAAAATGTGCAAGCGGACGCCTTGGTGCGGCTAACATCCAGTCCGGGAATCGACTTGATAGAAGACATTATGGTAACACACTTATCTTCACCTTCTTTGAATAGGAAGAAGATAAATGCCAACAAAGGTGTCGAGCCGACGTGGATAATGCCAATCATTCAATACCTGGAGCATGGGATTCAACCAGAAAACAAGGTTGAGGCTAGGATGTTAAGAACTCAGGCCGCTCGATACACTATAGTGGATGTAGTCCTGTACAAATGTGGGTACTCGTTCCCATTTCTCTGGTGCTTATCAGAAACAGATGGCGACTATGCTCTCCGTGAAGTGCATGAAGGAATTTGTGGGAATCACACAGGGGGCCAGACACTAGCATATAAGCTGATCCGACAAGGATACTATTGGTCGTTCTTGAAGCAAGACGCGATCTCACTAGTCAACAAGTGCAAAATATGCCAACGATTCGCACCGCAAGTCAAGTACCACCCCGAACAACTTATTTCTATTTTCAGCCCTTGGCCGTTTGCCAAATAGGAAATAAACCTCATCGGATCACTTCCCACTGGCAAAGGGGGCGTGAAGTATGCCATAGTGGCAGTTGACTATTTTACTAAGTGGGCCGAGGCGGAGCCCCTGGCAAAGATAGATGAAGAGAAGATCGTCAGTTTTGTATGGAAGTCGATCATATGTAGGTTTGAGATACTATACTCGATAGTAACAGACAACGAAATATAGTTCGATAACCGAATATTTCGAACTTTTTGCGAAAGTTTTCATATCAAGAATCATTTCTCCACTCCATATCACCCGAAGTCTAATGGCCAAGTCGAGATGGTGAACAAGATACTAAAATACACGTTGAAGACGAGACTGGAAGAATCCAAGGGAAATTGTCCCGAGGAATTTCCTTGAGTACTGTGGGCTTACAGAACAACGCATCTGCCACAGGTGAAACACCTTTCTCCCTGGCATATGGAGCCGAGGTCGCCATCCCGGTGGAAATCGGGACCTCAACATTCAGAATCGCTAATTTTTCTGAAGAAAAGAATGAGGTTTCCCATTGAGCTGAACTGGATTTGCTAAAAGAAAAGAGATGCAGTGCCGAAATGAAAAATGCCATATACAAACAGAGAAGTGAAAGGTACTACAACTCAAAAGTGAAAGAAAGAATTGGTCGGCGATCTAGTCTTAAAATGGGTCATCGGGACTGGGACCGAGCTCATCCCACTGAATCCAACCTAGGAAAATCCGTATAAAATTAGCAAGGTCTTGTTAAATGAAGCGTACAAACTCGAGCATTTTAGTGGGGAAAAATTCAACCATTCGTGGAATGTATCTTATTTAAAGAAATATTATTAATAAAGTTCAAGTTTTCTGAGCAGAAAATCGATTATATTAAATTCTATTCACCTCGGCCAAGCCTCGAGCGCAACGTAACTTTATGTCTCGTCCCAGACCCGAGCACGTCACGAAAAACTTTTTGAAACTCGACCTAGCATCCAGCTCGCCTCAAGCAAAGACTTGGCCTAGTCCCGAGCACAACACTTAGAAGAAACTCATTCAAGCATTCGTCCTGATATCTAATTCATGCATCTATTCAAGTATGTCGAGCCCAACACTTGGCGAATGCTTGAATGAGTTTCTTCTAAGTGTAATTGGCATCGGGCCCCCATGAATTAGAAATAAAGTGAAGAAATGACTAGAAATAAATTTTCATTAATAATAAAATATTTATATGGGGGCCCGAGGCCAATTATATCAAAAAGCTCGAGGCCAGTTACATCAAAAACAAAAAAAAATACAGAGCTCCCTACGAAGCGGGTGGTTGGGTTCCACCGGGAGCAGGATTCTGGGTCGGACCGCTCGAAGCTACTTCGTCCTCATCTTCAGTGGCTGGGGGAACATCTTGCTCGGAAATGGCACCCGGGAACTAAGGACGAAGGACAGTCAAATCCGCATTCAAATCATCGAGCTCTTTTTCCAGAGCGGCCACAGTTTTGCCTTTCTTGATGTCTTAAAGGATCTCTTCCATACCAGTCGCATGCCCACAAGTCAACATGTAGGCATACTCCCCTGACCGCTTATAAACTCGAACGGCTTTCGCTCGAGCCTCTTCCAGTTGCTTCTGGAAGGACTCCTCCATCTCCCTTCGGACCTCAGCCTCGCGCCTCTCCATCTCCCCCGAATGTACGGCCACCCGCCTTCTCAGCTCCATGACCTCTGCACGGAGCTCTTCCTCAGCCTTCTCTGTGTCATCCCAGGCAGCCATGGCCTCTCCAGCAGTCCTCCTTTCATTATTGGCCGCCTTCACGACCTCTTTAGTCCGAGACTCCAAGGACGCTTGAATCCCGAGCAGACTGTTATGGGCCTCTTGCAGATCACCATGGCGCATCTCCAGGTCGCGAGCTTGACCAATCATATTCCATAGGATGTCAATGATCCTACCAGACAACCCCATGGCATACTAAGCCCACCCGGTCTCCGTGCAGAATTGCTCTATGCCGGTCATCCAAGCTCGAACCGACACATCCCCCACTGCCCGGCCAGCCTTGGGCAATGCTGTCACCTGCTCCTCGGTCGGCATTAAGCACTTGGCGAACTCAACAAAGCATTCAGGCTACAGGGCGGCCATACCCTCGCAAGCCTTCTCCTTACCAAGGTTCTGAGAAATGAAGTGGGCCTCCCGCCCCAGGTCATCTGAAAATACCTACTGTCGGACCTCGTTCAAAGTCTCCCCCAAAGGAATTTCGATCAGGGGTACCCGAGGAGTAGGCCAGTCCTTTCAGTCTGACCAGGCTCGTTTATTACAACTCCACTCCTCCTCCTCTGCAACGGGGTCCGCTCGTCCTCATCATCTGCAACTGGGCATTTGTGGCACTGAATTTCTACGCGCCTTTCCTCTTCGGTCTCGGTGGTCTGGCCGACATTCGCCTCGGTCCCATGAGCAGCAGTCTGCCTCATCCGGTTAAGGTGAGCAAAAATGTCCACCCCTGCTGGACCTACAACGAATGTATAAAACATAAAAGAAGGCAAAAGGAAACATCGAAATGCAAAGAAATCAAAAAACTATAGAAAGATGCTTACCTTGAGTTTCAATCTATACCGGCTGCTCAGCCTGCTCAGTCCTTTCAGCCATTGAAGGCACTTGTCTAAAGGGCTCGGACCTCAGCGGGGTCGTCCTAGCCTGTTCAGCCCTCAAAGGTTGTCTCTCTAGCACCGGTGTCCCACCTCGCTCTGCCTGCGGCGGACTCCCCTCACCTTGCTCCTCCTTGGCCACCACTTTCTCGGCTTCCGAGTCGTCTGGTAGACTTCTCCATAGGCCTTCCTGAGCCAGTTCTCTCTCCATGGCCAAAATTTGTATCCTCCTATCCGTTACAGCCAACGCCAGGATATTCTCCAACCGATTAAAAGCATCCGAAAGGGGTAAGGAATTAATGATTACAAAAAACTGTTAAAAATCTAAAGAAAGAAATGTAGTTACAAAAATCATATCGGAATTCGAGCGGAGGGGATAGAGACAAGTCCCCCTGGCGGGTCTGCCAGTTGCCACCGACCCAAAACCACTTGTCCTTCTGCTCCTTTAAGGATTACAGAAGGCCCAAGACTAGCCCATCTGGATAGCCAAGTCGAGTCTATACATAGTACCACCCCAAAAGACACCCCCATCCCGGGGTCACTTTCCAAACGAAAAGCTCATTCAAATCACCTGGGACAAGGGCAGGTTCCACTTCTTGAACCAATTCGTTATCAATCTCGGCACTGGGAACCTCAGCCCATACATAAGGTCGTGGGCATACATGGCAATACACCCCACCGGCGGGTGCTCGGGCACCTCGGCATGATCAGGCAACCAGAAGTGAACCGTCGAAGGGATCATATGCCTCTCGTAAAGGGCGTCCAACTCTTGTTGCATCATCATACTTATCTGCTCGTTCTGGTCAGTGCGAGTCCCCCCTTCCACTACATGCAATGGAGGCCCACCGTCTGGCCTTGCGTCCCCATTTCTATGTCCGGCCATCCCCAAACCACCATGATCTTCCCCACCTACTCTGGGGGCCTCTGCACCTACCGCATTCGTGCCTTCCGACACCCTAACCTCCTCGTGGTCATCACGCCCGAGATCTATATTTGAATCTGCAGAGTTATCTACGTGCTGGTTTGAACTCTCTACTTCTTCACTTGGCTCCTCCCTAGAAAAGCCCGACTTGTACACTTGGCCCTCACGGAATACTGTTATGGGAGTAGGATCAAATATGACGTATCGCTCATCTAATGGAACTTCCGATTCGGGGGTATTGTTTGAACTGGAGACATCAATGATATTAGGACCTTCTGACGTCACTTCTCTCTCCGGTGAATGACTTACAGATGGAAGATCGTCGGACGGGGGATCTTCAACCTCAACTTTAGAGCTAAAATCTTGGTTTTGGCTGTCGTCAGCGAAACCAGACATGTCGTTTGAAAAAAGAAAGAAAAAGAAGAAGGAAAGGAAAATTTTGGAAAGTTACCTAAGTGTTCTTGAGCTCCTATACTCCAAGGCCTACCAGGAATCTCCTGCTCGGTCTCTGCAAATGCTACTCTTAAGGAAATGAATGCGATAGTAGGAAATGAAAGAGGAAAGACATATTTATAGGTTAACTTTCCTCGTAAGCTTTGCCCCAGTTGAAGAGGGCGCGTCTTTTCAAATTCAAAAAAGCTGAGTAACTGTCACGTCCCCACGTTTCCCGCACAATGATGGTGCAACAGAAAGATGCCACGTGGTTGTCATCATGGGACTCAATTAATGCGCTGTTTCAAACATTGATGGACATGTGACAGATGTCAGCAAACTATTTGACTCCTCAAATTTTCTCTTTTCAATTAAAGTTTAAATCCGTTTCAAAGAATCTTCTCCTCGGAATTAAACTTGGGGGCCATTGATGATACCCGAGTCGAGCTGGGAAAAAATATGTCCATGTGGCCATTCAAATGATGATGACGAAAGCCGCCCAAGATGACATGGACCGACCAAGATGACGTGGACCGACCAGGATGATGTAATTAACCGACCTGATGATGTGGCACAAGCCGAGCCCGGTCCACTACACCCAAATAAAATTAAGTGAGTGCTCCACTCAACAAATCTCCCACTAAGTGGATTCAACACTCCAGTGGCAGACCAAGGCGCCACCTGTCAGCGAGCCAAAGGGACAACTCAACAAGTTCCTCTCAACACATGACCAGCATGTGCCTCATGCATACCAGGGAGAAGGCACGTGCCCCACAATTATCCCATTATTATGCTAGATGTAATGATGATTAGTCCACTAATTATATTAGTATAAATAGATCTCATTTATTAGGAAAAAGACGAGAGAGATAATACTACTATAAAGCTTGTAAAGTTCAAATTGAGTGACGAAACCGATCAGACACGCTCTGCTCGGTCTTCGATATATAAAAGACAGAATTAGCCACTTTTCGCATATTTCCAAGTGTTCTTTTTTCCACGTCAGTTTTATTTAAGTAATTTGTTTGTTGATCCAAGAAGCACATCTACAATATTAACACTATTTCAATAGTATTTTGCCGGCGAAGGTAAACACAACTATTTTCATATATATACTCATTCTTCACAGTTCACATAATCGTAACGGTAAAAAACCAAAGAAAAAGATGAGCTTATCTGCTTGTGTGCTTGGACATTTTTTCTAATGTGACCATGTATGAATATTTTATTTATGGAGTTGACGAAGTAATAGATTAATTTTATTTTGTTATAAAAAATTAGAAGCCACGAACTAATTAGGCCATGACAGTGTTTGTGTGGCCATTTGCATGACTTAGGCAGAGTTGAAATTTGGTAAATAGATAATGACTAGAGATTTGAAACTCAAGTTGGAACCTAAATTTAAGATATATTTTACATATATATAAAGTTTAGATGAGATATTAAGAAATCAGATACGCGTTGCGGTTGGATTCATGATGCGGGTATATACTGGTATATCAATATATATTGTGTACAGTACATAAAATTAGAACTTGTTATATTCGTAGTTATTAGTTAATTTTTATTGCACAAATTTTGTGATTAATATACAAACTGTAGCCGGCATTAAGCCAACCTTTTTTTCTAATTTATGAATTTTGACTTAGGCCATGGAAATAGTTTCCTCATTTTGATCATTCTCTTACCACTTGAACAATTTTTGAAATTTTAAGAATTTATTTATTTTTCAAATAAAAGATTACATTGGGACGATATTCAATTTAGTAAAAAATCGATAATAATCTTGTAATAAGGTGAAAATTAATACTAGGTATAGGAACTCTAGCCCAACCCCAACCCCAATCCCAATCATCTTCTTGTTCTCTGCCAAGGGCGGAGGGAGGGGGCCACTCCCCCCCCCCCCTCCCGGATTTTTTTAAAAATAATTTTTTTACACTAGATCTTTTTTTAAAAAAATAATTATAGTATATATGATTTTCGTTTATGGGCCTACCCCATTTTTATTCCTGGTTCCGCCTGTGCTTTCTGCAAAAATAATTTATTCTCTTCGTCCTCCCACCATGGGAGGAGGGATAATAGTTTTTTTCTTTTTTTAGAAAGAGGAGGGATAATAGTTTTTTTTGTTGTTTTTCTTCTTCTTTTTTTTCAAGTTTTTTGATTTTTTCCCTCTATGGGAGTAGATTTCATCGCTATGTGGGAGTTGGTTTGCCTTTTTTTCCATTTTGTTGTTGTTGTTGTTTTTTCCTTTTTTAGATTTATTCAGATATTAGTATATCTGTTATTATGGGGCCTAATTCGAGGTTCTTCGTCAGTTTCTGGTTGATCTGTAGATCATAAAGGAGTTTGATGTAGATCGTCCAAACCTTGATTGGAAGTGCAAGCAGTCATTTATCCAACCAAGAATCACAGTCCACTAAGTTTTAATATGATGTTTTATGATCTATTGTATCTGTTTAGTTTGTATTTTGTTTGCCTCCCCTTTTCTGTTGTTTGAAAGGTGGATATGGGGTTTTCCGATTTGGTTTCAGCATTTTGTATCTTGGTTATTCGTATTGATTAATAAAAATACAATTTTCTTGTTGTGAAAATACTAGATACAAGCTCTAAGGCAGCAACGTGATATCACCGTAAACATACCATAAATATAGTTGGGTGCAAGATTGGAAGCTAAGTTAAAAAAAAAAAACATCTATCGAGTCACACACCTTTCATTTTCAATCTTTAAGGCATTAATAATTTTTTCCAAGTTTCTTCTTTTTCTCCCCCAACATAAATATGTGTGGTTTAAGGAGTCAAAGGCATATTATTTAAGGGATAATGATATATATAGTCAAAATAATTATTACATAAATTGATGTGTAACATATTGAATGTTATCAACTACACAAGATAGTGAGGAACATGCTGTTTTGGAGATATTATATATACCAATATAGATGAAAGCAACCATGAATTAATTTGCTGCTATTGATGTTGAATTCCCAACAAGACAATTATTTTTCATAAAAATAATAATAAAATAAGGAAGAATCTTAAGAGTTGCCCGTCATGCTGTTAGGTTTAACCTTTAAATATGAAAATTTCAAAATAAACAATATTAGTATTTTTTTAAGAAAAATTGAATAATTACCAGCAAATAGAATTAAATAGATTGGAGAATTGATAGTATCACTCTGAATGACTTCAATAGTATATGCTATTTGAGATCCTAAATTTTCTTTTATTTACGAATTATTAAATTTGGCTTACAAGAGGAAATTGCGTTCTTGCCCATCTCCAATAATTATGTAGCTCCCCTCAAAAAAATGTAGTTAATTTCTTGAAATTAAGCGTGTATTTGTCTGATTTTCTACTTATTTTCTTGGTTACAGAAAAAATGTATTAATTTCTATTTTTATTTATCTATACATTCTTCTCAACGGTCGCGTTTTTTCATAAAATCAACAAACAATTAAGTTACAAGCCCTATTGTGTCTCGTCTTGGTCGTATGGACTTTTTTGACGCTATATTTATTATTACAATAATTCTGATACATTTTCAAATTTGTAAATTACCAACTTCTAAGTAGAAAGGTAAATTTTGTTAAAGAGAAAATAATGTTGTATTCCTTTTTTCCTTTTTTTTTCTTGAAGTCAATACAAAAAAATATGTTGGGGGATAAAATTGTCCTTTAATAGTTATCGTCATTATTTATTTAATCTAATTAATTACCCACTATTATTAATTATTGCGCCACATTCTCCGGTGGCCTGTACCGGCCCAATTTAATCTAAAAGGCTCATGCAATCCATCAACCTAAGTATAAAAATGTCCATATGTTAGTAAGTTCAATTAGTTACTACGAATTACATTCTCGTGCTCTGAATTTTTCTCTCCTACAGTCACTGAGTTGAGCATCCGATGGGCTTCTCTGGAACTCTCTAACCTTGTTATATGTGTTGCAGGCTAGTTTCATTCGAACATTCTACCAGTTCTAGTGAAGAAGAAGGACTTTTTATCAGATTCCTTGACTTTGAGTGATTTACGGATTTTAGCAGCATCAAAATCCTTGATGACATTGACAGAGTACTAATTTATAAATTGAATGACTTACTGAGAGATTTTTTGTTATAATTTAACAATAATTACTAACCAAAATGCTGATGTAAGAAATAGTTACTGGTGTGGGCAAAAAAGTAATTTATTATTATTATGCATTTATCTAACCCCATCAATTATCCATTAAGTATTGGGCTACAGATGAAATAATTCAGCCCACGCGCCGTTTTCCTACGCGGCCTGTAAGGCCCGCTACCCAGGTATATAAAGGTCCATCTATCTCATCTGTAAGTTAATTCGCATAATTCACATTCAGTACTTTATTTACTGTTATGGATTTTCTCTCGTTCATCGTGCTGACTTGATCGTCAGATGGGCCTCCCAGGGACAGCTCCAAGGTCTAGAGATGGCAAAATCAAGTCCAGCCAGCCCGAGATTTGGGTTTGGCTGGGCCGCAATTTTTTAGGCCAGAAAAAAGTCGGGCCTATTTGGCCCAGCCCGACGGACTGGACTAACCCGACTTTTTCGGGTCAGCCCAATTTTTTGTGCATGGAGTATATGTGCGAGTTTGGGCTGGGCCAACCATTTTCGTGGCCCGTCCTGGCCCAATATTTTAAAAAAGCTCGATGGGTTTGGCACGGCCCATTGCCAGCCCTACCAGGGTCCATCTAACGTTTTATGGTGTTACATGCAAGTTCCCACCACAGAAGATTTCCATCTCCAGAGAAAGAAGATGTTGACATATTCAGAATTCTCGACTTGGAGTGATCTGCGGAAAAAAAAACAGCATCAATTACCATATTAATAAAAAGAAAAAAGATAAATCAAACATTAAAATTTGGACTGTCATCGTAATAGGAAATATCCCATAAAAGGGCTATATATAATTTTCATTATCCCTCCATGAAAATCATTGTCAATTTATTGCCCATTTATCAATTAATAAAACATTTGAAGGGACGAATGTTGACTAAATACATGTGCAGCATCCACATAATCTTTTTTCAACAATCCAAACAAATTACGGCAAATAATAAACGGGTCAATTTGATACGTATGTGTACCACGTTTATTTGTGGAAAAAAATACGAATTATTTTACATCTTCTTATATATTGGCTAACCCTTTATTGTTTATTGCCTTTTCCTATTTATATAGTTAGAGCCCAATGTTACATTGTTACTACACTCCAGTGACGAAGCCAGGAATTTTAAGTAGGGAGACCAACTAATATTAATATAAAAAGAGTTCGTCGAATTTTTGGTCACTTCTACATAATAAAAATAGTTTTAACCATATTTTTTTAGCTATTTTTGAGTTCAAAATTTCCCTTTGTCTTTTTTTTTTCATTTTTAGGACCGGTCCACGACTCGGTACCGGAAAATGTACCGCATCAATTTTTTGAAATATAATTAAGTACCTCATCTGAGAACACAAGAAGGATATGACCGTGTCAAAATGACTAAAAACATGTTTTCGGAAAATATGACTATTTATCATTTTTAAAAAACATAAATGGACAATTAATATGACTATTAACGCACTTTCAATCAAAGAACTATCGACATCGTTTTTTTTACAAGAAGAAAATTAAATTTTTATTAATCAACGCAAAATAACTAAGATACAAAATACTGACCGCCAGAAAGAAAATCCCAAATAAACTCGACCTTTAAAGCAAGGAAAAATGGGGAGGAAAAAAAAACCTAAACAGGTACAATATTAAGAGAGACGACAGAAAAAATGATTTATGAGTTTATAAATATACACCGATATTATTTTGGAGATTTTTTTTTTTTTAGAAAGTTATTTTGGAGAAGTTGTTACTTTAGATAATAAAATAAAAAGTCAAATATATCCTTGTAATAGTTATTGTCAGTTTGTCACTATAAGAAAAATGCAAGTAGACATCACCCAAAAGACATCGGTATTTTGATTATAGTTTTAATACTATAATTAGTTTTGAAGTTTAAATCCCCTTAAAGTTGATAGAAATATACAATTACCCCCTTAAACTCAAAGACAAAATCAAACCTCAAGTTTTTTTTTCCGTAATTTTAAAAATATCAGGATTCTTATGTAATTAGACCTAGCCCCATCAATTTTTTTTGGTAATTATTCCTTAATAAAACTTCATTTCATGAAGACTTTGAACAAAAAACTTTATTTTAAAAAATATCCCTCATTTGAATATAATTTGATGATATCAATCCCCATGAATCACTATATTGAATGACAATATTTTAAAATTAAGCAAAATGTGTGTTGTTTTGGACTGCTTTTAGGGGTAAAATAATAAAGCATTCATCTTGATGACAGGTATAAAAGAGGGTATAAGGCATGCAACATTTCCTCTCAAACAGGATAACCATATCTATCCTTTTCATTTTCCTATCCTTGAGGATTGATAAAACCTCATTCAAATGTTTCACTAAAATATACATTGTCCTTTCCTTTCTCACTATTCTTCTACTGCATAATACAAAGGTTGTTGATCTTGCAAGGGGAGAGTAGTCTCTGTGCTGTGTCCAAACAATATGGCTCTCAGTCTTGAACAGATTAAAAATGAGTCTGTTGATCTGGTAATTAATTTTCTCTACTTTTTTGTTAGGATTAATTACGAAACTACCCATAACTTTTAGCTTAATTAAAGAAAGGGTCCAGTTATCTTTCAAAATTACAAATACACCCTGCTATTTATTTCTATTTTACAAATTGCACCCTCACGAGGAGGGTATTTATTAGGTAAATACAAACCTTAATGGGTGAAGGGGTGTTTCATGTGTTGTAGCATTTTAATTGGTATTTATAGTTTTGAAAGATAACTGGATTTGTTTTTTTTTTTTTTCTAATTATGCTAAACCTCAAGGCAGTTTTTGTAATTATCTCTTTTTATAATTATTCAGAAACTCAAGGGTATATTTGCAATTAAAACCATTTGATATGATGTCAATTAGAGTTAGAGTTGTCAAATGGGTCAGCCCAGTACTAGCCCGCCAAGCCCAAGAGAAAATTGGGTTGGGGCCAAATTCCTTTGGACCGTCATTTTGGAGTGCCCAATCCATAAAAATACACATAAAAGTCAGGTCAATCGGGCCGAGTCGGGATTTCGAGCCCAATTTGGTCTGGCTCTTTTCGAGCCGAACTAATTTTGACAACTCTAATTAGAGGTGTCAAATGGATCGAGCTAGGCTCGGTAATAACTGATAACCCATGGGCTAAATGGAAAATAGGTCGGGCAAACCGAAATTCCATTAGTGCACTATTTTTTAGGCCTAGTCCCAGCCCATGCGTTATAAATTCATATTAAATACGATGGGCCAAAACGGGTCGGACCAATTAGGTCTGGTTCTTTTTCGGTTGATGGCTCAAAAGCTACCTTTAAAACCATAGGCAAGTGCACCTATCGTTTTATAGTATAGATTATTGAGTACCGAGTGTCATTCCCACGAGGATTGTAAGTACTAATAATTACCGTCTTTTTGTTATTTAATCTAACAATTTTCAGAGTTTTTGTTTGATGAAAAAGAAAAACAAATTATAAATTGTAAAAATGAAGGAAGATTTGTAAAATAAGAAATCAAGAGATAGAAATGTATTTGAATGTAAATCGCTCTAGAATGTTTTTGTGATTTGACAAGTTAAAAATACAACCGTAAGCCCTTAAGCAAAAACCAACCTCTTTTAATAAAATCTCATGTCTTGTGGACCGTAGAAATTCCCAATTTAAGTTAAACCCTTTCTCAAGGCGAAAAACTTCTAATCTCAAGTTGATTAACTGAAATCTCTTTCTAGTTAAAACCCCCAAGACAAAGATTATAACGATTTGTGAATTCCCATATTAGGTTTGACCCTAATCCGGAAGATTTATGTCGCCCTATATCTAGGATTGCATGCAACTCTTTTCACTTATATAGGTTCTATTTCACCATGAATCTCTCGATTTCCCGGATGAAAAATAAACTTCAAATCAATATTGCGCATATATCAATTCGAATGAACGAAGCATAATATAGGTGAATCACACAAAATATGAAGATTTTATTAAAAACATACACACCTTAATCACAAATCCATTCTAGAGTTCATTACATTCAAACACTAGGAGTTTAGCTACACATGATTTTGACCAAAGAATAAATTACACAAGAAGATTTAAGTATTGTAGACATGGTGTACTTATCTTTCTCAAAATCTCAATTGACTTCTTTCTTGATTGATGATGTTGCTCCAAGCCTTCTTCTCCAATATTGCCCCAAGCTTTCTCCTCCAAGACCCCTTGATCCCAATTCTACTTAATGAAATGAATACAATGAATATTTCCAGAGTATCTAATGAATTCCTCTCCCAACTTCAACCCTTGGCTTTTATAGGCAACCAATACATTGATAGTACTCTCTTTTGTTAAACAATTGCCTCCATTTTCCTTGTTGGTTGGTGAATTCTTGTATTCAAGTGATGAGGAGGGACATGGAGACATGTTTCAGCAAAATAGGGTGTTAAAAGTGTACAAAAGTGGCCAAAATGGGTTGGTTGGTGAGTTTTCCCCAAATTCCGCAAAGAAAAGTTGCAAAAAGAGGTCCGGACACGCCCGTGTCGCCCGAACGGTCGGGCCGTCTTTGTTCTATCACACAGGGACTCGGGAGGCCGTGTCTCGGACACGGCCGTGTTGGGAACACGGCCTGGCCGTGTCGGGAGGCTGTTTTGTGCGAAAAAATCGAGTTTTTAGCTCCGCGAACACGGCCGTGTTGCCCGACACCCCTGCCCGTGTTGGACCAAAAAGGCCCCGAAATGACGCGTTTGGCTTGGAATTTCGAGCGTTTTTGCATCCTTAAACTCCCGGTATGTTTTGACATGAATCCATGGTCCGAAATTCACCAAAATTAGCCCCAAATGGTCAATCTACATCAATAAAAGCACCTCGGAGTAATATGAACTATGTACAATCAAAAATTTATAAAACTAACAATAAAATAACTCGAATACTACTCAAATATACACATAAAACATGCATAAAAAGACCCTTATCAAACCACCTCCAACTTTGAACTTTGCTTGTCCTCAAGCAAAACATTATATCAAAAAGAGGGATTCAATAAATCACAACATTTTTTTTTTTTTTTTTTTTTTTCAACACATTGAACACAAGCAAGTCAAGTTCTTAGCCTTCTCAACCCGAATTAACCATTCAAGTAAAAAAATTATTTTGCAAAGCGATCGATCACAAGAAAGACCGTAATATCGTGAGGCATTATTGAGACTTAAAATCATCACGCCACAAATATTGATAGTTATGAACAACTTCAATTCAATAATGCTATGAAAATACAAGAACTCAATGGATCATAGTAGTTAGCTTACTAGTCATATAACCAAGCTTCTTGAACTTTATTGGAATGAGAAGTCAAGGAGTATTCATTCTCCTTTTTTTTTTTTTTTTCTCTTTTTTTTTTTTTTTTTTGGGACCTTTCGAGACATGCTTCCACTAGGTTTATATTTTGAATTTCTGTTCAAACACTCCTAGGGTGGTTTCCCATACTCATATTCGTGTCGCCGTTTTACGTAAAAGACAAACATGGGGCTCATGAATGCTCCTAGTTACTAAGCAACAACAAATAGAGGAGTATAACCTCGATTGGTCCGTTTTTTTTTCTTCTTCTTTTTCTTTTTTTTTTCATTTTTCTCTTTCTTTTTTTTTTTATTCGCAAGCTTGGTTTAACAACTCGTTAACCACTACTAAATCACGAGTTCTCAGACGTTCATAGCGCTAGGTATCGTCGTATATGCCTTAACACATCAAGTATTTATGGTGTTAGAAATCTCATCAAAATTTTGTCTGCATCCACGTCAATCTATCCTAGACAATCAATTGCTTCACATTGAAAACACAAATTAACAAGTTAATGTAGGTATAATTGGGCTAAGTTATTGACTAGCAAACATTCAATTTGTTAAAAAAATCATATCTCTCACAAACAAGCATACAAGCATTCCGAAAATGTTATTGTACCCACCTCCAACTTTATGATTCACATTGTCCTCAATGTGAAAGAAAGAAATGGACAAACACACACAACACACTCAAAAAAAAAAAAAAGCAAAGAAACTAGAATGAAATAAAAGAAGTGGAAAAAGAAAAATACGACCTTACTACAATAGTGGAATCGGTGTTGAGTGATCATTGGGTTGTTTTGGTACGGGACCTTCAACGGCATCTTCATACCTAATCAAAGTTAAGCAACACACAACTCGAACACCGTGAAATCTCAAATATTCCCAATTAGGACAACCAAGAAGATGTTCAAGAGTTTTTTTTTTTTGATTTGAAAATGACTCTAAGGACTTGTGATTATTTTGAAAGAAAATAAAATAAAAAAAAATAAAAATGAATGAAAATAATTGCACACAAACATCGGGTTGCCTCCCGGGTAGCGCTTCTTTAACGTCATATAGTTGGACCATTTCACCTAAATGTGAAGATTTAATCGGGCGGAGCCTTGAACTTATGAAAATTTTATCTCTTTGAACATCATCGCCACCCATATCGATTTTTGAACAATTGACCTTCATGGTCCTATTTTTTCGCATGTTATTCTCAAAATGGGATTTATCGTGGAAACTTTTGCACATTGAACATCACATACTTTCGAGGATTTATTAGAAGACATATCAAGCAAAGAATCATTTATCCTTGTCTCAATCAAGTTTATAGGAAAACAAGTATCATTTATAGGATTTCTCAAAGGAATTTTAAAGATAACTTGTTCACCCCCTACTCTCAAAGTAAGCTTTCCATCATGCACATCAATGAGAGATTTAGCGGTAGCCAAAAAGGGACGCCCTAGAATTAAGGGAACTTCTATATCATCATGCATGTCAAGAATAATAAAATCAATCGGGAATATGAATTTATCAATCTTAATCTTTCGCAACCTGCACCACACTTGGAGGATGTCATTGGCCAACTTTACTCTAATGGAAATTTGGGTCCCATGGCTACAACTTTTCATGCAACAAAAGTGGTAGATGACATACACAAATGGCTTTCGACAAACACCTTATTAATGGGAATAAAGCTCTCCCCACCTCACCATGTGCAGCGCCCACTTTTGGGTGTGGTCCCCGGATAATTTTTATCATCTTTTTCTTATTCAACCAACATATCTACCTTGGCCCCACCCCAAAATCCTTCCTCCGCCCATGCAGCCAACACTCCACGCCCATGCCTCCATTTGGGCGCCATTTGTCCCCTCAATGGAAATTCCAATGGGCCCACGCCCATGCTTCTTTTTGGCCAAAAGGGAGATGATTCCCAAAGACACTTTTTTGGTGGATAATGACTGCACTCTTTACAAATTGGCACAAACAATTTAATTGGACCACCCTCCTTTTCTCCTCCATGCGCGGCACTCATCAAAGAGGTGGGCCAAGATGTCTTGTTGTCTCCTATGCATAATTCAGCCCTCAACTTCAAGTTGGCCCCACCACCCCACCTACCTCGGCGGCCGACACGCCCGGCTCAGACGATGGGTCGCGTGCGGCGATTTGGGCCAACGATATTGCCTAAACGAGGCCCAATTATTCTCTTGTACTCGGCCCAATCCTCCTCACCGCTTTATTGGGTCCGAGCCCTACTCCCCACACCCCCTTCACTCCACCAACTGACTGAGCCCATCCAAGTTGGTTGCCCAAGCCTACTCTTTGAATCACCCGCACGCCCCATAGCCGAGTCCGTCAATCCACCCCATCACGTTTTGCAACCTGCTCCTGTGGCCTCTATTTACGTTATTAAAGAAACGGGATTAAACCCAAGTGCTCCTAATTATAATGAAGATCAACTGATCAGTGAGGCTAATTTCTTCATTTCTGATAAAGGAAAAATTGAAACAAAATTGCATAAGGATGGAAATCGTGCAGGTGATGGACAGACGGGTAAAATTAAAAAATTTGGGGTTGACAAATCTTCGAAACTGTCGAAAAAGAATTCAAAGTCGGGCAAATTGGTTCATAATTTTCTCTACAAAGGAGGAGGGGGCCAACGAACTCAGAATCGATCAGGTGTTTCTAAATCCTCTTCACACTCTAATTGTTAATTATGTCGATTAAATTTTTAACGTGGAATGTGAGGGGTATTGCTAATCCGGGTAGCCAACGTCATTTGCATGCGTTAATTTCTCGTCATAATTTGCCTTTTTTGTTGCGCTTTTAGAACCTATGACTTTGCACTCGAGTTTAGTTTCTATTGTCGAGATTTGGCTTTGAGGACGGCTTTTCTAATTGTTCTAATCATATCTGGATTATGTCTGCTGCTCAATTACATTTTGACATTCTTGTTGATCATGCACAACTATTACATTGTAGGTTGACATCTGCTTTGTTGCCTCAGCCTATTTATTTGACTTTTGTGTATGCTAAGTGTGATAGAGTAGCTAGATATGTTTTGTGGGATACCTTGCGTGAGATTGCGATTAGTATGGAGGGGTTACCCTGGCTTGTTAGTGGTGACTTTAACATTTTTTTGCATGATCACGAGAGGATTGGTGGTACTTCTGATAGGTCTGATGAGATGCTAGATTTTGCCTATATGATTGCGGATTGTGAGTTATTTGATGCGGGGTGTGAGGGGTCTATCTTTACGTGGGCTAGAGGTGGGCTTCAGGAGAGGCTTGATAGGGCTTTGTATAATGAACACTGGGCTGATGTGTTTACTTCTTCTGTTGTTACGCATTTATCTCGTGTTCGCTCTGATCATGCTCCTTTACTCATATCTTGTCAGTTTGTACCACATGTGCCTCGTTCTTCCTTCCGATTTCAGCATATGTGGATACGTCACCATACTTTTTTGCAGGTTGTCAAGGAAGCATGGGGACACCCCACTGGTTGTTTTGGAATGAGGAGCTTGCAGCACAAGTTGAATAGGGTCAAGCGCAGACTCAAGATTTGGAATCACCAGACGTTTGGTAATGTTTTTGATCGGGTTAGACTGGCCGATGAGGTACATTTCAGCCGTGGCTCAGCCGTTTATGATAGTGATCCGTCTCTGACTCATCGGGCAGAGTTACATCGTTGTGTGGCTGAGTACGAGCTTCGTTTGAAAATGGAGGAGGATTTTTTGCGCCAGAAAGCTGCAGTTAAGTGGGCAGTCGAGGGGGAGCGCAACACTAAGTTTTTCCATGGATTTGTTAAGCGCGAAGCGGTGTCGCGCTAGATCCACTCGATTGACGATGATGGGGTGACGATCACGCAGATTCGAGATTCGAAGTCGGCGGCTCGATTCTTTAAGTCCTTATTGACTTCTGACTTGGAGTATCTGACTCCCCCTGTCGATGAGTTCTTTCCCCGGCTTCCTGATTCCGTTGATCTTGATGGACTTTGTGCTATGCCGACGGCTCAGGAGGTTCGCGATGCGGTGTTTGGGATTGATCCGTCTAGTGTTTGGGGCCACGATGGATTCTCATCGTTGTTCTTTCAGCACTGTTGGGATTTCGTCAGATCGGATGTCGAGGATGCGGTGGTTGACTTTTTCTCGGGTAATCTCATGCCGTCCACGTTCACGGCTACATCCTTAGTTCTCATTCCGAAGGTTCCTCACCCTCGGAAGTGGATCGAGTTCGCCGCCGATTAGCGTGCAACGTGACGAATAAGATTATCTCAAGATTATGAACGCGGTTGGTCTCGATTCTCGCGCTTTGATTGTGTCGCCGAATCGAGTGGTTTCACACCGGTCGTGTCATCTCGGATAACATATTGCTGCAGAGCTTATCCATGATATCACTTAGCCACGGATATTCCTAATGTGGTGATGAAGTGGATATGGCTAAAGCTTATGATAGGGTGCAGTGGGATTTCTGTATCACTATGATTCACATGGGCTTCCCGTTCGGTGGATTGATATGGTTGGTTGTATTGAGCACTGTGGCTTCTCTGTCCTGGTTAATGGTATCCTCCTTCGGATATTTTCCTTCGACTCGGGGGATGCGGCAGGGGGATCCTTTATCTCCCGCTCTGTTTGTTCGCGGCGGAGTATTTATCCGAGGATTGACTCCACTATTAGCCGACACCGAGATATGATTTATCGGACGCGACGAGGTTTTCCGGTGACGATCCGCCTATGTTGATGATGTGGTTATCTTCACGAGGGCGCCTCGAGGATGGTTTGGTCACGTTGAGACACTTTCGGAGCACTATTCTCGCTCTGGGGGGCGGTGGTCGGTGTACGGAAGAGTAGTTTCTTCTTGGCCCCACGTTACATTGACGGGTGGGAGCACATGGTGCACTGAGCTGACCTGGCTTTGTTCGCGATGACTTGCCGATGACTTATTTGGGTGTCCCTTTGTTCAAGGGGCGAATGACGAAAGAGCTCTTCCTCCCGGTGATTCAGAGGATGTTGGATAGAGTTGCGGGGGGTGGTCGATCGACATCTCTCCTTTGGTGGTAGGCTCGCTCTTATTTCGAGCACGCTAATGGCCACCCGTTGCATATTCTTCAGTCATGCGGCCGCCAAAGACGATTCTGCAGCGATTGGAGCAGATCATGGCTAGATTCTTTTGGGGATCCTATGCGGGATGAAGAAGACTCATTGGATCGTTGGGATATTATCCGCCACCCTATTTCTCGAGGGCGGTTTGGGGTTGCGCCGACTTTCTCGATATTGCCGACGCCTTCGATTACAAGTTGTGGTGGAGGTTACGCGAGGCCATTCGTTGTGGGCTCAATTCTTGATCAGCAAATCTTGTTACAATGGGCCGGTCTCCTGTAGAGCCTCAGTAACACATAATCATAGTCATCGTGGAGGCGCTTGAGGCGGATCGGTATTCGGGCCCAGGAGCGGATTTTTTGGTCTATTGGCGGTGGTAGTCGGGTCACTGGGATGATATTTGGCTTGACGGGCCGCTTACGGATCATTGTTTGGATCGACCTTTGGGGCACATGATGATTGATTGGTTTATTCGCGATGGTGAGTGGGATCGCGATAGATCGCACCAGTCTTGGTCTCCGGATGTGGGCTTCCCGAGAGTCTCATTGAGGATATATCGGGGTTCCGATTCTGCTGGGTCCGAGGATATCATGCGGTGGATGCTTACCTCTCACGGGTGGGTTCTCTATGTCTTCTCGCTTGGGATTCTCTCAGGGGTAGAAATGCTCGTAACCTTCGCAGACGGTGCCATTTGGAACGATGCTCTTATCCCTACTATCTCCATATTCCTTTGGCGCCTCCTTCGTAATCGTCTTCCGTGGATATCAAGCTTCGTGCACGTGGCACTTCCCCTTGCCTCACGTTGCTGGTGTTGCTTGAATAATCCACACTCTTCTCCTCGGTCGAATCTATCCTCACCTCTTTTTGATGAATGATCTTGTTTGGTCAGTGTGGAATCACTTTCTTCCTTGGTTTGACACTACACTTCCACACACCACCGATATGATATTGTTCCTTTCTTTTGGAGGAACCGCACACACGGATCACACACGAGGCACTTGAGTTTCTTGGTTCCCGCTTGATTTTATGGTTTGTCCGGACGGAAAGGAATAGTGTCAAGCATCGACAAATTCCTTTCTTGGCATCTCACATTATTTGGCAAGGTGGAGCGGTATCTCGGATCCTTGTTTTGGTCGGGCGTCGAACCCATCGATTGGTCCGGATGCTTCCCTCTTTGTTGGATTTTTGGGAGTGCTCCACCACAGGTTCCACGCAGGACGATGATGGTGATTTGGCGAGCTCCTCAGCTCCCTCAGATCAAGCTGAACACGGATGGTTCGTTTGATCCAGGCACATTGATAGCTGGCGGAGGGGATTGATACGGGATCATTTTGGGCAGACTTATGTTGGCGTTTCACAGTTCCTTCCAGGCGGTGTCTAGCTTCCATGCCGAGCTACTAGCGCTTGAGATGGGATTGCGGCATGCCCGCGTTCTCACTTGATTTGGATCGAGTTGACGCAGCGGCGGTAGTAGTCACCACGATCACATCAGGTGGCCTTGGCTCTTGGCAGGTTCAACATACACTGACTCACATTCGGAACATGTTGAGGGACCTTCGGTACTCGATTTCCCACATACACAGAGAGGGAAATCGACCAGCAGATCACCTAGCGGCTTTGGGAGCGGCTGCCGCCTTGGCAGTCATATTGTTGATGAGGGCACGGCTTCACCACCACCTCGCTTGCGCTCATTCGGATGGACGGTGGGATATCCGAGCTTCGATTTTCATAGATCATTGGCTCTCCTTGTATTTTTAGATTCTCATTATGATAGTCTTTCTAGATATCGTAGTGATAGATCACTTGTTATTTGATTTTCTCCAGCCTTATATGGGCATGACATTGTATGACCCCTTGATTATTTGATATACAGGTAGGGGATCACGCCTCAATCCCCCACCCCCAGGGGTGTTATTTTGATTAAAAAAAAACTAGCACATCTTTAACAATACCTCTAGGATGTTTAATCGATTTATCGGCTAATTGAATGTCCATCCTAATAGGTTTAAGTTCACTTAATTCCGCATGCTTGAATGTTTCATAAGACATCACGTTGATACTAGCTCCTAAGTCGGCTAGTGCCCTATCAACAGGTAAACCATCAATTGTGCAAGGGATAATAAAGCTTCCTCGGATCATTAAATTTTTGTGGTAGTTCATTGGAAGGACATTTATCATTCAATCGCACATTCGATAATTTATTAAGCTTATTTTCACTAGGAATGATGTCATTAAGATCCCTAACATGCTTTGAATGAGGGTCAACAAATGGATTATTGGCATGTAATTGTTTGAAAGAATCAAGGTACTTACCAAATTTGTCCTCCCCCTTCATCTTCTTTCGGTTAGACTCGGTAAGGGATCTTGGGCTTGTATTCTCGCAACCTCCTTTTTCATGAGATTTTCTTTGGGCATGTCATCCTCCACGATTTCTCGCATGGCGGCATTGGCATAATCATGCTCATGTGGAAAATCGATGGTGATTGCCTTTACGTGCTCCCAGGTTTGGCTCGATTACCCGGCAAACTACCTTGTGGCCTTTCGGAAATCATCTTCGCAACCGCCTATTTGGTTTTCAGATTATGGATAGATGCCTCTTGATTTCTCAAGGATGTTTCCACCGCCGGAATCGGGTATCTGTTGATTGCACAAACTTTGTTATAAGATCTTCCAAGTTAGGCTTACCTTGATTTGGTGAAACCGGAGACGTGTGTAGATCGGGATTGGGATTAGGTCGTGGTTGGCCTTGATTTCCCCAACCAAAATTAGGATGTTGTCGCCACCCAGGATTATATGTGTTCTTTGTAAGGATTACTTGGGTAATTTCGCCTTGATTCCCAACGTAATTAGCATGTTCAAGCGTGAGGTATGTGTGTGTGGACAATCCCGATGATTATGCAATCCTCCGCAAGTTTCACAAGATAAAACATGCGGTGGTGGTGGTTTAGGAGTCGCTAGATCGTCGATCTTTTGGGTCAATGCTTCGACTGTGCGGCGAGCGTAACTACCGTGATCGCATTATACACACCAACCGACTGTTAGTTTTACCTCGTATGGATTGCCATTGGTAGCCGTTCATGGCCATTCCTCAATCAAATCCTCGAGCGGCTTCCGGCGTTTTGTTATTAAGAGTTCCCGCCGCCGCGATCGATCATTTGTCTTGTTGCAGAAAGTAGCCCATTATAAAATGTTTGGACTTGCATCCAAATAGGTAGGCCATGGTGTGGGCATTTTCGCAACAATTCTTTGAATCTCTCCCAAGTGTCGTACAAGGTCTCGTCATCTTCTTGAGTGAATGAAGAGATTTCATTCCTCAATCGTGCGATTTTGGCGGTGGAAAATATTTCAAAAGGAACTTTTCGCCATGATGTTCCACGTTGTAATCGTTCCCTTTGGCAAAGTATTTAGCCATTGTTTAGCCCCGTCCCGAAGAGTAAATGGGAATAGGCGTAAACGGATGGCATCATCGAGACCCCATTTATTTTGAATGTATCGCAAATTTCAAGGAAATTCGCGATATGATTATTTGGATCTTCGTCCGGTAGGTCGTCGAATTGAACAAATTGTTGCACCATTTGAATGACATTCGGTTTGATTTCAAAATTATTGGGCGCAATAAATGGGCCTTACGATACTAGGCGATGTGCCGCCCATAGACGGCTTTGGCGTAGTCATCATACATGGTTCTTTGTTGTTCATCCGCCATATCGGGATCCTTGCTTTCGTTAGTATCCTCCTCGTGGTTTGTACTAATACTTTTTCTCCGTGTTGCTACCGGCGGTCGCGCTTCCAAATTCGGCGACGAGTAGGCATGCACGTAGTAAACAAGGAGGATAAGTATAATCCAAGACTTACAAAGATAGATAAGAAAGACAATTGATGAAAATAAAAAAAAATGATTAAATTAACAAAAATAAGGTGTTCTTAATATTACAATCCCCGACAAGCAACGGCGCCAAAAACTTGATGGCTCAAAAGCTACCTTTAAAACCATAGGCAAGTGCACCTATCATTTTATAGTATAGATTATTGAGTACCGAGTGTCATTACCACGAGGATTGTAAGTACTAATAATTACCGTCTTTTTGTTATTTAATCTAATAATTTTCAGAGTTTTTGTTTGATGAAAAAGAAAAACAAATTATAAATTGTAAAAATGAAGGAAGATTTGTAAAATAAGAAATCAAGAGATAGAAATGTATTTGAATGTAAATCGCTCTAGAATGTTTTTGTGATTTGACAAGTTAAAAATACAACCGTAAGCCCTTAAGCAAAAACCAACCTCTTTTAATAAAATCTCATGTCTTGTGGACCGTAGAAATTCCCAATTTAAGTTAAACCCTTTCTCAAGCGAAAAACTTCTAATCTCAAGTTGATTAATCAAATCTCTTTCTAGTTAAAACCCCCAAGACAAAGATTATAACGATTTGTGAATTCCCATATTAGGTTTGACCCTAATCCGGAAGATTTATGTCGTCCTATATCTAGGATTGCATGCAACTCTTTTCACTTATATAGGTTCTATTTCACCATGAATCTCTCGATTTCCGGATGAAAAATAAACTTCAAATCAATATTGCGCATATATCAATTCGAATGAACGAAGCATAATATAGGTGAATCACACAAAATATGAAGATTTTATTAAAAACATACACACCTTAATCACAAATCCATTCTAGAGTTCATTACATTCAAACACTAGGAGTTTAGCTACACATGATTTTGACCAAAGAATAAATTACACAAGAAGATTTAAGTATTGTAGACATGGTGTACTTATCTTTCTCAAAATCTCAATTGACTTCTTTCTTGATTGATGATGTTGCTCCAAGCCTTCTTCTCCAATATTGCCCCAAGCTTTCTCCTCCAAGACCCCTTGATCCCAATTCTACTTAATGAAATGAATACAATGAATATTTCCCGAGTATCTAATGAATTCCTCTCCCAACTTCAACCCTTGGCTTTTATAGCAACCAATACATTGATAGTACTCTCTTTTGTTAAACAATTGCCTCCATTTTCCTTGTTGGTTGGTGAATTCTTGTATTCAAGTGATGAGGAGGGGACATGGAGACATGTTTCAAACAAAATAGGGTGTTAAAAGTGTACAAAAGTGGCCAAAATGGGTTGGTTGGTGAGTTTTCCCCAAATTCCGCAAAGAAAAGTTGCAAAAAGAGGTCCGGACACGCCCGTGTCGCCCGAACGGTCGGGCCGCCGTGCTGTTCTATCACACGGGGACTCGGGGAGGCCGTGTCTCTCGGACACGGCCGTGTTGTGTTGGGAACACGGCCTGGCCGTGTCGGGAGGCTGTTTTTGTGCGAAAAATCGAGTTTTTAGCTCCGCGGAACACGGCCGTGTTGCCCGACACCCCTGCCCGTGTTGGACCAAAAAGGCCCCGAAATGACGCGTTTGGCTTGGAATTTCGAGCGTTTTTGCATCCTTAAACTCCCGGTATGTTTTGACATGAATCCATGGTCCGAAATTCACCAAAATTAGCCCCAAATGGTCAATCTACATCAATAAAAGCACCTCGGAGTAATATGAACTATGTACAATCAAAAATTTATAAAACTAACAATAAAATAACTCGAATACTACTCAAATATACACATAAAACATGCATAAAAAGACCCTTATCAAAAACCTCCAACTTTGAACTTTGCTTGTCCTCAAGCAAAACATTATATCAAAAAGAGGGATTCAATAAATCACAACACAAATTTTTTTTTTTTTTTTTTTCAACACATTGAACACAAGCGGTCAAGTTCTTAGCCTTCTCAACCCGAATTAACCATTCAAGTAAAAAAAAATTATTTTGCAAAGCGATCGATTGTCAAGAAAGACCGTAATATCGTAGGCATTATTGAGACTTAAAATCATCACGCCACAAATATTGATAGTTATGAACAACTTCAATTCAATAATGCTATGAAAATATAAGAACTCAATGGATCATAGTAGTTAACTTACTAGTCATATAACCAAGCTTCTTGAACTTTATTGGAATGAGAAGTCAAGGAGTATTCATTCTCCTTTTTTTTTTTTTTTTTTTTTTTTTTTTTTTTTGGGACCTTTCGAGACATGCTTCCACTAGGTTTATATTTTGAATTTCTGTTCAAACACTCCTAGGGTGGTTTCCCATACTCATATATTCGTGTCGCCGTTTTACGTAAAAAGACAAACATGGGGCTCATGAATGCTCCTAGTTACTAAGCAACAACAAATAGAGGAGTATAACCTCGATTGGTCCGTTTTTTTTTTCTTCTTTTTTTTTTTTTTCATTTTCTCTTTCTCTTTTTTTTTTTTTATTCGCAAGCTTGGTTTAACAACTCGTTAACCACTACTAAATCACGAGTTCTCAGGCGTTCATAGCGCTAGGTATCGTCGTATATGCCTTAACACATCAAGTATTTATGGTGTTAGAAATCTCATCAAATTTTTGTCCGCATCCACGTCAATCTATCCTAGACAATCAATTGCTTCACATTGAAAACACAAATTAACAAGTTAATGTAGGTATAATTGGGCTAAGTTATTGACTAGCAAACATTCAATTTGTTAAAAAAAAAATCATATCTCTCACAAACAAGCATACAAGCATTCCGAAAATGTTATTGTACCCACCTCCAACTTTATGATTCACATTGTCCTCAATGTGAAAGAAAGAAATGGACAAACACACACAACACACTCAAAAAAAAAAAAAAAAAAAAAGCAAAGAAACTAGAATGATATAAAAGAAGTGGAAAAAGAAAAATACGACCTTACTACAATAGTGGAATCGGTGTTGAGTGATCATTGGGTTGTTTTGGTACGGGACCTTCAACGGCATCTTCATACCTAATCAAAGTTAAGCAACACACAACTCGAACACCGTGAAATCTCAAATATTCCCAATTAGGACAACCAAGAAGATGTTCAAGAGTTTTTTTTTTTTTTTTTTGATTTGAAAATGACTCTAAGGACTTGTGATTATTTTGAAAGAAAATAAAATAAAAAAAATAAAAATGAATGAAAATAATTGCACACAAACATCGGGTTGCCTCCCGGGTAGCGCTTCTTTAACGTCATATAGCTGGACCATTTCACCTAAATGTGAAGATTTAATCGGGCGGAGCCTTGAACTTATGAAAAATTTTATCTCTTTTGAACAACATCGCCACCCATATCGATTTTTGAACAATTGACCTTCATGGTCCTATTTTTCGCATGTTATTCTCAAAATGGGATTTATCGTGGAAACTTTTGCACATTGAACATCACATACTTTCGAGGATTTATTAGAAGACATATCAAGCAAAGAATCATTTATCCTTGTCTCAATCAAGTTTATAGGAAAACAAGTATCATTTATAGGATTTCTCAAAGGAATTTTAAAGATAACTTGTTCACCCCCTACTCTCAAAGTAAGCTTTCCATCATGCACATCAATGAGAGATTTAGCGGTAGCCAAAAAGGGACGCCCTAGAATTAAGGGAACTTTCTATATCATCATGCATGTCAAGAATAATAAAATCAATCGGGAATATGAATTTATCAATCTTAACTAGCACATCTTTAACAATACCTCTAGGATGTTTAATCGATTTATCGGCTAATTGAATGTCCATCCTAATAGGTTTAAGTTCACTTAATTCCGCATGCTTGAATGTTTCATAAGACATCACGTTGATACTAGCTCCTAAGTCGGCTAGTGCCCTATCAACGGGTAAACCATCAATTGTGCAAGGGATAATAAAGCTTCCCGGATCATTAAATTTTTGTGGTAGTTCATTGGAAGGACATTTATCATTCAATCGCACATTTGATAATTTATTAAGCTTATTTTCACTAGGAATGATGTCATTAAGATCCCTAACATGCTTTGAATGAGGGTCAACAAATGGATTATTGGCATGTAATTGTTTGAAAGAATCAAGGTACTTACCAAATTTGTCCTCCCTTCTATCTTCTTCGGTTAGACTCGGTAAGGGATCTTGGGCTTGTATTCGCAACCTCCTTTTTCATGAGATTTTCTTTGGGCATGTCATCCTCCACGTATTTCTCGCATGGCGGCATTGGCATAATCATGCTCATGTGGAAAACCGATGGTGATTGCCTTTACGTGCTCCCCTAGGTTTGGCTCAAGATTACCGGCAAACTACCTTGTGGCCTTTCGGAAATCATCTTCGCAATCGCCTATTTGGTTTTCAGATTATGGATAGATGCCTCTTGATTTCTCAAGGATGTTTCCACCGCCCGGAATCGGGTATCTGTTGATTGCACAAACTTTGTTATAAGATCTTCCAAGTTAGGCTTACCTTGATTTGGTGAAACCAGGGAGACGTGTGTAGATCGGGATTGGGATTAGGTCGTGGTTGGCCTTGATTTCCCCAACCAAAATTAGGATGTTGTCGCCACCCAGGATTATATGTGTTCTTTGTAAGGATTACTTGGGTAATTTTCGCCTTGATTCCCAACGTAATTAGCATGTTCAAAGATGAGGTATTGTGTGTGGACAATCCCGATGATTATGCAATCCTCCGCAAGTTTCACAAGATAAAACATGCGGTGGTGGTGGTTTAGGAATTGCTAGATCATCGATCTTTTGGGTAACGCTTCGACGACTGTGCGGCGAGCGTAACTACCGATCGCATTATACACACCAACGACCTGTTAGTTTTACCTCGTATGGATTGCCATTGGTAGCCGTTCATGGCCATTCCTCAATCAAATCCCGAGCGGCTTCCGGCGTTTTGTTATTAAGAGTTCCCGCCGCTGATCGATCATTTGTCTTGTTGCGAGAAAGTAGCCCATTATAAAATGTTTGGACTTGCATCCAAATAGGTAGGCCATGGTGTGGGCATTTCCGCAACAATTCTTTGAATCTCTCCCAAGTGTCGTACAAGGTCTCGTCATCTTCTTGAGTGAATGAAGAGATTTCATTCCTCAATCGTGCAGTTTTGGCCGGTGGAAAATATTTCAAAAGGAACTTTTCGGCCATGATGTTCCACGTTGTAATCATTCCCTTTGGCAAAGTATTTAGCCATTGTTTAGCCCGTCCCCGAAGAGTAAATGGGAATAGGCGTAAACGGATGGCATCATCGAGACCCCATTTATTTTGAATGTATCGCAAATTTCAAGGAAATTGCGATATGATTATTGGATCTTCGTCGCCTCGGTAGGCCGTCGAATTGAACAAATTGTTGCACCATTTGAATGACATTCGGTTTGATTTCAAAATTATTGGCGCAACAGTGGGCCTTACGATACTAGATGACGTGCCGTCCATGGATGGTTTGGCATAGTCATACATAGTTCTTTGTTCATCATCCGCCATATCGGGATTTTGCTTTCGTTAGTATCCTCCTCGTGGTTTGTACTAATACTTTCCTCTCGTGTTGCTACCGGCGGTCTCGCTTCCAAATTCGGCGACGAGTAGGCATGCACATCGTAGTAAACAAAGGAGGATAAGTATAATCAAGACTTACAAACATAGATACAAAGATAGATAACCTAAAAAAAAATGAAAATAAAAAAAATGATTAAATTAACAAAAATAAGGTGTTCTTAATATTACAATCCCCAACGGCGCCAAAAACTTGATGGCTCAAAAGCTACCTTTAAAACCATAGGCAAGTGCACCTATCGTTTTATAGTATAGATTATTGAGTACCGAGTGTCATTCCCACGAGGATTGTAAGTACTAATAATTACCGTCTTTTTGTTATTTAATCTAACAATTTTCGAGTTTTGTTTGATGAAAAAGAAAAACAAATTATAAATTGTAAAAATGAAGGAAGATTTGTAAAATAAGAAATCAAGAGATAGAAATGTATTTGAATGTAAATCGCTCTAGAATATTTTTGTGATTTGACAAGTTAAAAATACAACCGTAAGCCCTTAAGCAAAAACCAACCTCTTTTAATAAAATCTCATGTCTTGTGGACCGTAGAAATTCCCAATTTAAGTTAAACCCTTTCTCAAGGCGAAAAACTTCTAATCTCAAGTTGATTAACTGAAATCTCTTTCTAGTTAAAACCCCCAAGACAAAGATTATAACGATTTTTGAATTCCCATATTAGGTTTGACCCTAATCCGGAAGATTTATGTCGTCCTATATCTAGGATTGCATGCAACTCTTTTCACTTATATAGGTTCTATTTCACCATGAATCTCTCGATTTCCGGATGATGAAAATAAACTTCAAATCAATATTGCGCATATATCAATTCGAATGAACGAAGCATAATATAGGTGAATCACACAAAATATGAAGATTTTATTAAAAACATACACACCTTAATCACAAATCCATTCTAGAGTTCATTACATTCAAACACTAGGAGTTTAGCTACACATGATTTTGACCAAAGAATAAATTACACAAGAAGATTTAAGTATTGTAGACATGGTGTACTTATCTTTCTCAAAATCTCAATTGACTTCTTTCTTGATTGATGATGTTGCTCCAAGCCTTCTTCTCCAATATTGCCCCAAGCTTTCTCCTCCAAGACCCCTTGATCCCAATTCTACTTAATGAAATGAATACAATGAATATTTCCTGAGTATCTAATGAATTCCTCTCCCAACTTCAACCCTTGGCTTTTATAGGCAATCAATACATTGATAGTAGATTTTTGTTAAACAATTGCCTCCATTTTCCTTGTTGGTTGGTGAATTCTGTGTATTCAAGTGATGAGGAGGGGACATGGAGACATGTTTCAGCAAAAGAAAATAGGGTGTTAAAAGTGTACAAAAGTGGCCAAAATGGGTTGGTTGGTGAGTTTTCCCCAAATTCCGCAAAGAAAAGTTGCAAAAAGAGGTCCGGACACGCCAGTGTCGCCTGGCGAAACGGCCGGGCCGTGCTTTGCACAAAAATCGAATCAATGGGACTCGGGAGGCCGTGTCTCTGGACACGGCCGTGTTGAACACGGCCTGGCCGTGTCGGGAGGCTGTTTTTGTGCGAAAAAATCGAGTTTTTAGCTCCGTGAACACGGCCGTGTTGCCAAACACGACCCCGCCCGTGTTGGACCAAAAAGGCCCCGAAATGACGCGTTTGGCTTGGAATTTCGAGCGTTTTTGCATCCTTAAACTCCCGGTATGTTTTGACATGAATCCATGGTCCGAAATTCACCAAAATTAGCCCCAAATGGTCAATCTACATCAATAAAAGCACCTCGGAGTAATATGAACTATGTACAATCAAAAATTTATAAAACTAACAATAAAATAACTCGAATACTACTCAAATATACACATAAAACATGCATAAAAAGACCCTTATCAAACCACCTCCAACTTTGAACTTTGCTTGTCCTCAAGCAAAACATTATATCAAAAAGAGGGATTCAATAAATCACAACACAAAATTTTTTTTTTTTTTTTTTCAACACATTGAACACAAGCGTCAAGTTCTTAGCCTTCTCAACCCGAATTAACCATTCAGAAAAAATTATTTTGCAAAGCGATCGACTGTCAAGAAAGACCGTAATATCAGTAGGCATTATTGAGACTTGAAATCATCACGCCACAAATATTGATAGTTATGAACAACTTCAATTCAATAATGCTATGAAAATATAAGAACTCAATGGATCATAGTAGTTAACTTACTAGTCATATAACCAAGCTTCTTGAACTTTATTGGAATGAGAAGTCAAGGAGTATTCATTCTCCTTTTTTTTTTTTTCGTTCTCTTTTTTTTTTTTTTTTTTTTTTTTGGGACCTTTCGAGACATGCTTCCACTAGGTTTATATTTTGAATTTCTGTTCAAACACTCCTAGGGTGGTTTCCCATACTCATATTCGTGTCGCCGTTTTACGTAAAAGACAAACATGGGGCTCATGAATGCTCCTAGTTACTAAGCAACAACAAATAGAGGAGTATAACCTCGATTGGTCCGTTTTTTTTTTTTTTTTTCTTCTTTTTTTTTTTTTTCATTTTTCTCTTTCTCTTTTTTTTTTTTTTTATTCGCAAGCTTGGTTTAACAACTCGTTAACCACTACTAAATCACGAGTTCTCAGACGTTCATAGCGCTAGGTATCGTCGTATATGCCTTAACACATCAAGTATTTATGGTGTTAGAAATCTCATCAAAATTTTATCGCATCCACGTTAATCTATCCTAGACAATCAATTGCTTCACATTGAAAACACAAATTAACAAGTTAATGTAGGTATAATTGGGCTAAGTTATTGACTAGCAAACATTCAATTTGTTAAAAAAAATCATATCTCTCACAAACAAGCATACAAGCATTCCGAAAATGTTATTGTACCCACCTCCAACTTTATGATTCACATTGTCCTCAATGTGAAAGAAAGAAATGGACAAACACACACAACACACTCAAAAAAAAAAAAAAAAAAAAGCAAAGAAACTAGAATGAAATAAAAGAAGTGGAAAAAGAAAAATACGACCTTACTACAATAGTGGAATCGGTGTTGAGTGATCATTGGGTTGTTTTGGCACGGGACCTTCAACGGCATCTTCATACCTAATCAAAATTAAGCAACACACAACTCGAACACCGTGAAATCTCAAATATTCCCAATTAGGACAACCAAGAAGATGTTCAAGAGTTTTTTTTTTTTTTTTTGATTTGAAAATGACTCTAAGGACTTGTGATTATTTTGAAAGAAAATAAAATAAAAAAAAATAAAAATGAATGAAAATAATTGCACACAAACATCGGGTTGCCTCCCAGGGTAGCGCTTCTTTAACGTCATATAGCTGGACCATTTCACCTAAATGTGAAGATTTAATCGGGCGGAGCCTTGAACTTATGAAAAATTTTATCTCTTTGAACAACATCGCCACCCATATCGATTTTTGAACAATTGACCTTCATGGTCTATTTTTTCGCATGTTATTCTCAAAATGGGATTTATCGTGGAAACTTTTGCACATTGAACATCACATACTTTCGAGGATTTATTAGAAGACATATCAAGCAAAGAATCATTTATCCTTGTCTCAATCAAGTTTATAGGAAAACAAGTATCATTTATAGGATTTCTCAAAGGAATTTTAAAGATAACTTGTTCACCCCCTACTCTCAAAGTAAGCTTTCCATCATGCACATCAATGAGAGATTTAGCGGTAGCCAAAAAGGACGCCTAGAATTAAGGGAACTTCTATATCATCATGCATGTCAAGAATAATAAAATCAATTGGGAATATGAATTTATCAATCTTAACTAGCACATCTTTAACAATACCTCTAGGATGTTTAATCGATTTATCGGCTAATTGAATGTCCATCCTAATAGGTTTAAGTTCACTTAATTCCGCATGCTTGAATGTTTCATAAGACATCACGTTGATACTAGCTCCTAAGTCGGCTAGTGCCCTATCAACAGTAAACCATCAATTGTGCAAGGGATAATAAAGCTTCCTGGATCATTAAATTTTTGTGGTAGTTCATTGGAAGGACATTTATCATTCAATCGCACATTTGATAATTTATTAAGCTTATTTTCACTAGGAATGATGTCATTAAGATCCCTAACATGCTTTGAATGAGGGTCAACAAATGGATTATTGGCATGTAATTGTTTGAAAGAATCAAGGTACTTACCAAATTTGTCCTCCCTTCTCTTCTTCTTCGGTTAGACTCGGTAAAGGGATCTTGGGCTTGTATTCGCAACCTCCTTTTTCATGAGATTTTCTTTGGGCATGTCATCCTCCACGTATTTTCGCATGGCGGCATTGGCATAATCATGCTCATGTGGAAAAGCGATGGTGATTGCCTTTACGTGCTCCCTGGGTTTGGCTCGATATTACCCGGCAAACTACCTTGTGGCCTTTCGGAAATCATCTTCGCAATCGCCTATTTGGTTTTCCAGATTATGGATAGATGCCTCTTGATTTCTCAAGGATGTTTCCACCGCTTTGGAATCGGGTATCTGTTGATTGCACAAACTTTGTTATAAGATCTTCCAAGTTAGGCTTACCTTGATTTGGTGAAATCCGGAGACGTGTGTAGATCGGATTGGGATTAGGTCGTGGTTGGCCTTGATTTCCCCAACCAAAATTAGGATGTTGTCGCCACCCAGGATTATATGTGTTCTTTGTAAGGATTACTTGGGTAATTTCGCCTTGATTCCCAACGTAATTAGCATGTTCAGCGTGAGGTATTGTGTGTGGACAATCGATGATTATGCAATCCTCCGCAAGTTTCACAAGATAAAACATGCGGTGGTGGTGGTTTAGGAATTGCTAGATCATCGATCTTTTGGGTTAACGCTTCGACTGTGCGGCGAGCGTAACTACCGTGATCTGCATTATACACACCAACCGACACGTTAGTTTTACCTCGTATGGATTGCCATTGGTAGCCGTTCATGGCCATTCCCTCAATCAAATCCTGGCGAGCGGCTTAGGCGTTTTGTTATTAAGAGTTCCCGGCCGCCATTTGCGATCGATCATTTGTCTTGTTGCGAAAGTAGCCCATTATAAAATGTTTGGACTTGCATCCAAATAGGTAGGCCATGGTGTGGGCATTTTCGCAACAATTCTTTGAATCTCTCCCAAGTGTCGTACAAGGTCTCGTCATCTTCTTGAGTGAATGAAGAGATTTCATTCCTCAATCGTGCGATTTTGGCGGTGGAAAATATTTCAAAAGGAACTTTTCGCCATGATGTTCCACGTTGTAATCATTCCTTTGGCAAAGTATTTAGCCATTGTTTAGCCCGTCCCCAGAAGAGTAAATGGGAATAGGCGTAAACGGATGGCATCATCAGAGACCCCATTTATTTTGAATGTATCGCAAATTTCAAGGAAATTGCGATATGATTATTTGGATCTTCGCCTGGTAGGCCGTCGAATTGAACAAATTGTTGCACCATTTGAATGACATTCGGTTTGATTTCAAAATTATGGCTGCTTGCAATGGGCCTTACGATACTAGGCGATGTGCCGTCCATGGATGGTTTGGCATAGTCATACAGTTCTTTGTTGTTCATCCTCCATATCGGGATCTTTACTTTCGTTAGTATCCTCTCTCGTGGTTTATGTTAATACTTTTTCCTACGTGTTGCTACCAGGCGGTCTCGCTTCCAAATTCGGCGACGAGTAGGCATGCATCGTAGTAAACAAAGGAGGATAAGTATAATCCAAGACTTACAAAGATAGATAAAAAGAAAGATAATTGATGAAAAAAAAAAAAAAAAAAATGATTAAATTAACAAAAATAAGGTGTTCTTAATATTACAATCCCCAAAAGAACGGCGCCAAAACTTGATGGCTCAAAAGCTACCTTTAAAACCATAGGCAAGTGCACCTATCGTTTTATAGTATAGATTATTGAGTACCGAGTGTCATTCCCACGAGGATTGTAAGTACTAATAATTACCGTCTTTTTGTTATTTAATCTAACAATTTTCAGAGTTTTTGTTTGATGAAAAAGAAAAACAAATTATAAATTGTAAAAATGAAGGAAGATTTGTAAAATAAGAAATCAAGAGATAGAAATGTATTTGAATGTAAATCCTCTAGAATGTTTTTGTGATTTGACAAGTTAAAAATACAACCGTAAGCCCTTAAGCAAAAACCAACCTCTTTTAATAAAATCTCATGTCTTGTGGACCGTAGAAATTCCCAATTTAAGTTAAACCCTTTCTCAAGGCGAAAAACTTCTAATCTCAAGTTGATTAATGAAATCTCTTTCTAGTTAAAACCCCAAGACAAAGATTATAACGATTTTTGAATTCCCATATTAGGTTTGACCCTAATCCGGAAGATTTATGTCGTCCCTATATCTAGGATTGCATGCAACTCTTTTCACTTATATAGGTTCTATTTCACCATGAATCTCTCGATTTCCCGGATGAAAAATAAACTTCAAATCAATATTGCGCATATATCAATTCGAATGAACGAAGCATAATATAGGTGAATCACACAAAATATGAAGATTTTATTAAAAACATACACACCTTAATCACAAATCCATTCTAGAGTTCATTACATTCAAACACTAGGAGTTTAGCTACACATGATTTTGACCAAAGAATAAATTACACAAGAAGATTTAAGTATTGTAGACATGGTGTACTTATCTTTCTCAAAATCTCAATTGACTTCTTTCTTGATTGATGATGTTGCTCCAAGCCTTCTTCTCCAATATTGCCCCAAGCTTTCTCCTCCAAGACCCCTTGATCCCAATTCTACTTAATGAAATGAATACAATGAATATTTCTGAGTATCTAATGAATTCCTCTCCCAACTTCAACCCTTGGCTTTTATAGGCAATCAATACATTGATAGTACTCTCTTTTGTTAAACAATTGCCTCCATTTTCCTTGTTGGTTGGTGAATTCTTGTATTCAAGTGATGAGGAGGGGACATGGAGACATGTTTCAACAAAATAGGGTGTTAAAAGTGTACAAAAGTGGCCAAAATGGGTTGGTTGGTGAGTTTTCCCCAAATTCCGCAAAGAAAAGTTGCAAAAAGAGGTCCGGACACGCCGTGTCGCCCAAAACAGTCGGGCCGTCTGTTCTATCACACGGGGACTCGGGAGGCCGTGTCTCTGGACATGGCCGTGTTGGGGAACACGGCCTGGCCGTGTACGACACGGGAGGCTGTTTTTGTGCGAAAAAATCGAGTTTTTAGCTCCGCGGAACACGGCCGTGTTGCCCGACACCTGCCCGTGTTGGACCAAAAAGGCCCCGAAATGACGACGCGTTTGGCTTGGAATTTCGAGCGTTTTTGCATCCTTAAACTCCCGGTATGTTTTGACATGAATCCATGGTCCGAAATTCACCAAAATTAGCCCCAAATGGTCAATCTACATCAATAAAAGCACCTCGGAGTAATATGAACTATGTACAATCAAAAATTTATAAAACTAACAATAAAATAACTCGAATACTACTCAAATATACACATAAAACATGCATAAAAAGACCCTTATCAAACCACCTCCAACTTTGAACTTTGCTTGTCCTCAAGCAAAACATTATATCAAAAAGAGGGATTCAATAAATCACAACACAAAATTTTTTTTTTTTTTTTTTTTCAACACATTGAACACAAGCAGTCAAGTTCTTAGCCTTCTCAACCCGAATTAACCATTCAGTAAAAAAATTATTTTGCAAAGCGATCGACTGTCAAGAAAGACCGTAATATCAGTAGGCATTATTGAGACTTGAAATCATCACGCCACAAATATTGATAGTTATGAACAACTTCAATTCAATAATGCTATGAAAATATAAGAACTCAATGGATCATAGTAGTTAACTTACTAGTCATATAACCAAGCTTCTTGAACTTTATTGGAATGTGAAGTTAAGGAGTATTCATTCTCCTTTTTTTTTTTTTTTCTTTTTTTTTTTTTTTTTTTTTTTTTGGGACCTTTCGAGACATGCTTCCACTAGGTTTATATTTTGAATTTCTGTTCAAACACTCTAGGGTGGTTTCCCATACTCATATTCGTGTCGCCGTTTTACGTAAAAAGACAAACATGGGGCTCATGAATGCTCCTAGTTACTAAGCAACAACAAATAGAGGAGTATAACCTCGATTGGTCCGTTTTTTTTTTCTTCTTTTTCTTTTTTTTTTTTCATTTTTCTCTTTCTTTTTTTTTTTTATTCGCAAGCTTGGTTTAACAACTCGTTAACCACTACTAAATCACGAGTTCTCGAGGCGTTCATAGCGCTAGGTATCGTCGTATATGCCTTAACACATCAAGTATTTATGGTGTTAGAAATCTCATCAAAATTTTGTGCGCATCCACGTCAATCTATCCTAGACAATCAATTGCTTCACATTGAAAACACAAATTAACAAGTTAATGTAGGTATAATTGGGCTAAGTTATTGACTAGCAAACATTCAATTTGTTAAAAAAATCATATCTCTCACAAACAAGCATACAAGCATTCCGAAAATGTTATTGTACCCACCTCCAACTTTATGATTCACATTGTCCTCAATGTGAAAGAAAGAAATGGACAAACACACACAACACACTCAAAAAAAAAAAAAAAAAGCAAAGAAACTAGAATGATATAAAAGAAGTGGAAAAAGAAAAATACGACCTTACTACAATAGTGGAATCGGTGTTGAGTGATCATTGGGTTGTTTTGGTACGGGACCTTCAACGGCATCTTCATACCTAATCAAAGTTAAGCAACACACAACTCGAACACCGTGAAATCTCAAATATTCCCAATTAGGACAACCAAGAAGATGTTCAAGAGTTTTTTTTTTTATTTGAAAATGACTCTAAGGACTTGTGATTATTTTGAAAGAAAATAAAATAAAAAAATAAAAATGAATGAAAACAATTGCACACAAACATCGGGTTGCCTCCCGGGTAGCGCTTCTTTAACGTCATATAGCTGGACCATTTCACCTAAATGTGAAGATTTAATCGGGCGGAGCCTTGAACTTATGAAAAATTTTATCTCTTTGAACAACATCGCCACCCATATCGATTTTTGAACAATTGACCTTCATGGTCCTATTTTTCTGCATGTTATTCTCAAAATGGGATTTATCTCGTGGAAACTTTTGCACATTGAACATCACATACTTTCGAGGATTTATTAGAAGACATATCAAGCAAAGAATCATTTATCCTTGTCTCAATCAAGTTTATAGGAAAACAAGTATCATTTTATAGGATTTCTCAAAGGAATTTTAAAGATAACTTGTTCACCCCTACTCTCAAAGTAAGCTTTCCATCATGCACATCAATGAGAGATTTAGCGGTAGCCAAAAGGGACGCCCTAGAATTAAGGGAACTTCTATATCATCATGCATGTCAAGAATAATAAAATCAATCGGGAATATGAATTTATCAATCTTAACTAGCACATCTTTAACAATACCTCTAGGATGTTTAATCGATTTATCGGCTAATTGAATGTCCATCCTAATAGGTTTAAGTTCACTTAATTCCGCATGCTTGAATGTTTCATAAGACATCACGTTGATACTAGCTCCTAAGTCGGCTAGTGCCCTATCAACAGGTAAACCATCAATTGTGCAAGGGATAATAAAGCTTCCTGGATCATTAAATTTTTGTGGTAGTTCATTGGAAGGACATTTATCATTCAATCGCACATTTGATAATTTATTAAGCTTATTTTCACTAGGAATGATGTCATTAAGATCCCTAACATGCTTTGAATGAGGGTCAACAAATGGATTATTGGCATGTAATTGTTTGAAAGAATCAAGGTACTTACCAAATTTGTCCTCCCTTCTATCTTCTTCGGTTAGACTCCGGTAAGGGATCTTGGGCTTGATTACGCAACCTCCTTTTTCATGAGATTTTCTTTGGGCATGTCATCCTCCACGTATTTTTCGCATGGCGGCATTGGCATAATCATGCTCATGTGGAAAAGCGATGGTGATTGCCTTTATGTGCTCCCTTGGGTTTGGCTCGATTACCCGGCAAACTACCTTGTGGCCTTTCGGAAATCATCTTTGCAACCGGCCTATTTGGTTTTCAGATTATGGATAGATGCCTCTTGATTTCTCAAGGATGTTTCCACCGCCTGGAATCGGGTATCCGTTGATTGCACAAACTTTGTTATAAGATCTTCCAAGTTAGGCTTACCTTGATTTGGTGAAATCCAGGGAGACGTGTGTAGATCGGGATTGGGATTAGGTCGTGGTTGGCCTTGATTTCCCCAACCAAAATTAGGATGTTGTCGCCACCCAGGATTATATGTGTTCTTTGTAAGGATTACTTGGGTAATTTTCGCCTTGATTCCCAACGTAATTAGCATGTTCAGCGTGAGGTATTGTGTGTGGGACAATCCCGATGATTATGCAATCCTCCGCAAGTTTCACAAGATAAAACATGCGGTGGTGGTGGTTTAGGAATTGCAAGATCATCGATCTTTTGGGTTAACGCTTCGACTGTGCGGCGCGTAACTACCGCATCTGCATTATACACACCAACTGACTGTTAGTTTTACCTCGTATGGATTGCCATTGGTAGCCGTTCATGGCCATTCCTCAATCAAATCGGCGGCTTCCGGCGTTTTGTTATTAAGAGTTCCCCGGCCGTTGCATCGATCATTTGTCTTGTTGCGTAAAGTAGCCCATTATAAAATGTTTGGACTTGCATCCAAATAGGTAGGCCATGGTGTGGGCATTTCGCAACAATTCTTTGAATCTCTCCCAAGTGTCGTACAAGGTCTCGTCATCTTCTTGAGTGAATGAAGAGATTTCATTCCTCAATCGTGCGATTTTGGCGGTGGAAAATATTTCAAAAGGAACTTTTCGCCATGATGTTCCACGTTGTAATCATTCCCTTTGGCAAAGTATTTAGCCATTGTTTAGCCCGATCCCAGAAGAGTAAATGGGAATAGGCGTAAACGGATGGCATCATCGAGACCCCATTTATTTTGAATGTATCGCAAATTTCAAGGAAATTTGCGATATGATTATTTGGATCTTCGTCCGGTAGGCCGTCGAATTGAACAAATTGTTGCACCATTTGAATGACATTCGGTTTGATTTCAAAATTATTGGCGGCAACAAATGGGCCTTACGATACTAGGCGATGACGTCGTCCGTCCAGGCGGATGGTTTGGCATAGTCATACATGGTTCTTTGTTGTTCATCCTCCATATCGGGATCTTTGCTTTCGTTAGTATCCTCCTCGTGGTTTGTACTAATACTTTCTCTCGTGTTGCTACCAGGTGGTCTCGCTTCCAAATTCGGCGACGAGTAGGCATGCACTTTGTAGTAAACAAGAGGATAAGTATAATCCAAGACTTACAAAGATAGATAAAAGAAAGACAATTGATGAAAATAAAAAAATGATTAAATTAACAAAAATAAGGTGTTCTTAATATTACAATCCCGACAACGGCGCCAAAAACTTGATGGCTCAAAAGCTACCTTTAAAACCATAGGCAAGTGCACCTATCGTTTTATAGTATAGATTATTAGTACCGAGTGTCATTCCACGAGGATTGTAAGTACTAATAATTACCGTCTTTTTGTTATTTAATCTAACAATTTTCAGAGTTTTTGTTTGATGAAAAAGAAAAACAAATTATAAATTGTAAAAATGAAGGAAGATTTGTAAAATAAGAAATCAAGAGATAGAAATGTATTTGAATGTAAATCGCTCTAGAATGTTTTTGTGATTTGACAAGTTAAAAATACAACCGTAAGCCCTTAAGCAAAAACCAACCTCTTTTAATAAAATCTCATGTCTTGTGGACCGTAGAAATTCCCAATTTAAGTTAAACCCTTTCTCAAGGCGAAAAACTTCTAATCTCAAGTTGATTAATCAAATCTCTTTCTAGTTAAAACCCCAAGACAAAGATTATAACGATTTGTGAATTCCCATATTAGGTTTGACCCTAATCCGGAAGATTTATGTCGTCTATATCTAGGATTGCATGCAACTCTTTTCACTTATATAGGTTCTATTTCACCATGAATCTCTCGATTTCCCGGATGAAAAATAAACTTCAAATCAATATTGCGCATATATCAATTCGAATGAACGAAGCATAATATAGGTGAATCACACAAAATATGAAGATTTTATTAAAAACATACACACCTTAATCACAAATCCATTCTAGAGTTCATTACATTCAAACACTAGGAGTTTAGCTACACATGATTTTGACCAAAGAATAAATTACACAAGAAGATTTAAGTATTGTAGACATGGTGTACTTATCTTTCTCAAAATCTCAATTGACTTCTTTCTTGATTGATGATGTTGCTCCAAGCCTTCTTCTCCAATATTGCCCCAAGCTTTCTCTCCAAGACCCCTTGATCCCAATTCTACTTAATGAAATGAATACAATGAATATTTTCTGAGTATCTAATGAATTCTCTCCCAACTTCAACCCTTGGCTTTTATAGGCAATCAATACATTGATAGTACTCTCTTTTGTTAAACAATTGCCTCCATTTTCCTTGTTGGTTGGTGAATTCTTGTATTCAAGTGATGAGGAGGGACATGGAGACATGTTTGACAAAATAGGGTGTTAAAAGTGTACAAAAGTGGCCAAAATGGGTTGGTTGGTGAGTTTTCCCCAAATTCCGCAAAGAAAAGTTGCAAAAAGAGGTCCGGACACGCCGTGTCGCCCGAACGGTCGGGCCGTGCTGTTCTATCACAATGGGACTCGGGAGGCCGTGTCTCTGGACACGGCCGTGTCGGAGGCTGTTTTGTGCGAAAAAATCGAGTTTTTAGCTCCCGGCGGAACACGGCCGTGTTGCCCGACACCCCCTGCCCGTGTTGGACCAAAAAGGCCCCGAAATGACGCGTTTGGCTTGGAATTTCGAGCGTTTTTGCATCCTTAAACTCCCCGGTATGTTTTGACATGAATCCATGGTCCGAAATTCACCAAAATTAGCCCCAAATGGTCAATCTACATCAATAAAAGCACCTCGGAGTAATATGAACTATGTACAATCAAAAATTTATAAAACTAACAATAAAATAACTCGAATACTACTCAAATATACACATAAAACATGCATAAAAAGACCCTTATCAAACCACCTCCAACTTTGAACTTTGTTTGTCCTCAAGCAAAACATTATATCAAAAAGAGGGATTCAATAAATCACAACACAAAATTTTTTTTTTTTTTTTTTTTTTCAACACATTGAACACAAGCAGTCAAGTTCTTAGCCTTCTCAACCCGAATTAACCATTCAGTAAAAAAAATTATTTTGCAAAGCGATCGATGTCAAGAAAGACCGTAATATCGGTAGGGCATTATTGAGACTTGAAATCATCACGCCACAAATATTGATAGTTATGAACAACTTCAATTCAATAATGCTATGAAAATATAAGAACTCAATGGATCATAGTAGTTAACTTACTAGTCATATAACCAAGCTTCTTGAACTTTATTGGAATGAGAAGTCAAGGAGTATTCATTCTCTTTTTTTTTTTTTTTTTTTTTTTTTTTTTTTTTTTGGGACCTTTCGAGACATGCTTCCACTAGGTTTATATTTTGAATTTTGTTCAAACACTCCTAGGGTGGTTTCCCATACTCATATTCGTGTCGCCGTTTTACGTAAAAAGACAAACATGGGGCTCATGAATGCTCCTAGTTACTAAGCAACAACAAAAGAGAGTATAACCTCGATTGGTCCGTTTTTTTTTTTTTTTTTTTTTTTTTTTTTTTCATTTTTCTCTTTCTCTTTTTTTTTATTCGCAAGCTTGGTTTAACAACTCGTTAACCACTACTAAATCACGAGTTCTCAGACGTTCATAGCGCTAGGTATCGTCGTATATGCCTTAACACATCAAGTATTTATGGTGTTAGAAATCTCATCAAACTTTTTGTCCGCATCCACGTCAATCTATCCTGACAATCAATTGCTTCACATTGAAAACACAAATTAACAAGTTAATGTAGGTATAATTGGGCTAAGTTATTGACTAGCAAACATTCAATTTGTTAAAAAAAATCATATCTCTCACAAACAAGCATACAAGCATTCCGAAAATGTTATTGTACCCACCTCCAACTTTATGATTCACATTGTCCTCAATGTGAAAGAAAGAAATGGACAAACACACACAACACACTCAAAAAAAAAAAAAAGCAAAGAAACTAGAATGATATAAAAGAAGTGGAAAAAGAAAAATACGACCTTACTACAATAGTGGAATCGGTGTTGAGTGATCATTGGGTTGTTTTGGTACGGGACCTTCAACGGCATCTTCATACCTAATCAAAGTTAAGCAACACACAACTCGAACACCGTGAAATCTCAAATATTCCCAATTAGGACAACCAAGAAGATGTTCAAGAGTTTTTTTTTTTTTGATTTGAAAATGACTCTAAGGACTTGTGATTATTTTGAAAGAAAATAAAATAAAAAAAAATAAAAATGAATGAAAATAATTGCACACAAACATCGGGTTGCCTCCCGGGTAGCGCTTCTTTAACGTCATATAGCTGGACCATTTCACCTAAATGTGAAGATTTAATCGGGCGGAGCCTTGAACTTATGAAAAATTTTATCTCTTTGAACAACATCGCCACCCATATCGATTTTTGAACAATTGACCTTCATGGTCCTATTTTTCTGCATGTTATTCTCAAAATGGGATTTATCTGTGGAAACTTTTGCACATTGAACATCACATACTTTCGAGGATTTATTAGAAGACATATCAAGCAAAGAATCATTTATCCTTGTCTCAATCAAGTTTATAGGAAAACAAGTATCATTTATAGGATTTCTCAAAGGAATTTTAAAGATAACTTGTTCACCCCCTACTCTCAAAGTAAGCTTTCCATCATGCACATCAATGAGAGATTTAGCGGTAGCCAAAAAGGGACGCCCTAGAATTAAGGGAACTTCTATATCATCATGCATGTCAAGAATAATAAAATCAATCGGGAATATGAATTTATCAATCTTAACTAGCACATCTTTAACAATACCTCTAGGATGTTTAATCGATTTATCGGCTAATTGAATGTCCATCCTAATAGGTTTAAGTTCACTTAATTCCGCATGCTTGAATGTTTCATAAGACATCACGTTGATACTAGCTCCTAAGTCGGCTAGTGCCCTATCAACAGGTAAACCATCAATTGTGCAAGGGATAATAAAGCTTCCTGGATCATTAAATTTTTGTGGTAGTTCATTGGAAGGACATTTATCATTCAATCGCACATTTGATAATTTATTAAGCTTATTTTCACTAGGAATGATGTCATTAAGATCCCTAACATGCTTGAATGAGGGTCAACAAATGGATTATTGGCATGTAATTGTTTGAAAGAATCAAGGTACTTACCAAATTTGTCCTCCCTTCTATATCTTCTTCGGTTAGACTCGGTAAAGGATCTTGGGCTTGTATCTCGCAACCTCCTTTTTCATGAGATTTTCTTTGGGCATGTCATCTTCCACGTATTTTCGCATGGCGGCATTGGCATAATCATGCTCATGTGGAAAACTGACGGTGATTGCCTTTACGTGCTCCCTTGGGTTTGGCTCAGTATTACCCGGCAAACTACCTTGTGGCCTTTCGGAAATCATCTTTGCAATCTGGCCTATTTGGTTTTCCAGATTATGGATAGATGCCTCTTGATTTCTCAAGGATGTTTCCACCGCCTGGAATCGGGTATCTGTTGATTGCACAAACTTTGTTATAAGATCTTCCAAGTTAGGCTTACCTTGATTTGGCTGAAATCCAGGAGACGTGTGTAGATCAGGATTGGGATTAGGTCGTGGTTGGCCTTGATTTCCCCAACCAAAATTAGGATGTTGTCGCCACCCAGGATTATATGTGTTCTTTGTAAGGATTACTTGGGTAATTTCGCCTTGATTCCCAACGTAATTAGCATGTTCGGCGTGAGGTATTGTGTGTGGACAATCCCGATGATTATGCAATCCTCCGCAAGTTTCACAAGATAAAACATGCGGTGGTGGTGGTTTAGGATTGCTAGATCATCGATCTTTTGGGTCAATGCTTCGACCTGTGCGGCGAGCGTAACTACCGTGATCGATGCATTATACACACCAAACCACTGTTAGTTTTACCTCGTATGGATTGCCATTGGTAGCCGTTCATGGCCATTCCTCAATCAAATCCTGAGCGGCTTCCGGCGTTTTGTTATTAAGAGTTCCCCGGCCACGTTGCATCGATCATTTGTCTTGTTGTAGAAAGTAGCCCATTATAAAATGTTTGGACTTGCATCCAAATAGGTAGGCCATGGTGTGGGCATTTCCGCAACAATTCTTTGAATCTCTCCCAAGTGTCGTACAAGGTCTCGTCATCTTCTTGAGTGAATGAAGAGATTTCATTCCTCAATCGTGCGATTTTGGCGGTGGAAAATATTTCAAAAGGAACTTTTCGGCCATGATGTTCCACGTTGTAATCATTCCTTTGGCAAAGTATTTAGCCATTGTTTAGCCCGTCCGAAGAGTAAATGGGAATAGGCGTAAACGGATGGCATCATCAGAGACCCCATTTATTTTGAATGTATCGCAAATTTCAAGGAAATTCGCGATATGATTATTTGGATCTTTCCGGTAGGTCGTCGAATTGAACAAATTGTTGCACCATTTGAATGACATTCGGTTTGATTTCAAAATTATTATTGGCAGCAATGTGGGCCTTACGATACTAGAGGCGATGTGCCGTCCATAGATGGTTTGGCGTAGTCGTCATACATGGTTCTTTGTTGTTCATCCGCCATATCGGGATCCTTGCTTTCGTTAGTATCCTCCTCGTGGTTTGTACTAATACTTTCCTCTGTTGTTGCTACCCAGGTGGTCGCGCTTCCAAATTCGGCGACGAGTAGGCATGCCTTTGTAGTAAACAAGGAGGATAAGTATAATCCAAGACTTACAAAGATAGATACCTAGAAAGACAATTGATGAAAATAAAAAAAAAAAATGATTAAATTAACAAAAATAAGGTGTTCTTAATATTACAATCCCCGGCAACGGCGCCAAAAACTTGATGGCTCAAAAGCTACCTTTAAAACCATAGGCAAGTGCACCTATCATTTTATAGTATAGATTATTGAGTACCGAGTGTCATTCCCACGAGGATTGTAAGTACTAATAATTACCGTCTTTTTGTTATTTAATCTAACAATTTTCGAGTTTTTGTTTGATGAAAAAGAAAAACAAATTATAAATTGTAAAAATGAAGGAAGATTTGTAAAATAAGAAATCAAGAGATAGAAATGTATTTGAATGTAAATCGCTCTAGAATGTTTTTGTGATTTGACAAGTTAAAAATACAACCGTAAGCCCTTAAGCAAAAACCAACCTCTTTTAATAAAATCTCATGTCTTGTGGACCGTAGAAATTCCCAATTTAAGTTAAACCCTTTCTCAAGGCGAAAAACTTCTAATCTCAAGTTGATTAACTGAAATCTCTTTCTAGTTAAAACCCCAAGACAAAGATTATAACGATTTTTGAATTCCCATATTAGGTTTGACCCCTAATCCAGGAAGATTTATGTCGTCCTATATCTAGGATTGCATGCAACTCTTTTCACTTATATAGGTTCTATTTCACCATGAATCTCTCGATTTCCCGGATGAAAAATAAACTTCAAATCAATATTGCGCATATATCAATTCGAATGAACGAAGCATAATATAGGTGAATCACACAAAATATGAAGATTTTATTAAAAACATACACACCTTAATCACAAATCCATTCTAGAGTTCATTACATTCAAACACTAGGAGTTTAGCTACACATGATTTTGACCAAAGAATAAATTACACAAGAAGATTTAAGTATTGTAGACATGGTGTACTTATCTTTCTCAAAATCTCAATTGACTTCTTTCTTGATTGATGATGTTGCTCCAAGCCTTCTTCTCCAATATTGCCCCAAGCTTTCTCCTCCAAGACCCCTTGATCCCAATTCTACTTAATGAAATGAATACAATGAATATTTCCTGAGTATCTAATGAATTCCTCTCCCAACTTCAACCCTTGGCTTTTATAGGCAATCAATACATTGATAGTACTCTCTTTTGTTAAACAATTGCCTCCATTTTCCTTGTTGGTTGGTGAATTCTTGTATTCAAGTGATGAGGGAGGGGACATGGAGACATGTTTCAGCAAAATAGGGTGTTAAAATTGTACAAAAGTGGCCAAAATGGGTTGGTTGGTGAGTTTTCCCCAAATTCCGCAAAGAAAAGTTGCAAAAAGAGGTCCCGGACACGCCGTGTCGCCCGAACAGTCGGGCCGTCTTTGTTCTATCATCACACAGGGACTCGGGAGGCCGTGTCTCTGACATGGCCGTGTTGTACACTGGACACGGCCGTGTTGGGAACACGGCCTGGCCGTGTCGGAGGCTGTTTTGTGCAAAAAAATCGAGTTTTTAGCTCCGTGAACACGGCCGTGTTGCCCGACACCCCTGCCCGTGTTGGACCAAAAAGGCCCCGAAATGACGCGTTTGGCTTGGAATTTCGGCGTTTTTGCATCCTTAAACTCCCGGTATGTTTTGACATGAATCCATGGTCGAAATTCACCAAAATTAGCCCCAAATGGTCAATCTACATCAATAAAAGCACCTCGGAGTAATATGAACTATGTACAATCAAAAATTTATAAAACTAACAATAAAATAACTCGAATACTACTCAAATATACACATAAAACATGCATAAAAAGACCCTTATCAAACCACCTCCAACTTTGAACTTTGCTTGTCCTCAAGCAAAACATTATATCAAAAAGAGGGATTCAATAAATCACAACACAAAATTTTTTTTTTTTTTTTTTTCAACACATTGAACACAAGCAGTCAAGTTCTTAGCCTTCTCAACCCGAATTAACCATTCAGTAAAAAAAATTATTTTGCAAAGCGATCGACTGTCAAGAAAGACCGTAATATCAGTAGGCATTATTGAGACTTGAAATCATCACGCCACAAATATTGATAGTTATGAACAACTTCAATTCAATAATGCTATGAAAATACAAGAACTCAATGGATCATAGTAGTTAGCTTACTAGTCATATAACCAAGCTTCTTGAACTTTATTGGAATGAGAAGTCAAGGAGTATTCATTCTCCTTTTTTTTTTTCGTTCTCTTTTTTTTTTTTTTTTTTGGGACCTTTCGAGACATGCTTCCACTAGGTTTATATTTTGAATTTCTGTTCAAACACTCCTAGGGTGGTTTCCCATACTCATATTCGTGTCGCCGTTTTACGTAAAAGACAAACATGGGGCTCATGAATGCTCCTAGTTACTAAGCAACAACAAATAGAGGAGTATAACCTCGATTGGTCCGTTTTTTTTTTTCTTCTTTTTTTTTTTTTTTTTTTCATTTTTCTCTTTCTTTTTTTTTTATTCGCAAGCTTGGTTTAACAACTCGTTAACCACTACTAAATCACGAGTTCTCGACGTTCATAGCGCTAGGTATCGTCGTATATGCCTTAACACATCAAGTATTTATGGTGTTAGAAATCTCATCAAAATTTTGTCCGCATCCACGTCAATCTATCCTAGACAATCAATTGCTTCACATTGAAAACACAAATTAACAAGTTAATGTAGGTATAATTGGGCTAAGTTATTGACTAGCAAACATTCAATTTGTTAAAAAAATCATATCTCTCACAAACAAGCATACAAGCATTCCGAAAATGTTATTGTACCCACCTCCAACTTTATGATTCACATTGTCCTCAATGTGAAAGAAAGAAATGGACAAACACACACAACACACTCAAAAAAAAAAAAAAGCAAAGAAACTAGAATGATATAAAAGAAGTGGAAAAAGAAAAATACGACCTTACTACAATAGTGGAATCGGTGTTGAGTGATCATTGGGTTGTTTTGGTGCACGGGACCTTCAACGGCATCTTCATACCTAATCAAAGTTAAGCAACACACAACTCGAACACCGTGAAATCTCAAATATTCCCAATTAGGACAACCAAGAAGATGTTCAAGAGTTTTTTTTTTTTTGATTTGAAAATGACTCTAAGGACTTGTGATTATTTTGAAAGAAAATAAAATAAAAAAAAATAAAAATGAATGAAAATAATTGCACACAAACATCGGGTTGCCTCCCGGGTAGCGCTTCTTTAACGTCATATAGCTGGACCATTTCACCTAAATGTGAAGATTTAATCGGGCGGAGCCTTGAACTTATGAAAAATTTTATCTCTTTGAACAACATCGCCACCCATATCGATTTTTGAACAATTGACCTTCATGGTCTATTTTTCTGCATGTTATTCTCAAAATGGGATTTATCTGTGGAAACTTTTGCACATTGAACATCACATACTTTCGAGGATTTATTAGAAGACATATCAAGCAAAGAATCATTTATCCTTGTCTCAATCAAGTTTATAGGAAAACAAGTATCATTTATAGGATTTCTCAAAGGAATTTTAAAGATAACTTGTTCACCCCTACTCTCAAAGTAAGCTTTCCATCATGCACATCAATGAGAGATTTAGCGGTAGCCAAAAAGGGACGCCCTAGAATTAAGGGAACTTCTATATCATCATGCATGTCAAGAATAATAAAATCAACTGGGAATATGAATTTATCAATCTTAACTAGCACATCTTTAACAATACCTCTAGGATGTTTAATCGATTTATCGGCTAATTGAATGTCCATCCTAATAGGTTTAAGTTCACTTAATTCCGCATGCTTGAATGTTTCATAAGACATCACGTTGATACTAGCTCCTAAGTCGGCTAGTGCCCTATCAACAGTAAACCATCAATTGTGCAAGGGATAATAAAGCTTCCGGATCATTAAATTTTTGTGGTAGTTCATTGGAAGGACATTTATCATTCAATCGCACATTTGATAATTTATTAAGCTTATTTTCACTAGGAATGATGTCATTAAGATCCCTAACATGCTTTGAATGAGGGTCAACAAATGGATTATTGGCATGTAATTGTTTGAAAGAATCAAGGTACTTACCAAATTTGTCCTCCCTTTATCTTCTTCTTCGGTTAGACTCGGTAAGGGATCTTGGGCTTGTATTCTCGCAACCTCCTTTTTCATGAGATTTTCTTTGGGCATGTCATCCTCCACGTATTTACGCATGGCGGCATTGGCATAATCATGCTCATGTGGAAAAGCGATGGTGATTGCCTTTACGTGCTCCCTTGGGTTTGGCTCGATTACCCGGCAAACTACCTTGTGGCCTTTCGGAAATCATCTTCGCAATCGCCTATTTGGTTTTCAGATTATGGATAGATGCCTCTTGATTTCTCAAGGATGTTTCCACCGCTGGAATCGGGTATCTGTTGATTGCACAAACTTTGTTATAAGATCTTCCAAGTTAGGCTTACCTTGATTTGGTGAAATCCGGGAGACGTGTGTAGATCGGGATTGGGATTAGGTCGTGGTTGGCCTTGATTTCCCCAACCAAAATTAGGATGTTGTCGCCACCCAGGATTATATGTGTTTTGTAAGGATTACTTGGGTAATTTCGCCTTGATTCCCAACGTAATTAGCATGTTCGCGTGAGGTATTGTGTGTGGACAATCCCGATGATTATGCAATCCTCCGCAAGTTTCACAAGATAAAACATGCGGTGGTGGTGGTTTAGGAATCGCTAGATCGTCGATCTTTTGGGTCAATGCTTCGACTGTGCGGCGAGCGTAACTACCGTGATCGCATTATACACACCAATGACTGTTAGTTTTACCTCGTATGGATTGCCATTGGTAGCCGTTCATGGCCATTCCTCAATCAAATCCTGGCGGCTTAGGCGTTTTGTTATTAAGAGTTCCCCCGGCCGCTGCATCGATCATTTGTCTTGTTGCAGAAAGTAGCCCATTATAAAATGTTTGGACTTGCATCCAAATAGGTAGGCCATGGTGTGGGCATTTCCGCAACAATTCTTTGAATCTCTCCCAAGTGTCGTACAAGGTCTCGTCATCTTCTTGAGTGAATGAAGAGATTTCATTCCTCAATCGTGCAGTTTTGGCCGGTGGAAAATATTTCAAAAGGAACTTTTCGGCCATGATGTTCCACGTTGTAATCGTTCCCTTTGGCAAAGTATTTAGCCATTGTTTAGCCCGTCCCCGAAGAGTAAATGGGAATAGGCGTAAACGGATGGCATCATCAGAGACCCCATTTATTTTGAATGTATCGCAAATTTCAAGGAAATTCGCGATATGATTATTTGGATCTTCGTCCGGTAGGCCGTCGAATTGAACAAATTGTTGCACCATTTGAATGACATTCGGTTTGATTTCGAAATTATTGGCTGCAACAGTGGGCCTTACGATACTAGACGATGTGCCGTCCATAGACGGCTTGGCGTAGTCGTACATGGTTCTTTGTTGTTCATCCGCCATATCGGGATCCTTGCTTTCGTTAGTATCCTCCTCGTGGTCTGTACTAATACTTTCCTCTGTGTTGCTACCGGCGGTCTCGCTTCCAAATTCGGCGAGTAGGCATGCATCGTAGTAAACAAGGAGGATAAGTATAATCCAAGACTTACAAAGATAGATACCTAGAAAGACAATTGATGAAAATAAAAAAATGATTAAATTAACAAAAATAAGGTGTTCTTAATATTACAATCCCGACAACGGCGCCAAAAACTTGATGGCTCAAAAGCTACCTTTAAAACCATAGGCAAGTGCACCTATCGTTTTATAGTATAGATTATTAGTACCGAGTGTCATTCCACGAGGATTGTAAGTACTAATAATTACCGTCTTTTTGTTATTTAATCTAACAATTTTCAGTTTTTTTTGTTTGATGAAAAAGAAAAACAAATTATAAATTGTAAAAATGAAGGAAGATTTGTAAAATAAGAAATCAAGAGATAGAAATGTATTTGAATGTAAATCGCTCTAGAATGTTTTTGTGATTTGACAATTTAAAAATACAACCGTAAGCCCTTAAGCAAAAACCAACCTCTTTTAATAAAATCTCATGTCTTGTGGACCGTAGAAATTCCCAATTTAAGTTAAACCCTTTCTCAAGGCGAAAAACTTCTAATCTCAAGTTGATTAATGAAATCTCTTTCTAGTTAAAACCCCCAAGACAAAGATTATAACGATTTGTGAATTCCCATATTAGGTTTGACCCTAATCCGGAAGATTTATGTCGCCCTATATCTAGGATTGCATGCAACTCTTTTCACTTATATAGGTTCTATTTCACCATGAATCTCTCGATTTCCTGGGATGAAAAATAAACTTCAAATCAATATTGCGCATATATCAATTCGAATGAACGAAGCATAATATAGGTGAATCACACAAAATATGAAGATTTTATTAAAAACATACACACCTTAATCACAAATCCATTCTAGAGTTCATTACATTCAAACACTAGGAGTTTAGCTACACATGATTTTGACCAAAGATTAAATTACACAAGAAGATTTAAGTATTGTAGACATGGTGTACTTATTTTTCTCAAAATCTCAATTGACTTCTTTCTTGATTGATGATGTTGCTCCAAGCCTTCTCTTCTCCAATATTGCCCCAAGCTTTCTCCTCCAAGACCCCTTGATCCCAATTCTACTTAATGAAATGAATACAATGAATATTTCCGAGTATCTAATGAATTCCTCTCCCAACTTCAACCTGGCTTTTATAGGCAACCAATACATTGATAGTACTCTCTTTTGTTAAACAATTGCCTCCATTTTCCTTGTTGGTTGGTGAATTCTTGTATTCAAGTGATGAGGAGGGGACATGGAGACATGTTTCAAACAAAAATAGGGTGTTAAAAGTGTACAAAAGTGGCCAAAATGGGTTGGTTGGTGAGTTTTCCCCAAATTCCGCAAAGAAAAGTTGCAAAAAGAGGTCCGGACACGCCCGTGTCGCCCCGAGCAGTCGGGCCGTGCCGTCTTTCTATCACACGAGGGGACTCGGGAGGCCGTGTCTCGACACGGCCGTGTTGGGAACACGGCCTGGCCGTGTCGGAGGTGTTTTGTGCGAAAAAATCGAGTTTTAGCTCCGTGAACACGGCCGTGTTGCCCGACACCCCTGCCCGTGTTGGACCAAAAAGGCCCCGAAATGACGCGTTTGGCTTGGAATTTCGAGCGTTTTTGCATCCTTAAACTCCCGGTATGTTTTGACATGAATCCATGGTCCGAAATTCACCAAAATTAGCCTCAAATGGTCAATCTACATCAATAAAAGCACCTCGGAGTAATATGAACTATGTACAATCAAAAATTTATAAAACTAACAATAAAATAACTCGAATACTACTCAAATATACACATAAAACGTCGCATAAAAAGACCCTTATCATTCGCCGCAAAGCCCGACCCGTCTTGGCATCTCTAATGTCAATGCATTAACTTGAAACCTAGCAAAAAATGTATTTTAGAATTTACACCAGACTATGAATTATGATCACATTGAAATTGCAATAAACTATTGTTTCAATCCTCCAAAAATAACAGGAAAAAGTTCCAATAGAGGAAGTGTTTGGGCAGCTAAAATGCAACCGCGAGGGGTTGAGCTCAGCAGAAGGAGCCAACAGGATTCAAATTTTTGGGCCCAACAAGTTGGAAGAGAAAAAGGTCATATTCATAGTGTTATATATATGTATATAACAACATTTTAATTAGAATTGGAATAAAATGGATAATAAGTAATTAATAAGATTGTGTATTTATGATGTATTTATGCAGGAAAGCAAATTCCTAAAGTTTCTTGGATTTATGTGGAACCCACTTTCATGGGTGATGGAGGCAGCAGCAGTGATGTCTATTGCTTTGGCTAATGGAGGTGGAAAGCCCCCAGATTGGCAAGATTTTGTTGGTATTGTTTGTTTGCTTGTTATCAACTCAACTATCAGTTTTATTGAAGAAAACAATGCTGGAAATGCTGCTGCTGCACTTATGGCTGGTCTTGCTCCTAAAACAAAGGTATATAACTTAAACTGGATAATTACAAAAACTACCCCGAGGTTTGAGCTAATAACAAAAACACCCAGAGATTTTCGAAAATTACAAAAGATCCCCTTGAGGTTTATTCTTATTACACTGTGCCCTTTAACATTCCCTGTAAAATATTACTTACTCCTTTACTTTTGAGACTGGCTCAAAAGTTAGGGGGCTTTTTGTAATTTTAAAATTTCTCTTATTATTTTGTAATTCCCCCAAACTCGGGAGTAATTTTTGTAATTGTCCCTAATTTAAACTTGATGATTAGGTTTGCATTCAGTTAAAAAAAGTGATTGTCAGCTTTTAGCTGAAAAAACGAAGTTTTTGGTGTTTTCAAATACTAACTTCTGATTTCAATTCTCTTTTAATACTATTGATGATTATGCATAATTTAATTAGAATCTAAAATTCTGATTGGTGCTTCAGATTTTTTATTTTGTTTTAACAACTTATTCGCCAAAAGTTCTCATGGAACTTATTCAATTTTTAGCTTTTAATGCAAACATTGTCAACTTCTAATTCACCAAACGATCTCGTTTTAACTTATTCAATTTTTAGTTTCTACTGCAAATACGTTCAATTTCTGTTTTTTAACTAGTTTTCACTTCTCATAGGATAAATCACTTCCTATAAAAGCAGAATTTTTCGCAAATGTTCCATCTTTATTCTGCTTTTAAAATGATAAACCGCACAGTTTCTATTATTGTGAAGAGGATTTAATAAATTCAATGCGTTTTTCTTAAATTTGAGGTGATTTAGCACACAATTAGTAAGTTGCGAGTAAGATAAGACAACAAACAATGAATTTATAGGCTTATTACTTTCCAATATTTCTTGAAAAAAATCAGGTCCTCAGAGATGGAAAATGGAGCGAGCAAGAAGCTGCAATTCTAGTTCCTGGAGACATTATCAGCATTAAACTCGGAGACATCATCCCCGCAGACGCTCGTCTTCTAGAAGGCGATCCCCTGAAAGTCGACCAATCCGCCCTCACCGGCGAATCACTCCCCGTCACCAAGCACCCCTACGACGAGATTTTCTCCGGTTCGACATGCAAACAGGGCGAGATCGAAGCGTCATGTCGCCACCGGCGTCCACACCTTCTTCGGAAAAGCAGCGCATCTCGTCGACAGCACGCACCAGGTCGGACACTTCCAGAAGGTTCTGACGGCGATCGGAAACTTCTGCATCTGCTCGATCGCCGTCGGGATGCTGACGGAGATCATCGTGATGTACCCGATCCAGCGCCGGAAATACAGACAGGGGATCGATAATCTTCTCGTTTTACTGATCGGTGGTATTCCGATCGCGATGCCGACGGTTTTGTCGGTTACGATGGCGATCGGGTCCCACAGGCTGGCGCAGCAGGGTGCGATCACGAAGAGAATGACTGCGATTGAGGAAATGGCGGGGATGGATGTTTTGTGCAGTGATAAGACGGGGACTCTGACGCTGAACAAATTGACGGTGGATAAATCGTTGATTGAGGTTTTCGCGAGGGGCGTGGATGCGGATCATGTTTTGCTTTTGGCGGCGAGGGCTTCGAGGACTGAGAATCAGGATGCCATTGATGCTGCCATTGTTGGGACGCTTGCTGATCCCAAAGAGGTGTGTTTCTGTTTCTTACAGAAAGAACTGAGTTATCTTTTAAAATTACAAATATCGCTGATATGTGTTACTGTTTTACAAATTGCACGTGTTTGAGGGACGGTAGAACTGTAGAAACTAGAAAGGGGTGACTTGTATGACAAATAGGGAAATAATTTTTCGGTCATGTAACTTAGATTATTTTGAGGTTTAGTTCTTTAACTAGTTATTTTTAAATTTTAAATCCAGTATCTTTTTAAGATTAGGACATTTAGTCCTAGTTTGGTGATTTGGCGCGAAAATTGTCACGGAAACATTAAAGTCCCCAACTTTGTGTGTCAATTTTTGCGTCAAGTTACAAAATCCCTAAATTCATTAGACATGTTAGCACTCATCGGTCATAGTTAGCGATTACGTAAAAATTACACAATTCCAGTTAAAATCGGGCTAAATGTCCAAATTTTTGAAAGATGTTGGACCAAAATATAAAGGTGACTACTTAGAAGACTGAATCCAAGTAGTCCAAGTTACATGACCAGAAGAAAAAGAAAATCCCTAATAGATACAAATTTTAAGGGGGTTTGTCATAAATTTAAAATATAACTGGACTTCTTTGTAGAACTAAACTTCAGGGTAGTTTTTGTAATTACTCAAAGATTATATCTGTTATTTGTCAAAGTGAAAAAACATGTGTTTTCGTGGTGTGTGGATTTGGATTCTTAGGCAAGAGCTGGTATTAGAGAGGTGCATTTCTTCCCATTTAACCCTGTGGACAAGAGGACTGCTTTGACTTACATCGATTCTGATGGAAACTGGCATAGAGCTAGCAAGGGAGCCCCTGAACAGGTGATCTTTCAAATTCCTTGTTTTCTTGGCATGCTACTTCATCAACTTAAAAAATGGTACTCTTTAACATTTTAATTTTCTGTATGTATAATTCTCCTCTTTCCTTGAATCAGATCTTGACTCTCTGCAACTGCAAGGAAGACTTTAAGAAAAAGGTTCATGCTGTTATTAATAAATTTGCTGAGCGTGGGCTTCGTTCATTGGCTGTTGCTAGACAGGTTTGGCATGAGACAATTTGAATCAGTTTCGATATTTTCTCATATATGCGTGTATATATGTGAGTGTTTCAGGCTCTCTTTTCTTTCTCGTTTAGGGAGTGTTTGCAAAAACTTTTGATTTTAGAGGAAGTGATTTATTTCAGTAGCTAGAAGTTGAAAGTAATTGAGAGGCAAAAGTTGGTACCGTCTGCAAATAGAAGCTAAAAGTTGAATAAGTTGAAAGGGGTGGTTGGTGAATAAGTTGCAAAAATGTTTTATTTGTGTATAAAATTCAATTCAGAAGCAGAAGCAGCAGAAATCTAAAGCATCATTCCTCCTATTAGATTCTGATTAAATGATGCACAATCAGAAGCAAAAGATGGCATTTGAAAACACTAAAAACTATTTTATTCAGCCAAAAAATGAAATCATTTCTTTTAAGCATATGCAAAGCTGGTTACTAAACAAAATGTTTTACATTTTCAGGAAGTACCAGAGAAATCCAAGGAAAGCCCTGGTAGTCCATGGCAATTTGTTGGGCTTTTATCGCTTTTCGATCCTCCAAGACACGATAGTGCAGAGACAATCCGAAGGGCTCTAAATCTTGGCGTAAATGTTAAAATGATCACCGGTAAGTAAATCGTTCGTCAGCCTGGATATGCAATTTTCAAGCTAGTGATGGTTTTTGCATTAAAATGATCCCACATTTATCTTTTGCTCGTACAATCTAGGTGATCAACTTGCCATCGCTAAGGAAACTGGACGTAGGCTTGGTATGGGAGCAAATATGTACCCTTCGTCCTCTTTACTCGGACAACACAAAGACGAATCCATAGCCGGCCTTCCTGTCGAAGAATTGATTGAGAAGGCAGATGGTTTTGCTGGGGTCTTTCCAGGTAGGGCTGAAAAACAAACCAAATTACTCGATACTCGATTTGAGATTGGTTGTAGCTTGATTACATTTTTCTGTTCGCTAAATATAAAGCTCGGCTTGAGATCGACCCGACTAGTAAAAAAGTAATAAAATTTGAAAAAAATATCAAACTACTCAAAATCAATTAGTGTTTAGCTCGATTAAAGCTCTTTCAAGCTCGATTCGATTAATAATCAAACCAAAAACTCAATTTTTCAAGATCGATAAAACTTTAAACGAGTGTGAAAAGTACTATGTTTATAACTACTTCGATTACACCCCTATATTGTATTGTACTCTCAGCTACTTTTTATATTCTCATTTTGTTTTTTCGATTTTTTGGGCCAACACAGAGCACAAATACGAAATAGTGAAGAAGTTGCAAGAAAGCAAGCACATAGTTGGAATGACTGGAGATGGTGTAAATGATGCCCGGCTCTCAAAAAGGCCGATATTGGTATTGCTGTGGCCGATGCTACAGATGCCGCAAGAGGTGCTTCTGATATTGTTCTAACTGAACCTGGGCTTAGTGTTATCATTAGTGCAGTTTTGACCAGTAGGGCTATTTTCCAAAGAATGAAGAATTACACAGTAAAGTTTCTGTCTAGTTTCTTCGGTTTATACAATGTTTTTTTGGTTGGAGCTAGTTTTAATGATTTGTTCGTTACTCTTTGGCAGATATATGCGGTCTCCATCACCATCCGTATTGTCGTAAGTTGATTAACTAAAGATAATCTGTTTAGTTCTCTTTTCTCATTTGTACTTTTTTGTAAGTTGATCCAATGTGAGCACTTTTTGTTTTCAGTTTGGTTTCATGCTTATTGCTTTGATTTGGAAGTTTGATTTCTCACCCTTCATGGTTTTGATCATTGCCATCCTGAAGACGGTAATAATATATTATATATCTCTGTTCTGTTTTGATTCCTTAAAACTCTGTTAACATGTTTTCTGTGGGTTTCGTTTGGCCATTAATGAGTCGATAATTTTCTGGTTTATGTAGGTACAATTATGACCATTTCGAAGGATAGAGTGAAGCCATCACCATTGCCTGATAGCTGGAAATTGAAAGAAATTTTCGCCACCGGCATAGCACTTGGAGGTTATCTTGCATTGATGACTGTTATATTCTTCTGGTTGATGCATAAAACTGACTTCTTTCCCGTAAGCAATAGTCGTGCTTTTCATTTTCTTTTATTGTTTTCCCAATCGAAACAATTCTTGATCTAAATTTTACTGTTTTTGCTGATCCAACACAGGAGAGATTTGGAGTTAAACACATTAAACACAGTGAGACTGAAATGATGGCTGCTCTGTACTTGCAAGTGAGTATTGTTAGCCAGGCCCTCATATTCGTAACACGCTCGCGCAGTTGGTCGTACGTTGAACGCCTGGCGCTTCTAATGACGGCTTTCGTCATTGCACAACTGGTACTAATATTCTGTTCCTTTCTCAGACAACTCATTCTAGTTTTTCCACTTGTCTGAACAAAAGATTAGCCTTATCATGGTGTGAAGTGATGAAACTGAACTGGTTTGTCTAGGTTGCAACTCTGATTGCTGTCTATGCCGACTGGGGTTTCGCAAGAATCAAAGGATGCGGATGGGGATGGGCAGCGTTATCTGGATTTACAGTATCGTCTTTTACGTGCCACTTGATCTAATGAAGTTCGCCATACGTTACATCTTACGTGGACAAGCCTGGCAGAACTTGTATGACAACAAGGTATATAGTACGACTCCAAACACGACTCCAAATTTCCTGTTCCATTTCCTTATTCCACATTATGGTATAAATGACAGTGTTTCTAAGATAATTTGCGTGTATTTTTTATGGACACGTGGAATAGGAAATTTCGAACCATATATATTACAGGGACAATTACAAAAATATGCTTGGGATTTGGTCTAATTACAAAAAGACCCAGCTATCTGTCAAAATTATAAATATCCCTTAATATTTATTTCTATTTTACAAATTGCACCCACAAGAGTGGATTATACTATGCAAATACAAACCTTAGTGGGCGTTTGTAATACCTTAAGGTAGGTATTTGTTATTTTGAAAATTAACTGGATCTTTTTATGATTAGACTAAACCTCAGGAGTCTTTACAAACTGTTTCTGCACATAATGTTTATCCAATCCCTTCTTAAGATTTGATTATGTTTCATATATTTCCAAAAAAAAAAAAAAACAGATTGCTTTCACCACCAAGAAAGATTATGGCATAGAGGAGAGAGAAGCTCAATGGGCAGTTGCTCAGAGGACTTTACATGGCCTCCAAGAACCAGAAGCTACTAATATCATCAATGAGAGGAGCAGTTACAGAGAACTTTCTGAAATTGCTGAACAGGCCAAGAGGAGAGCTGAAATTGCAAGGTACGAAATTTAAAACATCGTTGTATCTTGTTTCGACTTTGATATATCGTTACGAAAACTCTTCCTGCTCTTATGATCAATGTATAATGAAATGAAAATATGTTCATCCGGTGTAGGCTCCGTGAGCTGAACACACTCAAGGGTCATGTTGAGTCAGTTGTGAAACTCAAAGGGCTCGACATTGAGACGATCCAGCAGCATTACACCGTTTGATCGAGGAAAAGTCGTGCGAATCGAACTAGACGAACTTGTCTGGAAACATAAAGACTTTGTTTTGGAGAAGAGGCAAAGAGTGTGCCTTGTTAGATAAGAGAACTGCCTTTAAAGAGGAATAAGGCAGGAATGAGCCATGCTATGTGGTTCATCTTTTTTTCTTCCTTTGTTTTTGTTTTTGTTTTCTGATGGATCTGTGAGGGCCAGTTGAAGAGATTTATGTCTGATCTTTGGCTCTTTTGTAATAACTGCAACAAACATGTCCTTGTGACAATGTCTTTAATAACTCAATTTCCTTTGTTTTTCTTTTGTCTTTTATGTTTTTTTCAGGGTGAATTCTACTGCTTGTGTTTTAGTGTTTAAAACTCACGCTTAGGTGTTCATCGAATCGAATTCCAAATTCTTCAACTTTCTCGAATCGAATTAATCGAATGGAATTTTTAAAACCTTAATTGGAAATTCGATCCTAGTTCGATTAATTTTGAATCAAATTTAATCAAAATAGATTTGTCGATTTTCGAATTGAATTGAGTCAATCCAAATATATAAATTTGTCCATAACTAGGCACGATTGTGTTTCATACCCATGTTTCTCATATTCACCCATATTTTTCAAGCAAAATTTCAATGTTAATAAAAGAATTATATAATGAAACAAAAACATAAGCAAGTCATATAAATTATCAAAACTATATTTCTACTTTAAATATTACCAAAATTAAAGATAAAATACTTTTCAGGCTGAAATATATTAAATGAAAGTATATTATTCTCTTTTTTTTTTTTAAATAAAAACATATTATTCTTTTAAATTTAAACATGTCATTAGACAATTCAAAAACTACACAAAAAATCTTGAAACTATGAAATGAGATTGACCAATGGTATAATTCTACTGCAACAATTTTATTATAATAGTCATGTGAAATTAAATGTTGTTTATACATCAACTAATTATATTATTTCTATTTGCATATGCAATTTATATCTGTATAATGTTTAAAATATATAGTATATAAATTAAATTTGGTATGGTTTGGGACGGAGATTTCGGTTCTAATAGGGACGGATGCGGAACGATTCGGGATGGTTCGGGAAAACGCAGATTCAAATATTTCAATAAGACACACAAAAAAAAGTGAAGAAAAATTAGGGTAAAAATCATTAAACGGTTATACTTTCAATTTTTTAGTGAAATTTCAAAAATACATACTAAAACTATTAGTACTATACGAGTTTAATTTTTGATAATTTATATTTAACTTATACATAAAATTTCTTTAATTCATATTTAAGTGCTAAATTTTTAATATTGTAATTCTAAATCTTTTTTTCATGATATAGACTATACTACATATTAGTTTAATATCAATTTAACTTTTAAATCGTTTTTTATCTAATTTTATGGTCGAATGTATTGATTTTTCGTTTTGGATTTTAATATAATATGTTTGAGGATGCTATGTTATTCATATTAGTAGTAAAGTCTAGAATCTCAACGTATGACAAATTTAGTAGCCTCTATTATACAATAATATTCTATAATCTTGGCACATTGTCATGGGCTCTTGACTTAGAAAAAATAAAATTGACTAATAATTTTGCTAAACTAATATGAAACAAAAATCTATCATCTCAATTATGTCTTAATTTCTTGGTTAGACGATTACTCTAGTTTATGTGCAATGTACTAGTCATTTAAACTAATTTTAATTCATTTAATTTTATGAATTAGAGGACAAGTCTAGTTATGATCCTTAATAAGTAAAATATCATCAAATTAAATATTTTCTACAAATAAATATGATTTATAATTTAATTCATTGGGTTCATTTAAATAAATGAATATGGCGTAACTATTAGTGAATTAAATACATCCAATTATTCATTTGTTATATTGATAAAATATGCCAAATTTTTAATTTTATAATTTTTAGTATTATATAGTATTGAATTTCAAAGGAATGTTTAGTTAATTTAATATCCAAATATAAATAAGATAAAAATATTATATATGTATATTTAAAAATTATTTTAAAATCGATTACAGTTTCGGATATTCGTTTGATGCGGTTGATCTGAGATATTTGAAAAATCTCGAGAACCGTACCATGAAAAATTTTAGGGACGGTTCGGTTCGGGAAAATTCAAAAAGCCAACGGATATTTTCGGTTGAATATTGGTCGGATTCGATAATCTCCAAATGTCTCGTCTTGCTTGACACCCTAGTTACGATATCTGAATGAACTTATAAGGTAAGGACTAAGCTTACAAATGTTTTCCTTTATATAGTTTTAGATAGTTGACTTAAAGGAGAGCCAGCTAGTAGGAACATTTACTTTATATCTTCAAAAAGTATTGCCATTTTCTCTACAATGTAATTAAATGGATAATTATAAATACTACATGATGTTTAACCTAATTCAAAAAAAAAGCCTTCAATTATATTTCAAATTATAAATACCCATTAAGGTGTTACAAAACTCTCTTGAGGTTTGTTTTTGTAACGAATGATTCCCTGAGGGTACAATTTGTAAGATAAAATAAATGTTATATGCATTTTTTAAAGATAGCTAGATTTTTTTGTAATTAAAGTAAACTTCAGTAGTAATTTTGTAGTTATCCCTAATTAGATTATTTCATTTTCAAAGTAACCCATATGAGATATTATTCATTTAAGTTTAAAATTTAAGTTAAATTAACTAACATGTAATTTCCATATCTATACAATATACATAAATTTATAAGTTTCAACAAATTTTGGCTAATTTAACAAAATAATGTTAATTAAAAACTAATTTAACAAATTACCGCAATTTGTTTTTAAATTAGGTGAAAACAGCGTTGTGAACTTTGTTTTCAATTTCTGAGAAATTCTTGAAAAAAAACAGCGTTGTGCGTTTCGATTTTTCTTTTTTATTAAAAAAGTTAGAAAACAAAGTTTACTAGAGTTGTAAACTCTGTTTTCAATCATCAATTTTTTTAAATTTATATGTTTTTTTAAACCGAAATCGAACCGCAATCCTAGAAAAATCGAACCGAACTATTTCGGTTTGGTTGATTCGGATTTTTCGGTTTGGGCTTTATTCTGGGTCTTTACGTTTTTTCTAAAAATATATATTTTTATATATAAAATTATTTATATTTTATTTTTTCGAGTTCGAATATTAATTACGAATTCGAATAAAAAATATTTGATTCTAGTTGTAATTACAACCTGCCTCGAGCAACCCTAATCGACCGCGCGATAACCCTCAAAAACCCTAATCGTGCTCTGTAAACCCCACTCTCTCCCAACACCAGCAGTGTACCACCATTACTCCTCAATGAGGAAGAGACCTCGAGAGCCCAAACCCATACTTCCCGTTCTCGCATCCGCCACCGGCCCTGCCTTAATCAAACACTTGGCCTCATGCAATACCACCGTCAGATCTCAAGCTTTACGGCTTCTCCAGTCATGGCTCGTCTCCCAATCGCAGCAGCTTTCCGATTCCGACATCAAGAAGCTCTGGAAAGGCCTCTTTTACTGCCTATGGCACGCTGACAAGACCCCCAATCAGGTAGCCCTAATAAATCGACTCACCTCTCTGTTTCTGTCGCTCCAACCCTCGCTTAGTCTGGAGTTTTTTCGTGGGTTTTTAGTTACGCTTCGGAGGGAGTGGCCTGGAATTGACCGGTTGAGGTTGGATAAGTTTTACTTGCTGATACGCCGTTTTATGAAGGCGTTGTTTGAGTTGATGAGGTTGAGGAATTGGGATGTGGATGTTTTGGGGGAATATTTTGGGGTTTTGGAAAAAGATGGGTTCTTGGCGGAGGATAAACTGCAGGGAAATGGGGTGAATTATCACGTGGTGTCTGTGTTTTTGGAGGAGTTGAAGGGGGTCGGTTTTCCGGTGACGAAGGAGGTGGTTGATGTGATGTTGGGACCATTTTTTGCGGTTATGATGAGTAGTAAGGATAGGATTTTGTTGGGGAAGGTGAAGAGTTGCCTGTTTGATGAGTTAGTGAAAATGGGGAAGGAAATGTTGGCCAAGTCAAAGATGGAGGTGGATTGTGATGAAAAGGGTGGGGATATGTTATTGGGGGTTGTTGCGTTGAAGATGGGGTTATCAGAGAGGTTTTTCCAGGTTGGTTCGTCGGTGGACTGCATTCAGGGGAACAGAAAGGTTGTGTTGGGGTTGCATGAGGAGTTTCTGAAGTTGGAGAAGGAATTGGAATCATCTGGCGTTGAAATTGCTATACCTGAATACAATGGTAGTGGTGATTTAGATGAGGTGCCTCTGTTGATCCCCATTGATTTCGGTGCTAGTAACGGTAATGTGGAAACAATAACACAGGAAGGGCCTGAGGATGCATGTGATGAGGATGATCCGTCTGATAACAGAATCTCTAAGAAGATTAAGAAGGCAAAAAAGGGGATGGCTGGGGATGATAAGAAGAAAAAGAAAAAGAAGAAGAGAAAAGATGACAATGGGGTTTCTGAAATTAACCCCATGGTTGAGGAAAACAGTGATTTGGTTAGCATTAATGGCATCGAGAATCTGCAATTCCATACTGATTCTGGAAATTTTCTTAGCGATGACCTGGAAAGTGATGGAACTGAACCGGCTTTGGATGAAAACGTGATATTGAATCTTCAGAAGCAATTTGAGAAAGTTGCTGCTGAAATGGATTCAAAGAGTGATGAGGATTTAGATTTATCTGATGCTCCTTTAATCTCCGTTAAACGTAGTAAGAGGAAGAGAGCAAAACGTGCAGATGCGCAGGAGCCTGGCGATTTAAACACAAATGGGAATGCAGATAATGGAATTGATGCTGCCGCAAAGAGTGTGGAGAAAAGTTCAAAGAAGGTTAGGTTTTCTATGAAGAATAACTTGGTTTGGAAGCCACAGAGTCCTTTGCCGCCTGAAAGTTTGAGATTGCCACCATCTGTTACTCCAAGGGGTAGTGCATTGAAGAAGGGAGTCCCTCCAGGGCCCATTATAGAGATGCCATCTGTCGTGAAAAGGGCGAAGAAGAAGAAACCTCAAAATAGAGTGAGGAGTGCCACATCCATGATGAAGCGGCGGAAAAAAATGCAAACACGATCTGCGTGATTGTATTTCAGGTTGGAAGATTATAATCTTCTGCATTTACTGTTTTTTTCCTTTATTTAATCTTCCGCCTATTCGGGCCTTGCGGATGTTATGATTTATAATGTGGAAGTTATACTGTGGAACCTAGTGGCTTGTAATCGGTCTTTTGCTCCAATTTGACAATGTATTCGGTTTTGCAGTAACATACATTATTGCTATGAGAACATGATAGCTTGCCTTATAGCAGATTAGGCTATACATCTTGAAAAGTTCATGTTAGTTTTTCTGTAGGTTGCTAATTTGAAACATGTTGGACAATGAATTTCAATGACATTTCATCATACTGTTTATGGGGAATCTTTAACTTTCGTTGATTTTCATTTCCTTAGCTGAAAGTATATAATTTCTTGATGAGATCACGTATGTACTCGGAGATTGGATGCATAACTGCTCGTGATTTGCATGCTTCCTTATTGTTGCATATGTACTCTCTATTTCGTTTTCCTTGTTGGGGTCCGCTAAGGGGTGGAAAAATACTCAACAGTAATAGGGCTATTTTGTCAAGTCTTAACTACGTTTTCTGTTTGTTTGTACTCCTCTGTTTCCCTTTCTAATTATATGAAATGCTTGATATCGGCTTTAATACGAATAAAAGTGTACTTGATAAGACGGGCAACAGAGGCTTAAGGCGGTAGGTTGAATTCTTGACTAGAATCCAATTGTATTCGAGTTACTAGCGAGCTTGAGTGAGCTAATTTTCAGTCAAGCTAGTGTAGCAAGAAATTGTCATCTCATGCATAGCGTTGTATCTCTTAGCTTATTGATTCATTGAATCATGTCCGTTGAAGTTGATACTTGATAAATGAATTGCTCTAAAGTAACTATCTTGATGATTGCGACCACCGATGAGAGTGGGAACAAGAATGTAATGCAACAATTAGGACAAGTTAGGGACCAAAAATTACCGTAGTCCCGAATTTTATATCCATGTGTTATTGATGGCCAGTAAAGTTTTTTCAATATCTGATTCTAAGTCCTAACCTCTGTATTGAGTTGCATTTGGTGTATTAAAAAGTGAACCCATGATTATAATGACCAGTTAGTTTTTTTTTTTTTTTTTTTGATAAAGACCAGTTAGTTATTTGTTCATCAACTGCCACTCCTATGTTGCTAAGAATTTAGGAATAACGATTATAGATTTAGGAATAGGAACTCTATGGTATTTGTGAATAACAAGCAAAAAGATTCCATGTAGAATATAAACATTTGTATGTTCCTTATAAGGAACGGTTGGTATCGAGGGTAGCCAAAATCTCAAATTCAAATAATATATCAAAATATCACATATTGACAGGGGGGAAATCGGTTTCAGACTAATTTGAACGTAAAATATTTAAGGAGTGATTAATTGACTTTTGTTCGGCTCGATTTATTGGAGAGAATAGTGTGAAAAATTCTTTGGAAAAATGAGAATGAATTTTGAGTGGTTGGATATAAGACGACAATGATAGTTGATGTGATTAGTCAAATAGTGATTGATTGGTGAATTGGTGATTGGTTACTGGTAATTGATGATTGGAAAAATAAGAGACAGTGCACAGTGTGTTTGTGATATGATTTTTCAATTATGATAGTTGATATGATGTCGTTTTTAGTGAAATTATAATTGGATGTGACTGATAATCTGAAAATTGATACCGAGTGAATATTGTGTTTTTTTGAATTTTTTTACAAGCAATCACATGATGTGGAAAAAAGAAATTTTGAGCAGAAAATTTGCAAAATTCTTTTACAACCAACCCCATTCTTAGTCTTTAAATCTGTTGTCTTACAACTTAGTTGAGATTTATTGGCACATGAGGTTTCTCCTGAAACATTGAATTTTGAAACTTGTCATGGGCCATTGAATATTTAAGTGTTGAAATTTAATCAGGAGCCAACAGTTCTCTCTCATTTAAGTGTTGAGAATGAAACATTATGTCATTAAGTGTTGTTTGTTTAACAATTCTTATGATGCTTCATTAGACTTTGCAGTATTTAATTAGGGTAAGTTACAAAAACTACTTGAGATTTAGCGTAATTACAAAAATGCCCAAATATTTTACAAAATTATAAATACCCCTTGAGGTTTGTATTTATGTAACAATGCCCCCGTCTTGAGCTGCAATTTGTAAGATAGAAACAAACGTCTATGGGATTTTTATAATTTTGAAAGATGAATTAGTTTTTTTTTGTTGTTGTATTAGGCTAAACTTCATGTAACTATCCCCAACAATGATTCTCAAACCTTTCAATTCTTCGCCGCTTACAAAAAAAAAATTGTTTTCTTTTTTAAAGTGTAAGAATAATATGGAGGGTGAAGATTTTTGATGGCTGGAAAACGATTTGTGTCACGAGCTGCATAAACTATTTGATCACATGAGGAAGTATATCAAATGTAGTCGAAGCAAGTTGCGTTTGATATATATACATGGATCTTCTATTCTATACCCTATTTCATCTTGTATTACATTCGTATTGGATGAATTTCGTGTGTATAAATCGATATCATAATTGTATTGCAGTGTTTATCTAATGTATTGGAATACCTAATGAAATAAAGAATGAAAGAGGAGATTCGAACTCAAAAATGATGATCTCGAAAACACAAGACTATGAGTTACATAAATCACGATTTGCAAAAAAGTCACATGAGAAAATTTCCGGAAAAATTCACGTGTCGGCCACATTCCTTGATGTGGAAACCAATTTTGCGTATGTCGACATCCTCCATCGTGACATGCCAACACACTTGTAAGATTTACATATAAGTGAATTGATTTCAACATCATATGGTTTAGTTGGAAATAAAGACACATTGATTTTTCCAACAAATTTTCTAATTTCCGACGAACAAAATTAGAAGGTTTTTGAAAGTTGTATAATTATTTTGCAACTCGTAATTTCTGCAATACTATTATTGTCAGCCCTATATTTACAATACTTAAATTGCAATTTAACCAGAGAAACGGTATCTAAAACTATATTTAAAAAGAAATGTTTATTAGGAAGAAAGTATATGAAAATGAAAAAGAGAAAAAGGTAGAATATGTGATGTGTTGGAAATTGAATCTTGAGTTTTTTTTTTTTTTTTTAAGTAGAGGCGAGATGAGATGGTTTAGGAAAGGACATTCTTTATGAAGATTTTTTTATGGCCAAAAAGGACACTATTGTAAATATGATGGAGTATTATTTATCTAATGTAATATCTCAAAAGTGGCGATGTAGGGGAGGTGTAGGGGAGGAGGCATTGGTAGAGGGTGGTAGAAGTAATATGATAATAAGGGGTAATAATAAAAACCTCTATCAGGTTCAGGCCACTTTTAAAAAAAATTCTGAAAATTACAAAAGTTTTTTAAGTCTGATCCGTCTTATATTTTCCTCCTCCACATGCAAAAAAAAAAAAAAATTAAAAACCCTCTTTACGCTCATCAAAATATTACAATTACCCCTTTAAATTTAAGACAAACAAACTTCAAGGGTTTTTTTGTAATTTTCAAAAATCTCTTGGCTTTTGTAATTAGTCCAAACCTTAGGCTTAGGGGGCTTTTGTAACTATCCCTAACAATAATAATAATAATAATAATAATAATAATAATAATAATAATAATAATAATAATAATAATAATAATAATAATAATAATAATAATAATAATAATAAAAGTGTTATATTTTAACGATGGACTTGATCAATGTATTTAGTCTATTTGTTTCTAGCAATGCTTGGTATAATGCATCATAATTCAAGGTTATTGATTTTTTAGTAACGATCTATGTGCACTTTTTGGTTTTTTGGTCGATATTTTTGAATTACCAATTTAGTATCCATATTTCACATATTTTTATAAATTGGTACCTATTCACTTTTAGGGACGAAAATGCCCCAAGAAGCATAAGTATACTCAAAATAAATTTTTGAGTATACTTATTTAAATTATAAATCAATTAAACTTTTCGATAATTTAATTAATAAAAAATAAAAGAATTTTTTAACAATATTAATGAATTTTCAGAAAAATAAAATTAATTACGTTAAATTAGTAAATTAATAAACATAAGTTAAAATTTAATTAATCAAAAATAAATATTAGCTTAGTTAAATAATTATAAAAATTAACATGAAAATTAAATACTTTAAAATTTAAAATTATGATAGTAAATAAAAAAATTATTGTAATTTTTTTATTGATATATTAATTTTAATTAGTTTTTTAATCAAATTTTAGAAAAATAATTATTTTATTTTATTTTATTTTTACAAATAAGAATTTAATAATCAAATTCAAATAATAATAAGTTATTTCTTAATTAATTAATTTCTTTAATTTAATAGTTCTAATTAAAATTTAACTTTTAAAAAAATAAAAATAATCTTGGGGGCATTTTCGTCCTTAAAAGTGAATAGATACCAATTTATAAAAAATGTGATGTATGAGTCTTGAATTGGTAACTTGAAATATCAGGACCAAACCAAATAAAATGCATATTGGTGAGGTATTAAAAAAAAAATCAATGTTGGTATAACCATCTAAATTCAATATACTCAAAAGAAAAAAAAAAAAAAGCGGCTGCATATAAGACAGTATGGATTATTCTGGAAAAAAAAAAAAAAAAAGAAAAAAAGGCATAGCATTGAATTCCACAAAAGCATAAGTACTTATATATAAGGTGCAAATAGTGTAATGGTATGATGGTATCGACATAATAACAATACACGATAAGGACACGATAAGAATACGATCATACACAAATACAAAGACGAATTTTTCGTGTTGCCATGACACGACGACATTTAATATGAGGAATTGATTTGCACGTTAATACAAGATAGCAAATTGCATGATATGACGCGAAAATGCTGATACAAACATACAAGTATCATGTTATCATGGCAATATCATGTCACTAACTAAGTAAATGTGTCACTATCGTGTCATTAACATGTCGTAGTAAGTTAACACTCTATCTCTGTTATTTTTTATCGTGTTTGCACAAACACGATATGAAATTTTTGTGTCCTTATCATGCCGTGTCAAGAATTATCACCCCTAAGTACTTAGAAGACCACCATCATGGATTAGGCACAACACATAATCAATCCATGCAAGTATTCGACAATAACAATGGTAACAGATCGCATATAGGGGACCGTAAGATGAGGGAATGCGAAAGGTCTACCTATCTCTTTGAGCGCAAGGAGCTAGGGATGTTATGAGTTAATGTAGCTATTGAGTTCTTGTTGTTTGAGCTACTCTTTGATAGGACTCTACATAGTCTTTAAAGAGGCTTCTAAGGCTTTGTTAAAGGACTAATAGAGCTACCTCATATAGGGGTATGAGTCAGCCCAGTATCCTCTTTGAACTTCGTCCCCAATACCTTTCAAATATGGCCATGAAGAGCTTTTTTTTATATTCTTTTTCCGAATTTCTATACTATGACAGTTTAAGACAATTTGGTCAAACTCGAGATTCCACTAAAAAAGTTGGATCTAAGGCCCACAACGTGTGATGTTTTCTTTGTTGTTATATTCATTTTATTTGACAAAAAAAAAACAGGTACAAACAAAATCCAAAAAATAAAATGCAATACACACTAAAACCAATACATTGTCATGATTTGAAAGACTATGGCAACAAGAGTCTATATTTACAACAAAAAAAGGAAATATTAAGAAAGAATAATTTATCTACTACCTAAGTGAATAATTCAAACAAACATGTCACATAATTATATTTTGAAAAAACATAAATATTATAAACAACGAGGCGGGTTCAATAACCCATCACCCACCCACGACCTGTTTAACATGATTTGAACCCAATGGCGTAACCATGATGACAAGATAGTACATTACCGATCACGAAAGTGGAGTGGGCCCTAAAAAAAAAAAAAAATCATATAAATTTCAACTAATACACGAATCTAAACCTGCCCCACTGTCATCCTAACCATATATTGATATACATGCAAAAATATACAAGTACTCTTGATACTATGTACATGCGAAAAATGATGCTTCATATTTTTAGTAATACATGAATTTTGAATCCCTTTTCATGCACTTGTATCCAGATCTTTTAGCACAATTGAACCATAAAAACATTTCTAGGTACAGAACCAGGAATTTCAAGAACATAAAACACATGGTCTTATAATAATTCTAGTTTCAATGATTAATGAAGAATAATGATAAAGAAATTTCTAAATCCAAAAGAATAAATAAAGCACACAAATCCCCTTTCAATTTGCATGCTTAATCCTACAAATACCAAATTAAGCTTCTTCCAAGTCTCTCAGTGCCACAGCTTTGTACAAAATCCAGCAGGTACTCTAGAACATCTCTTATGCGAAACAAGATCGGAAAAAGTATCGACAAGTTGTCCGGCAAGAGACACGGGATCTTCAATAAACGTATCGATGAATACCTTAACTATGCGTAATTCTTGAGAAGTCGCTCTCAAGCTATACCACGTCAAGAATTTCTGCCTAAACGTCGTCTCAATATGACCGTCACACTCCAACCACCGTACGACTTTCACGTAATACTCGAAATCTTTGTCTCCAATACTGTTACACATCTTCTTCGAAGAGCTACCGGCCTGAGGCTCTTCGTCCCTTTCGGACCCGATTTCTTTTCCGCTAGATTTCGGTCTATTGCTCCTTCCAATGTCGTCCTTAAGATTCTCGAACTTGCATGGAGTGATAGGCAAGTTGGCTTCTGAGCTATCCACATAAGGAACACATTCCAATCCAGTGTGGAGAGGTCTATCGGACCCGTTATCAGTGCTCGTCTCCTCAACCATCCGATCGTTTGATGATTCTTTGTTACTAGCAATCAGCAAAGCATCACCATTTGGATTAGTCTCCTTTTGGCTCTTATCCGTTTTATCGGCATTACCATTAAAAGGTATATAATTATCCTCTCTATTTTCGTCCTCGTTGCATGGGATGATGTTATTAGTCTCGTCTTCCTCTGAAGAAGGATTTGAGAGACTGCTACAATTAGTAGTCGGACTTTGACTTCTTTCTACTTCCAAGCTTTCGGGTTTGTATTCCGCGCCTCGGCTTGAGAACTTCCTGTTTGGAACTGAAATTCATAGAACACCATTTCTCTATCTGTGTCGAGGATAACGACCTTCAGAAAATACTGCGTGGAAGGACTTAGACCGGAAAGCAAAAACTTGGTGTTTGGTTTAAACAATCTGCAAGTAGGTTCTGTAGGATAGTCTATGTCGTTCGCTTTCCGATGCCACAAGGAATATCCCACGACGTTTTCCATGTTTGAATCGTCGGAACTGAGGTTCACCGTAACTGATGAAGCACGAATATCTTCGAATCGGACAAGTTTCGATGCAAGTGTGTTGCAACCTAGAACAATACAAGTACCATGAATGAATCAGATGACAAGAACTTGCCTTGAGCAACAGTAAAGGAGTAGAAAACAGGCAAACTAAATGATTTTCTCTCTTTAGGGATAATTACAAATTACAAATACTACCCTTAGCCTAAATTAAAATAAAATATAGGGATAATTAAAAAAAAAAAAAAAAAACCTTGAGGTTTGGGCTAACTACAGAAAAGATTCAGAGGTTTTGAAAATTACAAAAAAAAAAAAAAAACCCATGAGGTTTGATTTTGTATAAAATTTAAGGAAGTAACTGTAACATTTTTATCAAATTCAGGAGGGGTTTTGATATGTTTAATTATTTATGAAGAGAGAATATATAAGACGGAACAAATCTCTAGTTTTTTTTTTTTTTAAATTAGCCCCGGACCTCAGGTTTTTTGTAATTATCCCTAAAAATAACTTATTTTTCAAAATTAGCCCCCTTGACATATATTTCTGATTTACATATTGCACCTACTAAGAGGGTAATTTGTAAAACAAACACAAACCTTAAGGGGGTATTTGTGAATTAATAAGATAACTGGACTTTTTGTAATTAGGCTAAACTTCAAGGGCAGTTTTTGTAATTATCCCTTTTTCAAATTTATTTGCTCGGGGGGTGGGAGTCGAGGTCACAATCACGCGCGCGCACACAGAGAGAAAGAGAGAAAGAGCACCAGAAGGCATAATATCAGACACTCTGTTAGAAAGCATCAAGTCCAGGGACTCCACAGCAAAAGCACAAAGCCTCTGAATTTCCGGGCCTGATGACAGCCTGTTCACAATCCCTCTAGCCTTCTTCACGGGTAAACCCGTAAGAGGGCCCACGTCTTCTTCGAGCTTTTTCACTGCTTCATCAATGATTCCGTACAGATTCTGGTAATGTTTAGTACCCGCGAGAATCTTTTGGCCTAAGGAGAGCCTATAGCACAATATGTCGACCCGCCTGGTATCCCTCGCCACTACTAATTGCTTTCTCCAAGAGCTGCATTATTTTCTTCTACGTTGTTACTCTTATTAACTTTATCATCATTAAAGAAAAAGAATAATCAGCTCAAAAAGAACATGGCCAAATTTTCCGTTTGTCGGACCATTTCTCTACCAGGCACATTTTATTCAACATTTCAAACACATTTTATTTTCAAAAAATCAGAAGACTAGGGAGTGTTTGCAAAAACTTCTGCTTTTAAAAGAAGTGATTCATTGTAGCATAAGTAAAAGTAGTTGAGAATCATAAGTTGGTAGTATTTGCAAATAGAATCAGAGGTTGAGAACCAAAAGTTGAGTGCTTGGAGAAAAAAAAAAGTGCTTATTTATTTGTAAAAGTCAAACGAGAAGTAGAATCAGAAATCTAAAGCACTCATCTTCCGTGTTTTAGATTCTAATTAAATGAAGCAAAATCAGAAGTAGAAGTTGGCATTAACAAACACTAAAAGATGATTTTTCCAGCCAAAAATGTTGGGAAACACTTTTTTAAGTGATTACAAACACCCTAGATTAAAGTTTTAGTCAAGAAGGAAAACATAGAGGTTGCTATGCGCTAAAATTTCATAAATAAAGAAATTAATCAATGAACATATTGAGAGTTGTACCATTTTTAGTGTTATCATTCAATGATTTTAAATCAGGTCTTCCTGACTCATTAGTTATTTATCTGTTCCAAGTAAAATTGATGCAGCTATCGCACAACCATTTCAAACGAATTCTTGTGAAATTAAAACAAGGATAATTACAAAACTACCCCTGAAGTTTGGGTTAATAACAAAAAAAACAGAGATTTTTAAAATTATAAAAAAACCCGTGAGGTTTGATTTCATAAGCAAAAATATTTCAAACACCCCCTTAAATTCATAAAAATATTGCAATTATCCCCTTAAATTTAACACAAAATCAAAGTTTGATTTTTTTAATTTTCAAACATCTCTAGTTTTTTCTCTTTTTTTTTTTTTGTAACCCAAACATCAGGGTGTTTTTTTGTAATTATATCTTAAAACAATGTTACACATATACAAAAAACTCAATACTCATGATATATTGGCTATGCTTCCAAATAATCTAACGCCACAAAGAAACATAAATAAAGATTCAAATATACAAGAAAACCAACACAAAACAATAAAGCGAGTCATTTACCTGAGCAAATCATTCACCTTTCCACAAGCTACGCAACAGAAACTCCCGTCAAGGCCCTTATCCTGCCTATCCTGGGAAATGCCGAATTCTCATGCCGTAACGCACATTCAAGGTGGCAAGACATACCACACGACACACCATGAAACGGAGGGTCCGAATTGCAAATTAACCACAGGCTAGGATCCTTATTGTCATCATACTTGCGACAAATACAACACGAACACCGTTTGCAGAACACGTGCTCGCTGTTCATTTTAGCCTTACAAGCTGAATTCTTGCAGTACACAGTGTTACCCGACTCAACATCAAGATCAATGGTTGCAGCACCATTCGTGGCGACAAGCTGGCGATTTGGGTTGTCGGATTTCCTTTGCCTTTTTGGATTCCTTTCGCCATTTTCAGAAATGTTTGCAGATTCGACAAGCTCCTGTGATTCCTTTTCGTATACTATTTTCAGAAGTTGTTCGATCATTTTCGACTTTGTTAATCCTGTGTATTTCCTTTCTTTTCCGAGCTCTGCACAGAGAATCTGCAGTATCTCCTGGCGGCTCCATGACTGTAGGATTTCTGTGGCGCTATCCGGCCATTTCGACATTTCGTAGACGAGTTTTCGTTTTTGCTCCATACTCAAATTACTGCAACTTGATGGATCAAATGCCAATACTGGATCCAAAAAACAATTAACAGTCACTATAATGGTTTTCAAAAAATAACTCTTTGAACAATTAATTGATTAGTAATAATGGATAATTAAAAAAATCTGAGGTTTGGACTTTTACATAAAAACTGAGAAGTTTTTGAAAATTGCAAAAATCCCTTGAGGTTTGATTTCTGCTTACATTTTCCCCTTCATAAGCAAGAAAATATTTCAAAAATCCCCTGACAATTATAAATATATTACCGTTACCCCTAAAATTTAAAGACAGAATCAAACGTGAGGTATTTAGTTTTTATAAATTTGAAGTATGTCTGGGTTTTTATAAATAGCCCAAATCTCAGGGGTGTTTTTGTAATTATTCCTAATAATAATACAAACATATAAGTATGATATGAATTAGTATTCCAGACACCAGAATGACAGGAAGAACGATTCCAATGCTAGGTGAACAGGGAAGAAACGATTGTAGAGAATAGATTTAAAAAACATCATTCATATTTCTTTCCTGAATTTCATGTCCTCAACTTCAGAAGGTGTTCGATCTTTCTCTTAATTGATAAAAAGAAAGTCCGACCAAAGAAAAAATAAAATCAAAGAAAAGGAGACCAAATGAAGCAATATTGCAAAAATATTGAAACATTTATTTTCGCGACTCTAGTACGGCCATATTATATATAGAACACACTTTCTTGACTGTGTAATATTTCTCTCTTAAGTTTTACCAATAAACCTTTATGCTATAGTTGCTGCATTTGCATACATTATAATCAAGTTGACACTAAACCAGAGAATAAACTTAGAAAAGAAAAACTTAACACATGTGAACAATGGGTACATAATTCAACTCTCCAAAGTCAAGGAAAAGCCCAAAAATGGAAAATGAAAAAACAATTGAAGACAAGGAAAAATGCCTTAAACTTAAATGCCATCCAAATTCTTGCAAAAAAATTATTCACAAGTAACAAACCTTCATCTTTGACTTCAACAATGTCCCCACGTTCGAACTTTTATAAGGGATAACAAATTTAATAATCAAAACATTATTTTAAGCACAAAAACGTCAAGTTGCAGAATTACATATACAAAATAAATCATTCAACAATATCAGCTAACCATCTTGCACATTCAAAGAGATGGAGAGAATAATAAAAAAAAAAAAAACAAGAACAAGACAGCTGGTAATTCATTGGCATATTCATAACCGATCACTTTTTTCTTAATAAAAATTATTTAGGTAGTGATAAAAGCCATACAGAGTAGGTAAATTCATAAATACTGATACATTATCTGACAATAAACAGGCATCATTGTAACTAAAAAAACAGCAATAATGGAGTAGTATAAAAAAAGAAACCCAAAAGAAAAAAATCAATCTATTCGACAAAGACTAATTCACGCGTGCAATCAGAGACCATCAAACAGATCGACCATGAATTTAACAACCCATTATCATCAAAATCGTTTTTCTTAAAAAAAAAAGATTTAAAAAAAAATCAATCCTCTCAACATAAAAAGTATCGAAAAATACATCAATGGACAACATAAAACAATACCCAATAAAAACAACTCTTGCGATAAATACAGAAAAAAAAAAGAAGAAAAAGGAAAATATTTACCCTCCAACGCAGAAGCATCCATGGCCGATGTATTGTTTTTCAAGAACAAAAGAACGATGCCCACATTACCAGCAAAAGCCCATTTCTTTCAGAAAACCTGAAAGACAAAAAAAATGGTCAACCCCACATACAATCATAAAGAAAGAAAACTCATGAGTGTTTGTGCTTGTGTAGATGCGTGACTTATAAATAATATATATAGATACCTATATACTATACTCGTTTGTTAGAGAGAGAAAAAATAGAGAATACTCTCAATACAGATTTTACCAAGAAAAGGAGAAAGGATCCATGAAGAGATGGGTCCTTAAAGTGGGCTTTTCAGCACCCGAAGCACCATTTATTGTATGTATATATATATGTAAATATATCTCGCTATGTGTGTGTATCGACTATCGACAGAGAGATTGTATATTAGAGGAGTTTGTGTGTGTGTGTGTGAGAGAGAGAGAGAGGGCAGTTGAGAGGGATCAGAAAAAAGGTAAGAGCAAAAAAAGGGAATAAATATATGAGGCTAAGCTAAGCAACAGGGGGAAAAAGCGGCTGATTGTACATACCTTTTTACCTTTTTCGCAATTCACCAATTAGGTCTTAAAATAAATTAAATTATAACATATTTAATTGAGGAAAATACGATAAATCTTCCCATGTACTACACTTTATATCATATAAATAATTTTTTGTTACACTCTGCTGTATGAAATATGTAAATTTTTGCACGTGACCCTATATGGACAGTTTCAACCTAAAATTATATTTTTTTTAAAATAATAAAAATAATTCAGTATGATCATATTCAACTCATCATGCATATTCAACTCATCATGCTTCCGTATAAAAAAATAATTATCTCTTAAATTTATACATTGTTTGACTTGAACGTAGTTGAGTATTCCTGGTTACTGACGGATATTCTCATTGCTACTTAACTAAAATTATATTATTTTTTTCTTTTTAATTGGTTAGTGACGAATATTTAAGATTGGTCGCTAATGTCTAAAGTTAGCGGCGATTTTTTGTTGCTCAAACTTGTTTGACTCGACTAGATTAATCTACCCAATATACTAAAAGAAAAAACAAAGTTGACACATGTCATCACCCATAATATTAGACATTTGTCAACTTCTCATCATCTTCATCCCATGTGGCGGCTTCACATTTATCTATGTGACAATCATATATACAAATTTAAAAGATAACAAATTAATTTAATCAAGATTCTAAAAGACAAATATCATCCCAAAAATAAAGGTTTTGCTCACAATTAGTTTGAAAAAGTTGATGGTGATCAAATATATCCAAAACTATTTTTATTGAGAATTCAGAATGTATATTTTTTGAATTTAAGAGATAACAAATAATCCAAAAATCAAAGATTCCTATTTTTAAATTTGTTATCTTTTCAATTTGCGGCACTAAATTTTTATTTTTGACTAGTCCCATGTAACATAGGAAGCACAGAAACTTCTATGAGGATGTCGTACCCATACCGAATACGTATATGATACGATACTTTATCCAATACTTCATGGATACTGCATGGATATATCTACACATGGAAATAGATAAAATTTATTCTATTGCTCATTTTAGCATTTTTTGTGTATCTATATAGTTATCACATTTTAGATTTGAGTACTTATGAAATTTTATTTTTTTTATGCTTGAAACCTTATTTTTTTAATATACTTAGTACGTCTGTATTTTCAATAATATAAAAATATATAATTTTATATGTATATATATTGTACCCGTATCCTTAAAATTTCAGAATATGCCGTATTCCCTCGTACCCGTATCGTATCGTATCCATGTCACGATCAGTGCTTCATAGCGTGTAACACACGGGTGCTATATTAATAATCAAATTAAATTGAAATGCAATATTTTAAGCTTTTAAAGCAAGCTTGAGAAATTGAATGTTCGACTTTATTTGATTCGTTTATATCCCCCGTAGCTAATTGCCAATAATATTTGCACTATACTACATCAATTATTTTCATTTATTATATATTATTAATTATTTATACATACATGTGTGTATATATTCAAATTTTTTACTCTTTTTTTATTATATGATGATTATATGTTATTATAAAATTATATATATGCGTGTGATATAGTATAGAGAATAAAAAATCATATACATATATAAAGTCATGATAAAACAAATGAAAATTGAATTACTCCAGCTTTTTCCTTGCATTTTCTTTTCTACTGGAAGTTATGGCAAGATTCGTTGTGATTATTTTGTTTTGCTCAACTTTTGGTATGTGTTAATGGAGTCATTAACGCTAGGTTTTGCTGTTAATTAAATTCTATATTTGAAAAAAAAATTGTTTTCGGATGTGATTTTGCATTAAAGTTTGCTTGCTCCGTTGTTAGTAAATTGTAATTTTATAAAGTTTGGGGAAGAGAGTTGGAACCTTTTTTTTTCCTGACGACTCAAAGTATCCTCAAATTAGCCGGGGGTATAGACCCCATACTTCCTTTGAACTATGGGACATCCGTACTTCACAGGGATGATCTTAATCTTAAGGGAAAGAGTGGTAAACCTAGAGCTGGAAATGGGCTGGGCAGGCCCAGCCCGACCCTAGTCCATCGGACTTTTGCAAAAAAAAAAAAAAAAAAAAATTAGATCGGGTCGGGCCTCTCAAATGACTGGCCCAGCCCATACATATAACTCATGCACAAAAAATCGGGCCGACCCGAAAAAGTCAGGCTATCCCGGCCATCGGGCCATTCGGGGCGAGCCAAATAAGCCCGACTTTTTTCGGGCCTAAAAAACACGGCCCAGTCCGACCCAAACCTCGGGCCGGGCATGAGTTTACCACCTCTAGGCAAACCCCAATCCCTCACTCTGCGATAAACGGCCTTGAGGTGTAATTGCAACCTCAAGGCCGCTAGGCCAACCCTTGGGGGCTGAGAGTTGGAATCTTTTTTGAAGGATCGATTGCTTGGCTTTTTTGTTTTGGAAACTTTTTTTCGTTAAATAATCTTAACAAATGCTTTGTTATGAAAAAAATAATGAATTTTAAGAGTGTGACTGAATTCACGATAAAAATATATATGCAAAATACAATGATACCCTTAAAATTGATTTTATGTTTCGTTTACCCTTTGACAGATGAACTTGATCTTATGTCTCATTTACCTCCTGAACTTGTTAATACAACGCTTACCCCCAGCCCCAACAATTAAACTTGGGTATAATGATGGACAAAATTGCCCTTAATAAAAATCAAAATGTCGTACAAATATCCGGGGGAAAAAAATCGAGGTGCAAAATTTATAACATGCTAAAAACTATTATTATTCAGGCAATTTTGTCCAAACATTAAACTGAAATTTAATTCATGAGAGTAAGTGTTATATATTGGTAAGGTCAGGATGTGTTATTGTATTTTACCCAAAATATAATGATAATAATTGATGTGATAATGTGATATATATTTCGTAAAATTATAATTGAATGTATTAGTAATTGTAAAAGTAAACGTGGCTAGTGGTATATTTGTAAAGATTAAAGTATAGTAATGATAATTAATGGAATATTTTTTTTGGTAAAATAATTATTAGAATAATAAAGAGTGAATAATGGTTTATTGTTTAAAGAAATTCAGGAAAATCGTATTAGGACATAAAAATTTCTCTAGCAGAGATTTTGCCCAAAACAAAAATGATAAATTAATAGTCAGGCACTAAGAGGCTTCAAAGTTTTCCCTTTTGGACTACCAATTACAGTAAACCATGCAAGACCACTTTCAACAACAAAAAAAAACAAAGTGCAAGACCAGAGCTTGTTTTATTGGGGCCCCCTTTTATTTGATCCACCAAGTGATTTTTTTTTTTTTTTTTTTTTTCGACCTAAAAGACCCATACTCAACAACAAAAAGACAATCCCACATTTAATTTGACCAGGGATGGCAAAAATCGGGAACCAAGTAATTTTTCCAATCATATATATAAATATGGGATGGGGAATCCCCGATTAATTCGGGGTGGGGACGGGATGGTGATTCCGATTTCTTTATTTAATCGCCAAGGAGATGGGACGGGGATGGTATTTATAAAAATATTTCCCATCCCCGTCCCAAGTTTTGATAAAATGGGGATTCTCGTCCCCATCCCCATTTCCGATACATATGTATTATATTTATTTATTATTATATTAATTCTAGTTATAATATTTATTTTATTAAATTTAAAGAGTAAACTCTAAGTATTTATAATTTTCATTGTTCTCATTAATTCTTTTTATGTATTGTTTTATAATTTTTTATTTATTTTAATTATTTTAAGTAATTTATTTTATAATTTCTTTTTATTAAAAATTACAAATGGGGAACCCGATTTTAAAGGACCCCGATAGAATGGGGATTCCCATCCCCGTCCCAAATGCACAAAATGGGGAATGAAAAATAAACGGGGATGGTATTTGGATGGGGATGGTATGGAAAATCGTATTAGTCCGACATAAAAATTTGTCATCCCTATTTTGCCCCAAAAACAAAATCCCCTTAATAGGGATCGTCAAAGTTTTCTCTTTTGGACTACCAACCCAACCCCAAAACTCCGCAAGAGTCCACGAACAAAAAAAAACAAAATGCAAGACCAGAGCTTGTTTTACCAGGGCCCCCAACCCCTGGGGTTCCTCCAAGTGAGTTTTGGTAAGGCTGAATTTGCGCATTCAAATCAAATCCATTCAATTTATGAGTTGGCTGTAAATATAAGTGTGTTTGAGATGGACTTATTAAATATAGATACTACTATTATTAGTTCTATTTACCATTTAATTATCTAATAACACCGACATGTAAGTGTTATAATTAGTTATAGTTTCTATTCAATTAAGCGCGATTCGAGGATTGATCGTTTTAAAACTCATTTGAGCTCAGTTTGTTAACATAATAAATCAACCTTGAATACATTTTTCGTTTGATAAGATGTATAACTCTGCGCGAGCTCAATTTGATTAGCAAGAAATTAATAGAAAATGTTTACATAAATCAAAGTACTCGAGTTCGATTCTTTGGCTTGGATAAAACTCATTCAACAACTTTTTTATCGAAACGATAACAATTATATTCAAAACTCGAGAATAAAGTTACATTTCCAATGGGCAAAGGGGTCACCTTGAATAGACATAGATGTCAAGGGGAAAGCTTCGCACGAGATGAAACCAATCACTTATCAAGGAAGTAAAGCAAGACTCAATAATCACAAACTAAAGAAAATTAAAAAAAAAATTAAAGCACCCCAACAGGAGACTAAATTACCCCCAAAACGAGGACTAAGCACTCCACAAGGGAGACTCACAACTGTCACAAACTGGGCACGAGCTACATCAGGCACTGCAAGACATAATCTACTGACCTGCCTGTGAGTTTTCGCAAATCAACTCGGAAAATAAAAATATAAATAAAAATAAAAAAAATTACAGTAAACATAATGTACAACCGTACAATCGAAAAATCAAAAAAAGAAAAAATAAATAAAAATGGGTCTCTTCCTCCCCCAAATCCATAGCCACACCCGACACCACCATTCCCCGCTAATCTGCTACCGGCCCACTATTTGCCCGCCACCACGAAGAACCTCCTAAAGCCCGAATCTTGACGCAACATGGTAGAGGGACTTCCGGCCGGTGACCAGAAATTTCAGGCCATCACCCGGAAGCAAGAAGTGGGTGGTGGAGGGGGAAAGGGAAGGAGGGCGACAGCTAGTGTGGGGGAGGGAGAGAAAAAAGGATATTAGGGTTTTGGGGGTTTTTTTAGAGAGAAGAGAGGGGAAATAAATTAGAGAAAGAAAGAACTCATTCAACAACTCAAACACAATTTTTTAAGTTCGATAAAAATCTTAACAAGATTGAAATTGTACTCAGTTTGTTAACAAAACGAGCCAAACTTTTATTCCATGAGATAAGATGTATAACTAGGTGCGAGCTCGACTTCATTAGTAAAAAAATCATAAAAATATGCATAAAAAATCAAATTGCTTGAGCTCGATTCCAATTTGGCTCGACTAAAACTCGTTCAAACTCGATTCTATTATATAAACCCAAACTCTTAACACAATTTGTTAAGATCGATAAAAAAAATTAAACAAGCTTGAATTGTATTATATTTGGCACCACTCAATTTGTTTACACTCCTACTCATAACGCTCATGAATTTTTCAGTAACATATCTTTTATTTGAATAAGAAAAAAGATTTTTAATCATCATTATATTCACATTTTTTTGAGTTGTTTACTTTGTATATTATACTGGTAAATTTAGTACATAAACTAGTTAGACATTGATGTGATATAATTTTATAAAACGCATACTAGGCTATGTCCAAGACTCCAAGTTGTCATTTGTCAACATATGTTTATAGATCATATTTCTCCAAGATGGTTATACAGCTTATACTAAACTCATAGATGGTCAATATAAACATCTAAAAATCAAAATCCACAAGCCCACGAACCCTAAATTGATGGCAGCAGCGGCACCACCTCTATGGGATTATTTAAAAGTATGTGTTTTTTTTTTAAATAAAGCTTTTTTTTATTATTCTCTAGAAAAATTCAAAACAAATTAAAAGTCAAGCAACCACTCCTTAATAAAGCCTTTTCAGAATTTCCAATTTTTAATATATATATATATATATATATATAATTTTTAGTTTTAAATTATAAATGGGTGATGTTATTCACACCCCCTCTTCCACTAAATACACTCCATTCCCTAAAATTACAAAAATGACATGAATTTAAAAGACTATAATACCCTTACTATAGTAGGTGGCACGACGATGGCATGATTCAAATGGGATGACATCTTTGGTTCGATGATTCAAATGGGATGTCACAACCACCATGTCATCCTGCCACCTCATATAACACGAAAAGGCACAACGACTCAAATGGGATGGCATGCGGAATGCAATGACTCAAATAGGATGGTATGATGGCACGACCATCATGTCATCTAGAACCTTAAAACAACATTGTGTGATATTGAAATATCATTCGTGCCAACAAAATGACAATTACTCCAACACAAAAATTACACACTATAGTGCCAAAATTAACAAATCTCCGACTAGTTCCTCATTAAGAATCAGTCTTTGTTGATTTTAGATCCTAATTACATAAGAGAGATTAATGAGGGTTGTACATATTCAGAAAAATCGAATGGTGTATGTTTTGGGAAAGAATTATGTTTAATAAGGGAATGGTAAATTGGGGAATATTAGGGTGAAATAGATTATTTTAAAAAATGAGGTAAGGTATATTTATAAAGTGGGGTTACTTAGAGGAAAAGAATGTGTAAATAATGTCACCCTTATAAAAATATTTTAACAGTCTACCATTAGATTTAGGTGTGAGGTAGGTTTGGTCCTTAAAAAAACCTCAGCGCACCAGTTTCCCATTCGAAGCAGACCAAACCTAAACCTATCTCATCATCATACCTAAATAAAACAATTTGCTCTACGTAGTTGAATTTGAATAACATTCAATGTCATATCTTGTGGAGTGTTGTAAATATTGCGGTAAATAAACTCTGTCATCCAAACTATGGTAATTTTCACACTTTGTGAGCTAAACTTTTGGAATCTTTTGATCATGATTCTTTCACAGGCATGATGGCTTCTTATTTGTGCACTTTTTTTAATCAATTCAAAGTCAAAAAGGGCAAAGTTTGGATATCAAAGTGTTTTCCCCTATTTTATTTGTTGAGAGATAGAACATTAACACAAAAAATTATACACACATAAATATAAAAGAAAATATTATTTTATTTTTTGTCCTTTCTCACTTAAGGTCCGGAGGAGGATAGGGTTGGTGGTACAAGGCTTTTAGTATATATTGGCATAAGGTCCAGAAATCATTGGCCTTAGTTGTACACATTATTAAAGGACAATGGCCTGCTACTTGACCTGACCTTACCTTTTGGACCCCTCTCAACAATATTGCAATTTTTTTTTAATATTGTTGTTTTCTTTTCTAGATATTTGCTTTATATATTTTTTTTTCCTTTTATTCAATCAATTTCAAATGGGGTCTTTTTATGTTGTTATTATTCCATTCATTGAATTATACACTATAGAATTGTTGATTACAATGTTACAGAATAGGGAATGCCTTCAAAATGGCAAATTACAGAAACAGAAAATTACAGAAATTGAACTAACTATTACTGTTGGTTAATAGAACTTCCTTTCCGAGTCGAGACGAATCTCTTTCCGCAAAGCAATTACGCCCCGGCTAGTACTCACGGTTTGACGTATTGCTTCCAAAGATGAAACGCTTACGTCTTCGTGTAGTAGCACCACTAACACGTAAGCACCTTCGAACTAGAAAAGTCTTTGTCAAGACCGGTTCTTTGGACTTAGTGCGAGAATGTAGAAAATAGCTTTAGGAGGTGTATGGAATGCTATGAATTTTTTGTGTGAAATCGCAATGCACAACAATGATTTTATAGACAACCAACACTGCAGGAGATAAAAAGGTAGTGGGCATTAATCCAATTGTAACATCCGGATGTTACACCCCACTACTCCATAAATGCATAAGTAGTGGGCTCTTTTCGGTGATCACTCACCGTAGGAGTTCTAACTCAAATGATACACTAACTGACACCTACAATGTCCCGATTCATTGGGCTTTAATTGATCCAGCGATCGCTCAATCGGGGCCGAGCCCATTTTCGAGTGGCAAAACTTTAGTGGACTCGGACCCGGCCCAATAGGTCGGCCGCCCGCCCAAGCCAGTCCCAGGCCCAGGCCTGTGCCGAGGTCGGCCGGGGGCGGGCGCAGCGTGGGCCCACTTGTGATCATCCACTTGTGTTATAGTTTATACAACAAATAACACCTTCTAGTAAATAAACTAGGATAAACTATGATTTGTATTCCATGTGGGATAAGGCATAAGTCTTTCATCTCCCTTTAAATAATCTTTACATAATGCCCAATTATGTGGCTACCTTCGTGTATTAATTTCTCACTCACCGAAATTCGGTTTTGAGAAATAAAAATACTACGAACATCTACTCGAACGTAGATTAATAATATGTAATTTAATTCCTCCGAGAATTAAATATTTAGCCACCGAAAAATTGGTCAAAGTCGGGTCGACACCCACTTTATCAAAACCAAAATTTCCAACAATCCCCACATGAGTGGAAATTAATGTATGCATGAATGCGCAGACGCAAATCGATCCTCAAGAGACAATATTGCATTCGGAAAGGTAGCTTATGGCTTTGAACCTTCCGTAGTCAATACCATCGGGTACACTGGCGGCTTAGTGGACGCAATGCCTTGAACTATTCCTCCACGGTGTATACCGAGTCAAAGATATTAACACAATAAGGTCTCAACACCTTTCGTTCTCACGTTTTGTGTCCGTTTTGCCATGGACACCACTTTGGATTCATAAGTGTTACTTTGAAGCGCCCGCACTTCTCACTTATATAGGTGATCTTCTATCCGAGTATCTGCCATACTCAACCTCAACGAGTGTAGGAATCATTAAAAGTCAAATGACTTAGCCTCACCACAACTTTGCGGGTGTGTTTCAACACTTGGTTTTTTGCTTTCTAGGGATGGGTTATAACATTGTTTCCAAGTGTTACAACATAACCTTCATAGTTTAGTTTTCCCGTTGAACCAAGTTCTTGGGATCTCCAATCAACATGGTTGGGTTACCACTATGATAGTTATTTTTACTTTGTGGACTTCAAGCCCATTCCCTCTAGCAATTTACCCAATTGATCTCGATTGATCCTTTTGTCAAAGGATGCCAAATTGTCTTTGACTTTACGTAGTCAATTGACATCACACCATTGAGATCAATTGTCTAACGGTATTGTGTCTCCCGAATATGTCTAGACTTACCGTTATACATATTGCTCTGTGCCCTTCCTATAGCCGCTTGGCTATCACGGTGAATCATCATCCGCGAAGCGCACAAGGCTTCCTCTCCAACATGGAATATCTTCGAGAAAATTTGAAGCCACTCTTCTTCACCACTTTATCCAAAGCTATAAACTCGATTCCATGGTGGACCGAGCTATACACGTTTTGCCGTGGACTTCCACGATACCGCACCACCTCCAATGGTGAATATGTATCCACTAGTTGAATAAGAATCTTTCGAATCGAAATCCAACTAGCATCACTATATCCTTCAAATACAAATTTGGATATCTTGAGTAGTATAGCCGATAATCCAGGTATACTTCAAGTATTTTAACACCCTGGTTAACGCTTTCCAATGCTCATGGCTTGGATTGCTCGTGAACCTACTCAACATATTTACTGGGGTAGGCCAAGTCCGGGCGTGTACAATTTGTGATGTACATCGACGCCTATTATACGTGAGTATTCCATCGAGCCACTGGTTTCGCTTATTTATTAGCAACCTTGATTTATACTTAAATCAATGGGCGTCTTTGACGGTGAATCATCAAAAACATTGAATTTCTTGAGCACTTTCTCCACATAGTGGGATTGTGACAAGATAATTCCATTAGGAGTTCTCTGATTTTTATCCCAAGGATTACATCAAGCGGTCCCCATATCCTTCATGTCAAAGTTCCTCTTTAACATTCTTTTAGTCTCCATGATAGTATCATGACTACCGCCCATGATTAACAAATCGTCTACATATAGACAAACTATGACAAATGCCGATGTCCCTTTGACATATACGCATTTATCACACTCGTTGATTTTAAATCCATTTGACAACATCGTATTGTCAAACTTAAGATGCCATTGTTTCGGAGCTTGTTTGGTCCGCACAAAGATCTTATTAACTTGCACACCTTCTTTTCTTCGACGGGTGCAACAAACCCTTCGGGTTGTTCCATGTATATTTCAAAGATCTATCTCTCCATTTAGAAACGCCGTCTTGGCGTCCATCGATGAATCTCTAGATTGTGCAGCAAAGCAAAGAATCGCAAGAAGCACCGAATAGACGCAATCCGTTCATTGGAGAATAGGTGTCAAAGAAATCATATCCTTCTTTTTGTTTAAAGCCTTTGGCTACAAGCCGTGCTTTATACTTATCAATAGTTCCATCCGCTTTATACTTCTTCTTTAGGATCCATTTACATCCTAAAGTTTTATGACCAAATGCAGGGAGATCAACCAACTCCCAAGTATGGTTCTCGCAGAATGGACTCGATTTCACTATTGATAGCTTCTTGCCGGAGCGGAGCATCCGGATCGCTAGAGCCTCTTTAATCGAGTTTGGCTCACCATCTAACATAAATGTTATGTAATCAGGCCCAAAAGACTTAGCCGTCTTAGACCTCTTTTCTGCGTCTCCTGATTCTTCACTAATTGGTGTTGAACCACTTGCGATTCGTGAGTTCTTTTATTAGTACTCACTTCTAATTTTTCTCTACAAGGGTAGACATCCTCAAAGAATACAACATTCCTTGATTCGATTATGGTACCTTCAAATCATTTCCGGATTTTTCGACTTATGTATCATAAATCTATATGCACTACTTTGGTATGCATATCCACAAAGACACAATCAACTGTCTTTGGTCCAATTTTAACTTGTTTTGGTTGAGGTATTGCTACCTTTAGCCAAACACCCCCACACTTTAAGATATTTATAAGAAGGCTTACGATTTTTCCACAATTCGTAAGGTGTCTTATCTTTCCTTTAAGTGGTATTTTATTCAATATGTGGTTGGTCATTAAAATGCCTTCCCCCACATATTCTCAGGGTAATCCGGAACTTATCAACATGGCATTCATCATCTCTTTTAGAGTCCGGTTTTTGCGTAGAATATCAGTTAGATCGTAGTGAATATGGTCCGTTGTTTGATGAATTATGCCCGATCGGGTACATAGTTCTTCAAATGGTGCAACATATTCGCCACCTCTATCACTCCGAATTATTTTAATCCGACTGCCAAGTTGATTTTCAACTTCATTTTTATAATTCTTAAAAGCCTCTAATGCTTCATCTTTGCTTCTTAACAAGTATAAGTAGCAAAATCTTGTGCAATCATCAATAAATGTGATGAAATATTTTTTACCACCTTTAGTTTGCACAAATTTTAGATCACACACATCAGTGTGTATCAACTCTAAAGGTGAAGTGCTCCTTTCAACCGAATGAAACGGTAATTTAGCCATTTTAGCTTCAACACAAACTTCACATTTTCTTTGTGAGTTTACTTCAGGTAAATTAATCAATTCTAAATTTACCAACCTTTTTATAGCATTCAGATTTACATGTCCTAATCTAATATGCCATAAATTAGAGCACTCAAGAATATAAACGAGAAGAAGATTCATTCTTATTCATATTCTCGCCAAAACGGCAATACGATCATTACATTCATTTTGAGCAGGTCCTTTGTCTAGATAACCCTACCAAGGAACTGTCCAAATTTGCTAAGACAAACTTTTCGGACTCAAAAACTAGTCTAAACCCATGGTTGACCAAAGAACGAACCCGAAACCAGATTTTTGCGGATGTCCGGGACATGCAAAGACATCCTTGCCTTCAACTCCTTTCCCGAAGTAAGCTTTAGACCACCAGATTGCCCAACGCCAAAGAACATCGAAGAGGCGTGATTCCCCATATGGAGCTTCCTAGGTCGATGGGATGTAAGAAGAGAATGCATCCTTATCGTAAGCAGACATGGCAAGTGGCACCAGATCCACAAACCATTCTTTCGGGTTATCCACCAAATTGGCTTCAAACACCACCGGCGACATGTCAACTTCTCGTCGGCTCCTTTCTTCAACCACATTGGCATTGGACTGCGGTTTGGTTTTCTTTTTCTTTGGCTGACGACAGTCCTTTGCCATATGGTTCGGTTTGCCACAGTTGTAGCAAGCTCCCTGGAATTTTCCAGCTGCCGGTTTCTTGCCTTTATCGTTAGGCCTTTTCTTCGAGTTACTTGACGAGCCGTGCTCCATCAAGTTGGCTTTTGACTCCATAGGGACAAGCTTGGACTTAGAGTCAATCCTCCTATTGTCTTCCTCAATTCTGAGTTTGACAATCAGATCCTCTAGTCCCATCTCCTTTCGCTTATGTTTGAGATAATTCTTGAAATCCCTCCAACTTGGGGGCAATTTCTCAATCAAGGCGGCCACTTGAATGCTTCCGGCAAATCCATTCCCGGGCAGAGATTTCATGTAGGATTAATCGAACTTGAACTTGTTCCATCACGGTTTTAGAATCAACCATCACAAAATCCAAGAACTTACCGACAACAAATTTCTTTGTGCCAAAGATCCCGGTTTTTTCTTCTCCAAAGAATCCCACAATTCTTTGGAGGATTTCACAGCACAATACACACTGTAAAGTGCATCACTAAGTCCATTTAGGACATAGTTACGGCACAGGAAATCACCCTGGCCCCATGCATCAAACGCAGCGCGTTTTTCAAAGATTCGCTTCGTTCTCAAAGAACAATAGGAGCGTCCTCGGTCGATACTTCGCCAGACTTAGGGTAGTCGGTAGAAAGATTTTTGTCGCCACCTTTTGAAGTCGAAACCCATGAATTTTTCGGGTTTCTCGGCTTGAGCGGGAGGGATGATCGGGGTTCGCTTTGTGCTTGCCATCGTGAAGTTCGGATAATTGCTTTGCGATTGTTGATTACAATGTTCTGAGAATAGGGAATGCCTTCAAAATGGCAAATTACGTAAATGTAAAATTACGAAATTGAACTAACTATTACAACTGGTTAATAGAACTTCCAGAAGCCGAGTCGAGACGAATCTCTTTCCGCAAAGCAATTACGTCCCGGCTAGTGCTCACGGTTTGACGTATTGCTTCCAAAGATGAAACGGCTTACGTCTTCTGTGTAGTAGCACCACTAACACAGAAGCACCTTCGAACTAGAAACGTCAAGTTCTTTGGACTTAGTGCAGAATGTAGAAAATAGCTTTAGGAGGTGTATGGAATGCTATGAATTTTTTTGTGTGAAATCTGCAATGCACAGAATGATTTTATAGACAACCAACACCTGCAGGAGATAAAAAGGTAGTGGGCATTAATCCAATTGTAACATCCCAGATGTTACACCCCACTACTCCATAACAGACAAGTAGTGGGCTCTTTTCAGCTGATCACTACTGTAGGAGTTACTAACTCCAACAGTCACACGAATCTGGACACCTACAATGTCCAGATTCATCGGGCTTTAACAGCCCATCAATACTCACTCGAACAGGGGCCGAGCCCATTTTCGAGTGGCAAAACTTTAGTGGACCTGGACCCGGGCCCAATAGGGCCGGGCCGCCCCGGCCCAAGCCCAGGCCCAGGCCCAGGCCGAGGCCGGCCGGGCGGGCGCGCGCGTGTGGCCCACTTGTGATCATCCACTTGTGTTATAGTTTATACAACAAATAACACCTTCTAGTAAATAAACTAGGATAAACTATGATTTGTATTCCATGTGGGATAAGGCATAAGCCTTTCATCTCCCTTTAAATAATCTTTACATAATGCCCAATTATGTGGCTACCTTCGTGTATTAATTTCTCACTCACCAAATTCGGTTTGAGAAATAAAAATACTACGAACATCTACTCGAACGTAGATTAATAATATGTAATTTAATTCCTCCAGAATTAAATATTTAGCCACCGAAAAATTGGTCAAAGTCGGGTCGACACCCACTTTATCAAAACCAAAATTTCCAACAATTGCGTCAAGGCCTCAAATTTATTTGACATGTTTTTTAAAGGGATGGGATCTTGTCCCCATCCAAGGTATTGGATATAATATCTTTAGTGGATATCATGTATACAAATGTTCTTTGGTGAGTGATTCGTGTTTCTCTATTGATTATTTGCTTATTCGCTGGGATCTATTTTAATTTAATATTTTATCTTGTATATTGTATCTCGTTATTTTTTAATTGGACTATATTCACCACTTTGAGCTTCTATTGAATCGAGAGGTAAAATAAGTTTGATTGGCCATTTTTTTAATACATACATATGACAATCTCCAGATAATTCAAATCGAAACAATTGGATGTTCAACTCGGGCCTATACCATTGACCAATGAATAGAAATAATCCACCATTGTCATATATTCCATACATCACACTATATATGTATCATATTCATGGAATATGATGCACTTTCAAGATGCTTTGGTGGTGATTTGGTAGAAATGCGAGACTCAAAATCTTATGCTTGTGTATTGTTCGGAACAAATTTGACTTTTCTCAATATTTGTTATTTTAATGATTTTACACATTATTTAATTTCAAAATTTATTTAACTAATTATCCAATATTAATAATCATTAATGCGCCCACTTTGTCCCCCAAGGTCTCTGCGGTTCATCAACTTAGGTATTAAAATATCTCTCATTATTTATAAGCATTCTTAGGTGATTGTTCTCAATTTTTGTTTCCTTTGTTCTGTATTTTTTTTCCAATCGTTATTGATTTTTGCGTTGAATGGTTCTCTCTAGGACAACCTCATGGCCCGGCTAACGTTTGGTGAATTATCGCAGACAAGTTCACATCTCAAGAACTTAATTTGGAGAAGAAATTGGACTTTTTATCATAACCTTGACTAGAAGTGATCTATCGATTTAAGCAACATCACATACATACATGGAATATATAAAATATTTTTTAATTATATATTTTGCATAAAACATCAATATTATGAAACCGGAATCCCTGAATTGATTCTTAACTTGTAACCTCTTTTGGATTGAGACTTTCACTAGAAAGGCCTCTTACCAATAAAAATCATGTTCACGCTTTATAAAACCATGATCATTTCCTTGTTAAATTTTCAGTTCGCACACCAAACACATCATCCAACATCACTAAATCGCGTTTCGACAAAGAAAAGCAAAAGATCATTAGATCAAGAAAGTACACGACAAGTAATATTATCTTTGATGTGGTAATAATTCGATTAATAGTACTATTTCCACAAAATCAGGGAGTGTTTGCAAAAATTCCAACTTTTAAAAAAGTGATTTATTTTAGCAAAACAAAGAAATAATTGGGAATCGTAAATTAATAAAGATTTGAAATTAGAATCAAAAGTTGAGAATGCGTTAGAATTGACTTATTTGGTCAAACTCTAATAATTTAATATTGTTTATATCTTATTATTTTGTCTATTTTCGGAACAAAATGTACAAATAATTTTGAAGGCCCATTTCATTTGGAGTGGAGATAAAGATCGGTCAGTTTTGGGAGTTGAGAGATAGTAGGAATTTAGTCACACTTTAAAGGAACCACCATCTCTTATCTCCCCACTAACCCCTTAACTTGGAAGTTGTTTGCATGATCCTTTTTGTAGGGATTTGGCTGGTCTATAAAGATGAATGGAGTCGCACGAATTTATTGTGGATTTAGAGTATGAAAATCGAGAAAATTAAAGAGAGTCCACCATTTTATACAAGAAGTAAGTAAAGAGTAAGGTGTCTAGTGTGTTTGGAGGTATTGGTATCACATTTTGCAACACCTTCCTTCAGCGTTTTTCTTCTTGTTGATATTTTTGAGAGACAAGTTATTCCTAGATAGGTTAGGTTCAGTTGTTCTCTTACTTTTACGGATTCAAGAGCTGAGAACCAGAGTTTTTCACAAAAGAGTCCAAGTTTTATTCAAGAAGATAGAGAGGTGCCTAGTGTGTTTGATGGTGTTGGTATCACCTTTTACAACACCTCTAGAGAGTTGCTTCTTCTTGTGTGTCTGAGAGACGATTTGTAATCTAGGTTAGGTTATAGTTGTTCTCTCTTGTTTACGGTAGAAGGTTGAGTTGAAAGACAAGTACAATAGAGAAGTCTTTGTCTTGTTCTTTATTTTGTGTAATCAACATACTGCTTCAAAGTTTTTGCCTTAGTAGCGCGGCACAAGTATTTTTATACTTGTGCAACTTTTTAATATCATGTGTTCAATCTTATTTTTATGCTTTGTTTATTGTTTATAATTGATAAAACAAACAAACAATCTGAAAAACACAGTTTCCGCTGGGTGACACCTAAAGTGTTGCCAACACTCTGCACAACACTCACTGCAAACTTTAAGAATTTACCCCTTGAATTCTAACAATTGGCATCAATAGCCTACACTTGATACTACTAAGTAATAAGATCCTTTTTTTTTTGCAGTGTTTGCTGATGGATGGTCAAGGAATTTCGATGGTTCGTCCTCTAGTTCTCGACGAAACGAACTACTCCTATTGGAAAGTTAAGATGAGGGCCCACATAAAGTTGATTGATGAGCGCGCATGGAGAAATATCCTAGTTGGATGGACTCTTCCAAGAATCATAGATCTTTGATGGTGATTGATTCCTAAAAGAGAGATAGACTCGGATGTAACGACCCAATTTTATGAAATTAAAGTACTCTAAAATATTATTAAGAAAACACGAATTTATAAATTAAAGTGATGTCAATATTTATCAAAAAGTTGATTTAAAATTTTTAATTCTTAAAAAAAAATATAATGATAATAATAATAATAATTCTTCCAAATTAAATATCCAAAAATTATTCCAAGCGTAAACCGGAAAATAATTAAAGACATAAATCCAAAATTTAGTCCGATCATAATTATTTAAAATATAAATATATTATGATTTATTCCACCATCCACAACATCATATTTTCAGCCGGATTCCTCAACCTGAAAGTCATGATAATAATAGGGATGAGCTTCATCTCGCTCAGTAGGGATATATCTGTTAATATTTAAATAACATGAAAAACATTCATATAATCACAACAGTAAATTCATTAATTTCCTCTTTTTCTCTGACTCGCCAGTTCCTGCATATAGCATTGCGGGTTCACCCCGAAGATACGTTTGATCTCGGACCCTTTTCATGGCCCTAGCTTATATGAATTTATTTCCTCTTGGCATATATTGCAATCAATGAAGTACAATAATGAAACATTAAATAAAGACCAATAATATGGAAATCCCTACCTTAATAAACGCAGATACTCGATGTAGAAAAATTAAGCAATAAAAATCCAAGTCCTCGACCCATTCGTTTTATACATTAAATAAATATATATAAATAATATGTAATTTAATAAATTGAACTAGTTAATAAAATAATTTGAAAAAAAATAAAATATTGAAAGAAGGCTTGTGGATTGGGGAATTATATATATATATATATGTATATATATGTAGGAAACATGAATAATAAGTAGAAAAATATAACTACTTTATAATTATTTGAGCTTTGGTATAAAATTTGTGTATGAAGTTATAAATATATATATATATATATATACTAAGTAATCTTACCCCTAAACTTAAACTTAGCCCCTATAATAAGTAACCCCTAATTTGTCCCCTAAAAGGTTAAATAACCCATAAATAAACATCTAAGTGAAATATTGATTATAATATTGATAATGATCATAATAAAGAATAAAAACATAATAAATATAACATGTATATAATTTTATTAAGAAAGGATACACATAATATTATTGATAATTATTAATCTAATAAAGATAGTGTTCTAATTATTATTATTTTAGAAAAATTGGGATATTACAATGGACAAATGATGATATTCAAATGGCCAGTTTTAATTCCAAAGCACTAAACGCCATTTTTAGTGTTGTGGATATGAATCTTTTCAAAGTAATTTCAAATTGCAACTCAGCAAAAGATGCATGAGATGCCTTGCAATTCATTGTGAAGGAACAAAGGGTGTTCGAAGAACCAAATTGAGCCTTCTTGCAACTCAGTTTGAAAATCTACAAATGGAGGAAGATGAAAATATTTCATCTTACAATGCCAGAATTTGTGAGATTGCAAATGAAGCACAAGCCCTTGGAGATCCGATCAGTAATGAAAGACTTGTTTGTAAAGTCATGAGATCTCTTCCTAAGAGATTTAATGTCAAGATCCACACTATTGAGGAAACCAAAAACATAGACACTCTACGTCTTGATGAACTCATAGGCATATTACAGACGTTTGAGTTGAACTTGGCCCAACAAGAGGAATATGGGGGAAATGGGAAAAGAAAAAGTATAGTTTTTCAGTCTGTGACTGAGGAAGCTATATGTGTCTCCCTAAGTGATGATGATATTGATGCTGAAAAAAAGGAGGAAGTGGAGCACAATAAAAGCGTGTTTACTATGTGTAAAAGTATGCACCAGAGTTCTGGAAGTTCTAGAGGTGTTGTCAGAAGTGACGTATCACCTGGTATAACACCTCACAATTTATCAGATTCTGAAAATGAAACGAAAGTTGATGGTAATCTTGTACCTGTGCACAGAGATCCTCCAAGGAAAATCTAGAAAGATTATCCCACTTCTCAAATCATTGGAGAAGTTTCAGATCCCATCAAAACAAGAAGAAAAGAAAGGCCAAATTATCGAGATATGGTTACGCCATCTTACTTTTTTTCTATGTGTTAAAGTGCTACTTGTTTTCTGTCTAATGTTGAACCAAAAAATGTGAATGAAGTTCTTAAGGATAAATGTTGGATCGGTAACATGCATGAACTGTACAAATATAATGATATTGAATATGTTGATGTGGTTCTTTGTGTTCTCAACTTTTGTGGATGTGTCAAATGATTGATGATTATGGTATTTCTAGTGATATTCTGACCATGTATTGTGACTACCTAAGTGATATAGATATCTCTAGAAATCTGGTGCGACACTTCCAAACTAAACACATTGACATAAGGCACCATTTTATTCGGGATTTGATGGAGAAATGTTTGATTCGTATTGATCATGTTTCCACTGAAATTCAGATAGCTGACATTCTCACTAAACCGTTGGATTTTAAGAGATTTTCCAGTCTTTGGAAATCTCTTGGTCTTTGTGTGTTGAAACAGTGAAGTATGGTCTAATGTGTGACGACACTTGTCGTAACACCTATTTCTTCTGTTTCTTTTGTTTGTTTGTTTTTCTATTTTTAGGTTTTAGGCATGTTTCATAATATTTTCAGGGTTTTCAAATTGGGTGTACCATCTATGAAACCTTTTCAGTTGGATTCGAGTTTTTCTTTTTGGCCAAAAATCGGATTGAAAATACTACAAGTACTTGCACATTTTCTTCCTTATATTTGTACATACTTTAGCTCCTCTGTTTTGAAGTTTGTTACAAAGTAGTTGAGGGGTCTTTCATCTCTTGTATGATCATGCCTCATGCGAAAATTGTAATGTTTGTCAAACATGAGCTTGGCTCCGCTGATTATAGTCATTAAAGTAGTTAAGGAATCTTTCACATTTCTGTGATCATGTTCCATATGAAACAATGGCTTGTTAATTAAGAGTTTTTATGTACTTGTCAAAAAATAAAGAAAAATACACAATAATGTGTATATTAAAAAAAATGGGGGGAAAATACACACACGCAAATATATATGTATATATATATTGGTTCAGATTGGTTGAATTTGTGCAAGGAAAAATTATAAAAAAAATCTGAGTATGGCCATGAAAATTATTCTTGATGAAAACTGAGAAATATTTAGCCAGGTGTGGCCAACACTCTCTGTAAACACCTTGTGGTATTTTTTTCAGCTTTTGTGTGTTTGGCTGCATTATTTCTATTTTGATTTTTTTTTTCCTTTTTAGGCATAATCAGGTTGTGATTTAGTGGATTTGTCCCTATAACTGATTTTCAGCGGTTACTTGTGGAGATTATTATTTTTTCTTCATTATCCTAAATTTTAGGGGCTTAATGTTAGTAGGTTGAATTGAGGGGGAGTTTAATATCTGGAACTTGAAATAAATAACTGCACTTAGTGGGTAGTTATTTCTGGTCTTTATATGCTTATGAATACCGTGATTTATTTCAGATTTTTGTAACATTCAATTTTTCCAGATTTTTTTCTCCTCTTTATTTTATAGAGTTTCTATTCGACGTCGGATTTCTGACCAAAAAGGGGGAGAAAAACCATATGACACAAAAACCACTTGGTAAGATCAAGTTGAGACTGAAGAAAGAAATGATGGTGAAAAAGAAAAACAGACTGCAAATGCAGTACATGTGGTGATACCGCCAGTGTTGGCAACACTGGATGCAACACATGGCCGTTGATTTGAGTGAAAGAGTCTGGTTGTGTTTGGACATTTTGTGTCTTGAGTTTTTGTGCAAGTTTTGTTCATAAATTGGAAAAAATGGGGAGATTGTTAGAGTTGACTTATTTGGTCAAACTCTAATAATTTAATAATATTTATATTTTAATATTTTGCCTATTTCTGGAACAAAATGTATAAATAATTTTGCAGGCCCATTTCGCTGGAGTGGAGATAAAAGTCAGTTTTGGGAGTTGAGAGATAGTAGGAATTGAGTCCTACTTTAAAGAAACTACCATCCCTCAATCTCCCCACTAACCCCTTAACTTGGAAGTTGTTTGCATGATCTTTTTTGTAGGGATATAGTTGATCTATATAGTTGAGGAATGGAGTTGCACGAATTTATTGTGGATTCAGAGCACGAAAATCAGAAAATTAAAGAGAGTCTACTATTTTATACAAGAAGTAAGAGGAAGGTGCCTAGTGTGTTTGGAGGTGTTACCTTTTGTAACACCTTCCTTCAGCGTTTTTCTTCTTGTTGATATTTTTTAGAGACAAGTTGTTCCTAGGTTAGGTTCAGTTGTTCTCTTACTTTTAAGGATTCAAGAGCTAATAACCAGAATTTCTCACAAAAGAGTCCAAGTTTTATTCAAGAAGAGAGAGAGGTAGTCTGTTTGATGGCGTTGGCATCACCTTTTATAACACCTCTACAGAGTTGATTCTTCTTGTGTGTTTGAGAGACGATTTGTAATCTAGGTTAGATTATAGTTGTTCTCTCGGTAGAAGGTTGAGTTAAAAGACAAGTACAATAGAGAAGTGTTTGTCTTGTTCTTTATTTTGTGTAATCAATCTGTTTCAATATTTTTGTCTTAGTGGCGCGACACAAATATTTTTATACTTGTGCAAATTTTTAATATCTTGTGTTCAATCTTATTTTTATGTTTTGTTTATTTTTGATAATTTATAAAATAAACAAACAACTCGAAAAAAACACATTTCACTGGTGACACCTAAAGTTCACGCTAACACTCGCATAACACTCATCGCAAACTTTAGGAATTCACCCCTTGAATTCTAAATGAGAATGTTTGGTGAGAAAAATCAAAAATGCTTATTTATTTGTAAAAGTCAAACCAGAAGTAAAAACATAAATCTAAAATGTCCTTACTTTTATATTTTGATCAAATGAAGCAAAACCAGAATCAGAAGTTGGCACTTGCAAACACTCAAAAGTAATTTTTTTCAACTAAAAAAACTACGAAGCGCTTTTTTTAGCGATTGCAAATATTCCCAAAATACGTGATGCTCAAATTAAATCCAAAATAAAAAGAAAAAATTATGAGAACTTGATAACGAATCAGAGGGGACTAACTGCAGACAACTTTGAACATATTCGGATGAAAATGAGATTAGAATAGTAGCCTATTTTAAGAGGTTGATTGTGATTTTTTATAGGCACTAATTAATACTATTATTCATGCACTGATTGAGAGAGTGAAAACTACGTTTCTCTAACACCACACCACATAAGAAAATGAGAAAAATAATGTAGAAGATAAAGAGGGGTCTCGTGATTGGACGCCGACCTTGGACAATTTTTTGTCAATATTTGGGAGTTGGTCACTTGTGCCCAATCAAAAGAGGATAAATAATTTCTTCACAAAAAAGAGATAAATAATGAGAATGAAGTAATGGTGAACAGTGAACACATTCGTGTCACCTGTACATGCTAGCTTACAATATATTTTTTAGTGATAATAATAGGGAACATATAAATATTTTTGTTTGTTCTTGGGACCTCGATTGTCTAACGACAAAAGTAAAAATGAATTCTTGTTCTACTCCACAGGAACATTGAGATCGAATATTTGTTTGTCCAAAATGGTGTTGGGATGAAGAACAAATTAAAGTTTAAAATGTAATATTGGAATTAATTTAAAAATTGAGAAAATATGTGGGTTTGTCTTTTCTGAATGTGGGACCCACATTGTAATACAAAAATTTTTTAGACTAATATATATAATAACACAAAAACTTAGATCCTATATTTAAATAGAATTTCGTCCCAAATCCATACCTATAAAAATAATTCATATTTTGTATGTGTTTAGGATACATCTCATGAACTTAGATTCATGTTGTAAGATTATATTGCATAGAGGTTTTCTCTACAAGCGCCCCCGTGGGGGTGCAAATCTCGGTTGGATTCGAGCTCCTAACCACTTCCTTGTGTGTGAGTGCGATCTGTGGACACGAATATCACACCTAATTGTAATTTTATATTGATTCAGCAATTAAATTTGTCATTTACATTATGCATTTTTTATATGCAAATAAATTGTACTAGTTGAATACAATTCTGCAAATTTTTCTTACAATTTTGGGGAAAAAATAAATTGTATTGTTAACTAATCAAAGAATAAATGTAGTATTGTTCTAGAGTTTCAACAGTTAGTAGTAGGAATTTTAGGTAGGAGACATATAAAAAGTTATCAGAGTTTGAGATGTAAGTCTTCTTAGATGTAATGAATTGAATCAGGTCGAATGCTATTTTTTACTTTTATTTTTATATTTGAACTAGTAAGAAAGTTGAATTATGGGCGTTAATCAAATATAACACGAAACAAGTTTGAGTCGAATTTCAAATTTATAGGATAAATATTTATTAAAACTTAATTTATTATATTTAATAAATCAAACTCAAATGAATTTTCAAGGATTTATCTTTCAACCCTACATATGGGTTCATAACCAAAGTACCTAAAAAGGAGGAAAGTTATAGTTCGAATTAGACAAAAAAAACAACTCACGACAGGTGATATACATGCTTATTTATATGTATCAAGTATGTTCACCCCCAACTAGGGGTGAAAATAGGCCAGGATACCTTACAGGGACTTACGGCCTGGCCTACTTTTGCTCTTACCGACCCAATTTCGGCCTATTTCATAAAAGCTTGCAAAGGCCTTCTTGCAAGCCTATTCATGTAAATAGGCCGGACCTAGGCTTTTAAAATAGTCTTTCAAGCCTAATAGGTCAGCCTATTTATGGCCTATAAATATAAAAATATAATATATTTTATATAGTTTATTAATATTATTCTTTTTATATAATTATTTAATTATTATAATAGATAAAATATATTTTTAAAATAAAAAAATATGGTTTGTAGGGTTTTAACGGACTTTTAATAGGCTCAGGCCATGCTTATTGTTTAAACAGGCTAGACTCGAGCTAAAAAAAAGCATATTATATTTAAAAGGCCAGGCTTAGGCCGAAAAAACGTGAACCAAGCCAAAGCCGTCCGATGCAAAGCCTGGCCCGGCCTGACCTATTTCCACCTCTACGGCCCCAACACATATGATCAATTAAAGAAAACATAAACATGATGCAATTCAATATTTTAGCATATATGGAAAGGACAATGTATTTCCATAACGATTTTTTGGGAAATATAATTTGACCTATTATTTGATGAAGACTATACCCACAAACCCATTAGATTAAAGGTCCTTAAACATTTTTCTGTTCTTTTCTTTTTCTTGTTTCTTTTCGCTTCTCTTAAGCTAATATTACTTTACATGCTCTCGAAGAACGAGTCCACCCAAAGATAGAAGCCCAAATTGGGGAAATAGCCCAATTTCGGATCGAAGATAGAAGCCCGATTCGGTACACATAACAAGGCAAGACCCATTCCCGTTTGGGCCACTTATTGTTCCTCTCTAAAAGCCAGCCCAACAGAGCTGAGAAGTTGTGCCTTTTCTTTCCCAAGTAAACAAAACCAAGGTTTCTTTGCTGCTGCTAATTTGCTTTGCTATAAGGGCAATTGACAGAAATACCCAATTTTTCTAAGTCAATATCAGTCTTTTACGTTTTTCGGTATAATTTTACCTAAATTTACGCTCCTCTTTTTTACACAACAATACGCTCCAGCAAAAATTCCCGGACATTTTTACGCTTTGTTTCAACATTGTTTCTAACTTGTTTCAAACTGTGTTTCAACATTGTTTCTAACATGTTTCAATCATGTTTTTGTGTTCCAAGATTGTTTATAACATGTTTCTTTTAATAAGAATAGGTAAAAATTGTATTTAAACATCGAAACCTTCATTGAAACAACAAAGAAACATCAGAAGAACATTAAAAGGGGTATGGAAACAACCCACAAACAACGTAAAAATATTTAAAACACAACGAATAAAAAGAACTTAAAAATAGGTAAAAATTGTATTTACAGATTGGTCCTACATGAAAACAAAAAAAAAATTATTAGAACAACATTAAAAATATTATAGAACAACACCAAAACAATAGAAACAATGTACAAAATAATATATGAATAAAAAACAACATCAAAAATAGGTTAAAGTTGTTTTGAAACATCGAAACAACAAAGAAACAACATAGAAACAACAAAGAAACAAATTTAAACAACATCGAAACAACTTATATAACATATAAAACAATGCAAGAAAAAAAACGAAAAAAATTAAAAATAATCAAAAAATAGTAAGGAGCGTAAAAAAAAAATTAGGTACAAAAGTAAAAAAAAATAGGCACAAAAATAATTGGAACGTATTGTGTGGTAATGGTACAAAAATCAGCGTATTCCATGTAATTTCCCCTTGCTATAATGCTATAAGTGGTTTTCCAATTCCAAACTTAGTCACAGTTTTCAAATTTGTTTGATTATTATTTTATTTTTTTTTCATTGGTTGTGTATTGTAATCAAGATTTAAGAATTAAGATGTTTTCCCTTTTTATTGTTCTTTTTTCTAAAACGTTTCTACTATGCATGGAAGTTGGAACGAACAAAATTGTAACTAGGATTCAAATAACTTGATAAGGAAAACTAGAATAAAAAGAAATAAAAGAAAATTAGAGATGAAAGAAATAACCCATTTAATATCAAGTTAGTTTCTATTCATGTATGATGAATTCAAAAAGACACCAAACCACAATCCTTTCTCACACTAGGTTATCAACACAACTTGAAATCATCAGAACTTCTGGGATTCCGAATTAGAAACTCATGAATAATCTAAACTATTAAATTCCGGTGGACATGATATGGTCCCACACATGAAGGCAGGGCGATATGGGGAAGAGAGCTTCAAACCCACCAAGTGATGTTTCATCCTAAAACCAATTGGTGATAGGAGTAGCTCACTTGGCTTATAAAGTAAACTCACTTCTCTTAATGAATCAATGTGGGACAACTCACAAGTCACATATATCAACAAAAGCACAATCCAGATATGTTCAAATTTTGAAAAACAAGTAAAAGGAGGATGATAAGTGGGGCGATAACATGCATAATAACTGGTAAAATTATATAAGAATAATAAATTACGATTATAAAATATTCTACACAAAGGTAGAAAAAGAAAAACTAACATACCGGTATTTTAGAGTACAATTTCTCCTGCTAAATCGACATCTAAAAGTTCAGCCATACGGCAAAGATACAGCAACTACATATAAAAGCAGTGCCACGAGAGGAAAGCTAGCTACTAACCAAATGAAGATGGCAGAGATAGTTTACGTTCTTTTGAAGACTCGGAGATACACATCATTGGTATACAGCTTTTCAAATTTAATTAGTTTGCCACAGCAAACAACACCGTGATTACATGATCGAAAGACAAAACGTGTCATGTAATACTCAGATCAGGTGATTTACAGCCCCTACCCCAAAGATAAAAAAAAAATAACAATGTAAGTAATCGGTGCAATAAATAACCTGATTGTGCACATTTTACAGATGCAAAGGATAAAGAACTGAATGAAAGAGTTTCAAACTAAGGACTGCTTCTGAATTCTAGCTAATAGGCAAATTACAGTATACTCCTTAAGGGAAGCACACATAAAATGATCATAACCACAACATAAAAAAACTTGACCATTTGTATATCAAACAGCAAAAGATGCAGAACTAATTCATAATACCTCTGACGGCGATAGCAATATTGAGTCCCTGTCAGAACTCAGATGGCCACTCAATCTCCTGCAAAAATTTCATTCTTCAGTTTTTATTTTTAACTGGCCTTTTCTCTTCTCCACTATCTCCTTCACTCCATCTCATTATATATATATATATATATATATATATAAACAAATGATTTATAAATTTATATTTATATGCACACTTGTGTGTGCTTGTGGGGACGCTTATTGTTGTCTTGGGGGCAAAGATTTGTTCAGAAGACAATACCTTGGCTTCTCAGGTTTGGCAAGATGTTTCGACATTATAGACGCCTGCATTACAAGATATTGATTCTTTTAAAGATGCCAAAGAGTTACAAGATGAATAAAATCACAGACACCAACACGCACACACACAGATCTAAATATGGTAGGAGGTTGCATCCAAAATGAAGGAAACTGTAAGTACACGGTGAAAAAAAAATTGAACTTTGTCTAGCATGTTAATATCCGAAAATTCATGTTAAACAACAACGGGTTGAGCAAGGAACTGAGTCACACTATGTACCTGCTCCTGAATTATGCTCCTTGCCTCGACAAGCTGAGCTTCCAGCTCAAGTTCTCTCTCTGTCACCTCAGAAGTGACTTCTGAACCCTTTTGTGCATCTTGAAGTTGAACCATACGCTCCTTGAAATTTGAGATAGCAGAAAACATAACATTTAGTTGCTATGAACATATGTAAAAACTGTTCCATGGCATATTAGAGTCATTCTACCAGTATCACAACTCAATCTACCTTTATAGATGCCATCTTTGTGCGGAGACTTTCTTCAATCTGATCCCGGCCCATGTGAAGAGGAAGATCAAACATATCCTGCAATGAAAATAACCCTTATTCTCTCCTGTAAAGCTGTTTAACATCCAAAGAAACGACTTAATATTTTTTCCAACACTCTACGTACGGTCCTGCCACCCAATGGAGATTGTGATGGATCTGTGTCTGGCCTCTCATTGACAGGAGATTTTTTGCCATTTGGAGCATTTAAGAATTCACGCATATCAACCTGGAGCCAAGATAGAGTCGGAAAACACGAGTTTAAAGAGGTAAAAAAGCTGCTTCTCATTGTCAATGTAAACTATGCAGTTCAAAAAAAGAAGGGATATGTCTGCAATTAGACCAATGTTCCTTTTGAATGTCACAAGTGCTCTATTCTAATGTTGGATTCTATCTGTAATTTCATGAATTTTGTCCAGTAAGGGCCCTCAATCACGGATATCAGAAAAAGGAAAAAAAACTCAATTATTCAGAATTGATGTAATTCAATCTATTGTTTTTACGAACTTATGAGGGTACCTGCATTGAACGTAGTAATGCCCTCAAATCAGCATTCTCTGCCACAAGTTCCTGATTTTTAGCTTCATAAGCATCCACCTACAAGAAGGATAGTCATGCAACAAATCCAGAGTGGCTAAAGAGACCTAAACAAGTCGAGTGCATGACATACAATCTTTTTATAGAAGTCATTATCAGTCTTCTTTCCATTCCATGTCCCACGCTGCCGGCCTTCTTTCTATTACCACAAATATATACCCATCAGAAAAGAAATTATATAAAGAAACAAAAGCTAGAGTAAGATATTCACCTGTAGCAAATTCATAATTTCCATGCCGGATCTAGATTCCTTCTTTTTCTCCATTAATACTTGATTAAGACGCTCCTACAACAGAAGCCGGGTTAATTACCTAGAAATGCTTATTTATTACTTCCTCATTGATATATGTGCACTCTTCAAACTATACTTCAGGCTAATAAGGCAAACCAAAAACATCAACCTGCAGCTTTATATAATCCTTCTCTTTTTTCTTCATCTCATGTATCTGCTGAGTTCGCACTTGCTGTTCATCAATACATTTTTGTTAAAATCACCAATAAAGATGAGTGGCTTGCTGCAAAAAACAAAACTAAGGTAAAGTGTAAACCTGATTTCCCAAAACCATCTTTTGAAATTCATCTCGCTCCTGCTGCAACTTATCAATTTGGGCCTTGAAAGCTGCTGTAGCTTTAGCTTCCTATTCATAGATTATTTGCAAACCAGTGAAAGTATTGCTGGTAAGAACATCTCTGATGATCATTCTGACATAAATAGGTCCCAAATAGAATTGATGAAACTATTTCTGACCGTTCTAGTCATTGTAGCTATATCTCTATCTTTGGCAGATAACTGTGCTTCCAGCCTCTCAACTTTGGCTTCCAATCTTGAAATGTCTGATAAGAGTCTTCAAAAGAGGAAAGAAAGCTTCAGCCGTTTCTTCAACAAGGTGCAGAAAAGCCACCAAATAATTAGTAGTAATTTGTCTACAGAAACCAGATTTTACCCAACTTTTTATCGGCTTGCCTACGCACTTTGATTAAATATACAGTAGAGAGTTGAGAAATCAATCTTATTGATTTTTACAACTATGCACCAATTATGGATTGTGAATTTTTTAACTTCTTAGTTCTCTACAGATAAAAGGTGCACATTTTTAATTGCTAAACGCATAAAGAAAAGAACGATATCATCTTCCCAACCGAACAAATGTTACTTTCTGAATTATGCACTTTTCTTCATTTTCTAGTCCTTGCCATTTTTTCATTACTGACTTAACAGGGCAAATACAAATAATCATCTATCTAGGAATTAGGTAAAGAATTTAATACGAAACAGAGTATATATGTAAAGATGATACCTCTGCCTCTGCTCATTGGCAGACTCCCTGAATTCAATGTCCCTCTGTCTCTGTTGCAACAATGCGTACATACAATTGCAAGTCCTCGCCACTGAAACCTGATACCATTTTTTTTTAAAGATACGTTAACACTTAATCGATAAACTAAAACGTCTAGAAAAATCTTATTATATAATTTACTTTGTAAAGAAAAATAAACTCACTGGATCATTAGAAAAGAGATCGAGCGAAGCGGTAAACCCAAAGGTGACGAGGGTTTGGTTCAAATACTTGGCGCAGTGCTCCAAGTTGTTGATATCCGCAAATGCATATTCGCTGAAAATCCAAATTCATAAAACCCCAAATTACTTTTCCTTGCACATCGAGTTAAAATGAAAAGTCCAAAACCCCAAAATTGCATAATGCTTCTTGTGTCTTACCTCATGCCTACAGTAGTTGGATTAACTGATGATCTCTGTAAAAGGGGGAAAAAGAAGAAGACGCACAAACACACACAAAAACCAGCATTTATAAAATGAAAATGTTGAACAAATTATGAATTGAATTCCAACGAAGAGAGAGAAAAGTGATTCTACTCTGAGATCGGAGTCGATGTCAGTAGGCGGCATCGCTGAGAGCTCCGCCGTCTGCGTGGAAGTGGTGGGGAAGAAGTGCAGTAGATCTGAGTGGTGGGGAAATTTGAAAATTGAAAATTTACGAGAATAAAATGGGATAAAGCTGTTGATAATAAAGGTCTTCTTGTAATCTTGTTTATGAGGAATTTCCAAAAAGCTTTTGGGAAAAGAGCATTTTTGGAATTATAATAATACAATTCGAAGTTTGAACGGTCGATTATAGGGGAATTTGATAAATTGCCCTTCCAACATGATGTATTTATGAAAAATGCATCCAAAGTATTAAAATATGGGGTAATTGGCAACATGCACCCTTAAAATACACCTGATTTGTACTGTGCACTCTAAAATTGGATTTTTGGCATTTTGCACCATTAAATTAGGTGTTTCTTTGCACTATGCACCCTAAAGCAATTTTGAGTGCAATTTTTGATTTTAGGGATTTTGCGATAAGGTATTTTGGTCATGTCAACAATAAACTATATCTTCTGCATTTTTTTATGTTTTGTTTTCCATTTATAGTTGATTTTATTTCTTTTAACTCATTCATATTTTGCTATTAAGTCAAATATGTCTTAAATTTAAATTTAAAATAATTATATAATATAACTTTATTAACGAGAAGATACATTAATTTAGATGAAACCTTACATAATAATTTTTATTTGAAAAAATAACTTACGTAATAATTTTTATTTGAAAAAAAAAACTTAAGTAATATTTTTTATTTGGAAAGAAAGACGAAAATTACGTAATAATTTTTTATTTGAAAGAAAACTTATGTAATAGTTTTTGTTTAAAAAAACTTACGTAATAAATATTATTTGAAAAAAAACCTTACGTAATATTTTATTTGAAAAGAAAGACCAAAACTTACGCAATAGTTTTTTATATGAAAGAAAACTTATGTAATAGTTTTATTTAAAAATATTTACGTAATAATTTTTATTTGAAAAAATAAACGAAAAAAATTATTATGCAAGTTTTTTTTCAAATAATAATTATTACATAAGTTTTCGTCTTTCTTTTCAAATAAAAATTATTACATAATTTTTTTCAAATAAAAATTCTTACATAAATTTTCGTCCTTTTTCATATAAAAATTATTATGCAAGTTTTTTTTAAATAAAAAATTATTATTTAAGTTTTCGTCTAAATTAATATATATTATTGTATGATAGAGTTATAATATATATTTATTTTAAATTAAATTTAAGATATATTTGACGTAAGAGCAAAATATGGATGAGTTAAAAGAAACAAAATTAACTGTAAATGGAAAAATAAAACAAAAAATGGAGAAGATATAGTTTATTGTTTATATGACCAAAATACCTTGCCAAAATCCCTAAAATCAAAATTGACTCAAAATTTTTTTAGGTGCATAGTGCAAAGAAACACCAAATTTAATGGTGCAAAATGCCAAAAATCCAATTTTAGGGTGCAGAGTGCAAATCATGTGTATTTTAAGTGTGCATGTTGCCAATTACCCTAAAATTTGATTTATGTTCCTCCATTACTATTCTCCACTTCGTTGCCCACCTAACAGTTTATTTCATTGCCCATCAAATTTTGTTCGAATGAATAATTAAATTTGAACTTTTTTTTTTTATAAATTTCAAGAACAATTACAACTACACACATATCCTCTATATTATTTCCAACAATGTCAATTATACTCGTTCTAAAAATTCTGAAAACTTGGCTAATTCATTTAAAATAAAATACAAACTCAAATTCAATTGAATATATAATGAACACCATCAAAGTAAACATTTATGATTTATCTCATAGCTTCATACCACAATAAAAAAAAAGCAAAAACACGGACAAGAAGCGGAAAACAAAGAAGAAACTCCCGCAAAACCTTAGTAACAACATCAAATCGCACCAAAAAATAATTAGATATGTAATTCATGGTTTGTGTGTCTATGGGATACACAAAATTTGGCCAAGTTTTTACGATTGTTAGAATAGGTATGATTTTGATGTTGTTAAATAACTATAGATAATAGATATATAGTTGTAATTGTTATGAAATGTGCAAAAAGAATACGAATTTGATTTTTTTTTCCTTCAAACATAATTGGTGGGCAATGAAGTAGCCAGTATGGGTATATGAGCATAAATCAAATTTTAATATTTTGGAGACATTTTTCGTAATTATCCCTAAGTGGAGGGGCAATTTGTCAAATTTTTTAGGGTTGGGCCAACCTGGGCCCTGGCCCAGCCTTTTTATTTAAAAAAAAATAGTGAGAATTTTTTTTAAAAAAAAAGAAAAACTAGTTATAATTTGTATTATTTTTTCTTGGATTTTCTATCTGGCCCACCTAATTTTCGTGTATCGGCCCACCCTATTAAAGTGTCCTGGCTCCACCCTTGTGGGGAGATATTCTAATTTTATTCATTTTTTTGTTATTTTTTATAGGTTTAAAATGTTATTTTATGTGAAAACAAGAAAGAGAAATAAATGATTTTCAATAAATAAACATAATTTTATTTTTATTAGAAAATGGAAATGAATGTTTGGAATATAACCAGACATCACACCTGTTTTTATTTTTTGAAGTAAATAGTATTTCCGACTAAAGTTTTGCTAACTATTAATTTGTTTTCCCCCTGACCAGTAATTGTCAATAATATTGATTTTACGTCAAAGCTCGTAAGTTTTGACTCAATCATCACATCATTTAGATTTTAGAATCAAATTTTAGAAGTCAATTTGTCCCTTAACAGAGCCTTTGCGTGTGTGTACAACTTCAATATATATATATATATATATATATGATTTGGATCTCAAGTGAGTCCATGAGTTATGTGAAAGTATGTAACATCAAATCTTGAAAGATTGAATTATATTTTTAAACGGTCTAGATTAAACAGTTTTTATTATTTTTTAATGGTTAATTTATTGGACAAAAGGACTTTTTGGTAAATCCATCTTATATCAGTTATTAGGAAAGAAGTTATATTTGGTAGTGGCTACAATTAAGGGATCAGTTTCAACCGTGATTCTCTTCCAACCCCCCATTGGATAATCGAAAAAGCTCAAAGTCTTCTCACTTAAAAAAACTCCATCTCGGTCGAAAATCAGAAGAAGGTCGATCTTCGATTGGTCTGAACGGCACCATCTCCAACTGGTCTCCGATTGGTCTGAACGGCACCATCTCCGACGTCACCATCTCTTTTGAGTCTTCTTCACCGTGTCAACACCCGCACTGTGGAAAAAGTTTTTTTTTTTATTTTCTTCTTCGATTGGATTTTTTTTAGAGAATTTTTAGGTTAAGCCTTTTGTGGTTTCTGTTTTCATTGTGGTTTCTATGATAAATAATCATAATCTATGCATGGCTAAAAATTCAAAGAGGTAATCATAATCCACACATTCAGTTTTCATTGTGAATTTTTAGAGAATTTTTTGATTTGTGTGATATTAGATGTCAGCAAACACATCTAATATTGCTTAGATAGGTTCTTTGAATTCACATCTTATTTTCGAAATTATGATTATCTCTTTGAATTCACATCTAATTTGTTGACATCTAATATCACACAAATTCACAGATTACATTGTGATTACTCACCGTGATTAAAAAAAATCGAAATTGTGATTACCTCTTTGAATGATCGAATGATGTGCTTGTTTATTGATTTTCTGAATATTGCTTATCTATGTTTTTCTCACTGCTTAGGTTGGCTCTGTTTACCGTTTTTAAGTTAATAGAGTTTTTAATTGAAAAATAAATTGGGGAAATAGGGATTAATTAGGAGTGTTTTGCTTTAATTGAAAAAACAAAGTGGGAAAATAGGTTAGGATTACTACGTTTTTTATGTATTGGAAACTGCTTATTGAGGATTTTAGCAATGCTTATTCAAGTTTGTTTAATTGCTTATGTATGCTTTATATTCTGCTTAAAATAATTGGTGAAACATGGGTTAAATATGCTTGCTCTTTCTCTTATATTCACTGCTTATATATAGTTGTTTTACTGCTTACGTATGCTTTATATTTTACTTATATTAATTGGTGAAAATATGGTTAAACTTGGATTAGTCTTTTTTTTTATATTCTAAACATGTTTTTTGACTGCTCATTGATTCTTTTAATTATGCTTATGTATACTTGTTTTAATGCTCATGTATGCTTTATATTCTGCTTATTTTTTCATATAGTTGACTGATGTTTTTTGTTTTTGATAGATTTTGGTTTGAAAATGGCAAAAGATAGTAGGAAAAGGAAGGCTACAAGGAAATATGGAAATGCAATTTGTTTGGATGATATGAATGAGCATAGGGAGTTGAATTTGGGAGAGGCGAAGAAGTTTCATGAAACGACGTTGGATCATAACAAAACGATTATGTTTTTTTTTTTTGATCAACTGGTTGAATATTGTAGTATTTTTTTTTTGAATTTATATTTATGGTTAGTTTTGAGTACTTGGCGTACATGCTTAGTTTTCTATAGGAATGTTTTGAGTTAGGTGCGTATTTTCTTTGATGAATGTTCAGTTTTTTGGTATAACATACGTTGTGTTATTCATAGTTGAGTACATGGACAACTTTTTTTTTTGTTTGGTATCATGACAAATTTGATTAAAAAGCAATAAAACAAGCATACATAAGTAATACTTAATACGTCAATAAGCAGTAAAATATACGGACTAAATAAGCAATTTGCTTGATTGCTGAACAATTTGCTCAAAAAAGTAGTAAAACAAGCTTACATAAGCAGTATCTAATGCGTCAATAAGCAGTAAAATATGTGGACTAAAATAAGCAATTTGTTTGATTCCTGAACAATTTGCTAAAAAAGCAGTTAAACAAACACACATAAGCAGTACCTAATACGTCAATAAGCAACCCACAAATTGTTCTCCCTTAAATCCAGACACACATTAGTGGTGTTCCAAATGCAACAATTACTCGTTAGACAAGCATTATGAGTATATTATATAAGCATATTATTTTCTTACATAACATCACAGTTTCTATTCAGCAAACTATATTTAATGTGATAACGCAAAATGCAGTAAATAAATAAGCAACATTTTTCATATTCACAAGCAATTGTTTATGCACAACTAAGCAACCTTCTAAATAATCGCGGATAACTGGTCCTATTGTGGGTAAATGCTCTATTTTTATGGGATTTAATTGATTTATCAAGATTAATATCATGATCCGTAAGGTAAGATAAAACTAATTATGTGTAACTGCTCCTATTTTCATGGGATTACTAGATTTAGTCAACCCATCTATTTTTTACATGGACTAATTTGCCCATTTCGATTTTATTAAATATTTTATAAACATTAAATAGATTTTAATACTAGCCATTGAATTAGGTAGATCTGTGGTCTAGATTTGGTCCTATGTACTCATATAATGCTTGGGGTCCTATATAACCCTTCCCTATATATATATATATATATATATATATATATATATATATAGAGAGAGAGAGAGAGAGAGAGAGATGGATCCAATGAGACCACATATTATAGTGAGACAATGTGGACTCATCTCAACCCTTCTTTATCTATATCAATGGCTAAGATAAATAGGGGTTAAAATTACATTAAACATTTAATTAAGGCAAAATAAGGGTATAATTGCCAAAACAAATATGTGGGGACCGTTCAAATATATGGAATCAGTTATTGGGATAGAGAGAATCACGTGGGGAGAGAGAAAATCGCGAGAAAATTGCGCTAGAGAGAGAAAATCACGCATGTGCTCTGCCACACAGTATTTTGTACATTTATCATATATTTGATGTATACTTAACACTATTTTAATGTATGATTAACATAATTTGACTGCATATTAAAATGATCAAACAAAAACATGTGGGGACCATGAATTAAGAAATCAGTTATAGAGAGAGAATCACGCTCATTAACATGTGGGGACCGTGGATTAAGTAGATCATTTATAAAGAGAGAGAAAATCACGCTCATTAATGTATTGTATATTTAACATATATTTACTGTATATTAGCATTATTATGTTGTATATTTAACATATTTGTACTGCATATTATAATTGTCAAACAAAAAAAATGAGTATACAACAAGACACATATAAGTATACAACAAAAAACATAAGTATACAACAACACAAATACATTCATCAAAAATTAACTACTTATACGCAAAACACATGTAAGTATACATCGAAAAACATCTAAGTATACAGTAATCCTCACTGTCTCCTCATAGGCCCTCGTTTTCTTTACGTCAGCATCGTCTTCTTCACCAATCCTCCAATCCTGTCCTTTATTCTGAAACCCCAAAAATATCTCTCAATATCATCTTCATCATCGGAATCATCAACATCATCATCATGCTCCTCATCTTCTTTCACGTCATCCACCACTGGTTTTTCCTGAAACTTCGTATGGGCTTCATTTTCTTCGCGTTGGTGAAGGTTATGGAAGCGAGAACTACGCGGTCGGTAGTGGGGTGTTCGCCTATTTTCTTAGCCTCACCGCAAGTGTACGGATCAGTTTATAGAATAGGGTTTACAAGGTCGAATCCACAGGGATTAATAAATTAATGACTAAGTATTGGATTATAATAGTCCTATTTTTATCTAAACTATCGAAATTTGAAGGTTTGGTTTTATTACTACTAAAGCAGAAATTAATCCTAAAATAACAAAGCAAAGAGCGATTAAAAGATCAAATATGGATGGATGGATTCCTGGGTTATGGTTTCAATTAATATCCCACTTTTATGCTCAGGTTAAGCAAACCAAGGTTAAATGTATTCTTCTCTATAGACCAATCACCAAAGTAATTTACCCCCTCTCGAAATGTATGTAAAAAAGCGTTGATTGGAAATATCTATGTTAGTATCTCTACTCAACATGAGATATCCAACTCCCAAAAGTTCAAAAGATTAAAAGATCTCACAAATATTCACTGCACTTCTCAATCATGCAATCTATTTGTGTCAAGTACTCAAGATCTAGTATTGAAACTCATCGGTTAGAATTATGAATCAATACATCAAACAAGTTTAGATCAAAGGCCTTTTGATAAAACAAGAATTAAAGCAAAGTACTTGAATAGAGAAAAGAAAACATTAACTTCAATTATCCTTAATCATCACATAAAAGTGTTTTATTAATCTACTCCCAAACTCGGGAATCACAAGTGTTTTAGCCAGGACATTGAAGATAAACAATTCATAGACAAATTATCCATAATCAAAATCTAACTAATTGAAATACGATACGATGGAATGAGTGACTCGGGGATGATGACGATCTCTCGATCTATCTTCAATCCTCGAAGGTGTGGTTGCGGTCTTGATCGATCTCTCAAGTATCCGTTGGAAAACCCGCTTTTCTCTGGTTTCTAGGGTAAAAATCAGCGTCTCTGTTTGTGGCCGCCCCGGGTCTATTTGTACTTCGTTTGGGTCGAAACCTAGTTGAAAACGAGTCAAACTTTGTTTTTCCCGCAGAGGAGCACGGGCCGTACCATATGGCACGCCAGCCCGTCTTTGGGTGCCGCAGAACTTGCTCAAACCCTGAAGGGAGCACGGGCGTGCTCATACGCACGACCAGCCCGTGCTCCACCCAAACGTCCGAATTTGCTTATGGGGTCTTCATAAGAGTTGTAGCTCTCTCTCTTAGCTTTCCGTAGCCACTTGAATAAGCTTGATATCAATTTTGTAGAGAGAGTTATGGCCAAATTACTAAACCCCGCCGCGTCTTTGGAAATTCCGACGCAGCGTTTGGACGTTCCTTGAGATAAATCCCCTAGGTGTTTGATCATCCATGCTTCTTTTGACACACGAATCATTACTATGACTCTAGACTCAATATAATTGGCTTCCAATTGGGTGTAATCGCTCGATTCTTGATGCTTCTAGGTCGCAATGCTCGTATTTGTCACAAAATCACTCCAAATATCGTTAAATTCCTACAAAACGAGTAATCGCTCGATTCTTGATGCTTCTAGGTCGCAATGCTCGTATTTGTCACAAAATCACTCCAAATAGCGTTAAATTCCTACAAAACGAGCAAAGCGTAATCCTTTTCCACAAAACAGGAATATAACCCTATTTACTCATATAATGCATGCATATCAACACATTCTAGCCAATATTAAGCCCAAAATACATGCAAAATACATGTCAATCAAACCCCCAAACTTAAACTGTTGACAGTCCCGGACAACACTTTATAATCAAGACAACACAAATGGGGTAAAAAGCAACTCAAGAACACCGCATCACAATTCATGTCATTTATCCATAGACATCAAGCACAAACCAACCAGTTTCAAATAGCTAACACGGAGCACAAGTCTATTAAAATCATGGTAAAACACTTCAAATCACGCCTCTCAGGGATAAAGTGTACACTCTACTCACTAGAATAATAAGGGACGTGTATTCGCTCAAATCATATCAATGTTGAAAAATTACCATATGCTTGCAAATCGTCTCACATCTCCGCCACTCGTTTGTATGCAATTCACAAATCAGAAAGGACTTTGTTTATGGTTGTAATGAAGGCTTTGGTTAAGGTAGGGAAATATGGATTAAGTGACTCAACTTAAGCGTATAGATTGGTAAGCACATCGTTTTTCTCAAACAGTTATTCTAATACCAACCAATTATGTACTCCCAATCGCCTTATATCTTATCACCTCTCTATTTCTCCCTTCTTTTTTTTTTCATACAAATCATTCTCATTCGCCTTACATCACATCGTCGGCCCATTTTTAAATCGCCGACTCACTTTTTCAAATCGTTTTTATTTTGAAATTTCTTTCCCGATTTTCGACCTTTTTTTTTGTGTGAGTATCCTCCCTTTTTCTCCTTTTCTTCTTTTTATTCCCAATCACCCAACATATAAACTATTTTCTAACTTCTCGATACCCCTTTATTCAATCCTTTATTCTATCCTTTACTCAATGATATACGCTCAAGTTTAGGATAACAGATATATCAAATTAAGTTCTAAGGCTTGAAATGTGGTTATCAAAAATCAGGCAATAGGCTCAAATTGGCTAACTAGGAAAATCAAATATCATAAGGTAGGCAAAAAGGCTTGAAAGGCTTAACAAAAATGGCCTAAAATCATTTTCATGAATGCATACAACATGTGACCTTGACGGAGATACCAGAGCAAGTTCTAGAATTCAAATCAACATGAATGACACACTCAATCGCAAACAAGATCGCATATGATGAAAAGCGGTAAAAGGCTCAAAAGCTCACAGGCTTGTAAGTGCATAATTCAAAGCATTTTAACCATGATCCCAATAAGCACATGCTCCATATTAATTATTCTCAACCCAAAAACTTGTTCGCCTATTTTTATAGCTTCACCGCAAGTGTACAGATCAGTTTATAGAATAGGGTTTGCAAGGTCGAATCCACAGGGATTAATAAATTAATGTACTAAGTATTGGATTATAATAGTCCTATTTTTATCTAAACTGTCGAAATTTGAAGGTTTGGTTTTATTACTACTAAAGCAGAAATTAATCCTAAATTAACAAAGCAACGAGTTGATTGAAAGATCAAATATGAATGGATGGATTCCTGGGTTATGGTTTCAATTAATATCCCACTTTTATGCTCAGGTTAAGCAAACCAAGGTTAAACGTATTCTTCTCTATAGACCAATCAACAAAGTAATTTACCCCCTCTCTCGAGATGTATGTAAAAGCGTTGATTGGAATATTTATGTTAGCATCTCTACTCAACATGAGATATCCAACTCCCAAAAGTTCAAAAGATTAAAAGATCTCACAAATATTCACAGACTTCTCAATCATGCAATCTATTTGTGTCAAGTACTCAAGATCTAGTATTGAAACTCATCGGTTAGAATTATGGATCAATACATCAAACAAGTTTAGATCAAATGCCTTTTGATAAAACAAGAATTAAAGCAAAGCACTTGAATAGAGAAAGAAAACATTAACTTCAATTATCCTTAATCATCACATAAAAGTGTTTATTAATCTACTCCCAAACCCGGGAATCAGAAGAAGTTTAGCCAGACATTGAAGATAAACAATTCATAGACAAATTATTCATAATCAAAATCTAACTAATTGAAATACGATACGATGGAATGAGTGACTCGGGGATGATGATGACGATCTCGATCTATCTTCAATCCTCGAAGGTGTGGTTGCGGTCTTGATCAATCTCTCGAAGTATCCGGTGGGAAATCGCTCTTTTCTCTCGGTTTCTAGGGTAAAATCGGCGTCTCTGTTTGGGCGCCCGGTCTATTTGTACTTCGTTTGGGTGAAACCTAGTTGAAAACGAGTCAAACTTTGTTTTTCCTGAGAGGAGCACGGGCCGCACCATATGGCACGCCCAGCCCGTCCGGGTGCCGCAGAACTTGCTCAAACCATTTGAAGGGAGCACGGGCCGTGCTCACGCACGACCAGCCCGTGCTCCACCCAAACGTCCGAATTTGCTTATGGGGTCTTCATAAGAGTTGTAGCTCTCTCTCTTAGCTTTCCGTAGCCACTTGAATAAGCTCAATATCAATTTTGTAGAGAGTTATGGCCAAATTACTAAACCCGCCGGTGATCTTCCGACGCGCGTTTGGACGCTCGAGATAAATCCCCTCGTTGTTTGATCATCCATGCTTCTTTTACACACTAATCATTACTATGACTCTGACTCAATATAATTGGCTTCCAATTGGGTGTAATCGCTCGATTCTTGATGCTTCTAGGTTGCAATGCTCGTAATTGTCACAAAATCACTCCAAATATCGTTAAATTCCTACAAAACGAGCAAAGCGTAATATCTTTTCCGCAAAGAGCGAATATATACCATTTCATATGAGTTATTGCATGTTTATAAACAATTATAGCCATAAATATGCCCTAAAATACATGCAAAATACATGTCAAACATGGGGGCGCGTGGATCGGAGTAAATCGATTGGCGACAGAAGTTGACATCTGTGGTATTTTTGCAGACTTCTATGGCTAATTGAGTTTTCTTAGCGGCGGAGGCGGAGGAGAGAAATGGTGGGCAAGGTAGAAAACAACAGGGGACGGTGAGGGTGAGAAAGAGCGGAGCGCTGCTGAAAACTATCATTTTTGTTCTAGTTCGAGAGAATGAAGGAGAAAGAGCAAAATTGAATGAAAATATGTAATTACACAATACAATCCGCTTCTTTCGATTTAAAATAAATAAAAAATATTTATTAAATTGGGTAAATCTCAACCATCTAAAATTAAAGATTTGTGGACATGATTAGTCCACACTGTCTCAGTCTAATTATGTGGTCTCATTAAATCCAATTCCTATATATATATATATATATATATATATATATATATATATATATATGGAAGGATCCAATGAGACCACATTTTATGGTGAGACAGTGTGGACTAATCTCAACCCTCCTCATTTACATCAAAGGCTAGGAATAATTTGGGATAATAATACATTAATCATTTAATTAAATCCCATAAAGGGTACAATTGTCAAAACAAACATGTGGGGGACCATCCAAATATGGAATCAGTTATTAGGAGAGAGAAAAAGCGTTGGGAGAGAGAAAATAACGCATGTGCTCTGCCATGCAGTATGCTGTACATTTATCATATATTTGTTGTATACTTAACACTATTTTACTGTATGTTTAACATAATTTTACTGCAGATTAAAATGGTCAAACAAAAACACGTGGGGACCATGAATTAAGGAATCAGTTATAGAGAGAGTTAGAATCACGCTCATTAACATGTGAGGACCGTGGATTAAGTAAATCAGTTATAGAGAGAGAAAAAATCACGTTCATTATTGTACTGTATATTTAACATATATTTTTTTGTATATTTAACACTATTATGTTGTATATTTAACATATTTGTACTGTATATTACAATTGTCAAGTAAAAATATGTGGGGACAGACGATCACTGGAATCAATTAACAAGATTATTCTGGGCAGACCAATCATTACGGTTTATTACGGCATACCAAATAACAGTAATTAAAAAATCAACAACTAATCGAAACAAATCAATTAACTAAATTATTGTACAGTTAAGTATGTCTAAATATACAATAAAATCAGGCTATGTATACAGTAAACTATGTTTAACTATACCATAAAATCAGACTATCTATATAGTAAACTATGTCTAACTATACAATAAAATCAGACTATCTATACATTAAACTATGTCTAACTATACAATAAAATCAGACAATGTATAGAGTCGCCCTAAACGCGCTGTCCACTTTTGCTACCTCTTTTAGCCATGATTAACAAAACACCATTCCTGGCACAAAAAACCAAAAATAAAGTGTCAGTGCAGAATATATAAAAAAATATACGTAAAAAATAAATAAATAAGCATCAAAACACATAAGTATACAACAAAACTCTCATACTTTTTTCAACAAATATAGGTATACAACAAAACACATATAAGTATACATCAAAACACATATAAGTATACAACAAAACACATATAAGTATACAACAAAACACATAAGTATACAACAATATAAATACATACATCAAAAATTAACTACTTATACATCAAAACAGACATAAGTAAACATCGAAAAATATATATACAAGAACCTACTAAAATATAAGTGTACATCAAACATATAAATTTGTCTTCTTCACCTAGAAAAAAATCTAGAACCTTCATTAACAAAAGCTTAACCACCATCACCGAAAACTACATGAAAGACACAATTAAATGCCAGAGACAAACTAATTGATTCTTTGTTTTTGTTCAATTTTTAGATTCATTATGGAAAAGCCTGGGGTTTTATTACATAACAATAATCATCCAACCATTGAGTTTGGAATTTCCACTTTGCCCCCAAAATTATTAAAATTTACACTACAAGTATATATATATATATATATATATATATATACTTGTCGTAATCTACTATAACCTCAAAAATTCAAAGGGGAAAAATAAAAAAATAAATAAAATATAAAAATGTCAGACCTCAAATATTTTTGACCATCTCAGATTTTTCAGCTACTAAACAGCCACCATCAACAGCGGCGACACCAACATTTATTTTTCGGAGATACCTTTTCACGTAGAAATTCAAAAATAGAAACATAATTTCCCCATTCAAAACTGAATCGAAAATCCAAGCCCCAATTTCATTGCATCCACCCTAGATAAAATGTAGCATGAGCACGCCAAAGTGGCACACCAGATTGCACTCAACAAAACAATCTGCAGTTAACAACAAACGGAAAACACGCGTTCGGCAAACCAATCTCTGTCCAAAATCGGTAACCATAAACCGAGCGAGAGAAGAGAAAGGAGAGAGAAGGGAGCCGTTGGAGAGGAGAGTATGAAGATTGGGGGATAAGGATAAACAATTACCAAATTAATTGAAAGTGTCTAATTATACAATTACAATATTGCCCTTTACAGATTTAAAATAAATTAAAAATAACATTAAATTGGGTAAATCTCAACCATCTAAAATTACAGATTTGTGGATATGATTAGTCGACACTGTCTCACTCTAATTATATGGTCTCATTTGATCATATTCCTATATAAATATAAATATATATATATATATATATACACACATATATATATATATATATATATATATAAGGATTTGTTCAAATGAGACCAACTCATTTAGGTTAGTCCATAAGAACACTTATGGACTCTTGATTTAAAGTTTTAGACGGTGTAGATCTCTTTTGTTATTTTAGGCTTATAAGGGTATGATTGTACTTTTACATATCATCAGTTTTCTTAATAAGACGTTAATAGCTATTTTTAAGAAAAACATAATTTTACCTTTTGAGTTGCCCAATTATTAGGGAGGAAAAACCCATCAATTTCAATCGTGTCTTTTCAAAATTGAATTTTTTTTCCGCCTTCTTGGACTATCGATTCATTTTAAAACAAACCCTACCTTCTCAGTTCTTTGCCCAAAATCATCTCTGTGCGATTTTTAGTGTTATTTGCCAAAATCACATTCCATTTGTTGTCGTCGCGTTCAAGTAAAATTTGTGGTTGAAGAAGTTTGATTTTGTGGAGAATGAAGTATTGGGGGGAACCATCGCCTGATTCGTGGCTTGAAGGTATTTTTTCTTTTTCTACTGTATTTTTTTCTTCTTTTTGCTAGATATTTAATTTTTTTTACACAATCGCTCTGATTAGTTCATCTTTGATCATTGGGTTTTACATCCATATCAAATAAGGGTGATTTTTTTCTTCTTACAGTTACGTCTCCTGATATTTCTTCTTTTTTTTTGTGAAAAAAGAAAAATAAAATTCTGGGTTCTGAGAATTACATGCAAGTATAGTAGAATTAGTCCTTATAATGCTGCAGAAGTTCAAATGTGTGTAATAGATTTGATGCATATTGAATCTTAGAGATAATTATTTTTAACCACCTGAACTTTACCCCTTTTTACACTTCACAACCTATACTTTTATTTTTAACCTTTTGCATCCTGTACTCCGAAAATAATTACTCTTTGCAACTTTTGGACCATTTTGCCCCTAGGATTTTATTCTTTAATAACAATAGTTCTAGTTATCCCTTTAAACTCTAATTTGTAGCAGATTGCTCCATAAGGATAAATATATTGCATTATACAAAAATCAAAAAGTTTTTACTCCATAATCAATTTGTTTTTCGGATTTTTAGAAATAAGAACCCGATTTTTCTCAGAACTTGTTTTGTTCGTGGCATTGTTACACCTACTTAGATCCAGTCTCTATTTCGAGGTTTTAAATGGATCATGTCGGGTTTCACCTATAAACTCAACAAGACATACTTCTATCAAGATCTTATTTCAAGTATAAACCGTATACAAATTGGGTCTTTAGATCGAAAATGAAAATAGTCCATTACGACCATATCAGGCCCAACATGCTTCCGTAAAATTAATAAATCCCTTAAAATTCATACCTCTTTTGACCAAAAAAGACCGGGTTAAGTGGTTCGCAACGCCACCAATCGGAAAATTATCGCCCCGGATCGTTTGACGAAACGGCTCCTCACTGTTCAACCTCACCCTCGGGGAAGGGAAGATGATCGCAAGTTATCCGACTCCTTCGTAAACCGCTCAAAGACCATGCCTTGGTTCGTTTCCTACTCCAAGGCGTAAAAGTAATTCTTCAAAGGGGATGAATTAATAGAACATTATGAACACATGTTGAAGCAGAAAGCCTCTTTTTTATTAAGAACTTAAAGAAAAATTTATTACATTAGTAATCTCCTTTTGGGAGGAGAATACTTGTTTAGCCTCTCATGTATGAGGCTTGCACTCGAAAATACATAAAAACTTAAAACTAAAACACTCAAAATATTACAAATTTTCTCTCAGAATTTATTATAAGAAAACTAAGGAAAATGTTCGATGTCCTCAGCTTCCTTCAAATCCTGCATTTTATAGAGGTAAGTCCGGACTTGAAATTCGGACTTCAAATCTTGTTGAGATGTAAGACGTCACTGCTTACGTCATACTCCTGAATTATTACTCGCCAGCTGTCTTCTTTCTTTTTCCGCGTGACTCAACCCATGTGATGGTTGTCGGGGAATCTTCTAAAAAGTTGGTTTACGTGGTCCCCGAGGATAACGCGTCTTGTGAGCTGGGCCCTTATCCTTTCCAGCTACATGATCTTGTCGGTCGGGTTTGGGTCGGAATCCTTTCCCAAACTCGGGTTCCTTCTGTTCGGGGCATGCTTGACAGATCCGGTCGATCCAACGGCCCACATGCGCCATATTACAGAATTTCCGGTAAGTCTCTTTGCTTGTCGGAATCTTGTTTTCCCAGAGAATTCTCCTTTTGGTTTCAAGAGTTCCTCCGCAAATCCTCGTGGTTGATCCGGTCATCGAATTCAAAAGGAAAGATCCATTCGTCGAATTCGGAAGAACTTGAATGGATATTTGACTTTGTCCATTTCGATTAGACAAACCCAAAGACCCCATGCTCGTCTTGTAGAAGCTTCGTCTTGAGAAAATGCTCCTACTAACATCGGTCCTTCTTAGGTGAAGTTTTCGCCTTAATGTATTTTAAAGCATTTCCATCCGGTCTTCTTAGCTTGATGAAATGAAAAGCTTCATTAAAGCCTTTCTTATTTGGTTCAGAGCCGCACCGATAAAATACGGTTCCAAAATATCGCCCGGCCAAGTGTGGATTATTGGCCCAGGTCTCGTAAATCGCTTCCCCAATCCATTTCGGTAATTTTGAAATTTCGGGAATCCTGGTGACAGTATAGATTGAAGCTAAAGCTCCAAAAGTATACCATTCTTGTACTTCATTTGGATGACTTAGGGTTTCATCCAAACTCTTGGATACTTGCCTCGAGATATCAACCATTGTTTTTCCGGGTTAATACCTTGTCTTGTAACTAATTTCTCCCATTGTCGCCGATATACCGCATAGGAGAAATCTTAATCTCGTCGGTTTGAACCTTAGATTTGCCTGTCTCGTGGCCTAAGATTCAACTCTCCCTCTTTTACCCCGGAGGTCTTTGGGTTGACTTGAAGACTCGGGTTGTGACACCGGAGCTTCAACATTCGTTCTGATTTTGTACACCTCGGGGATGCATCACCGCAACACTTGTGATTATGGTACTTGAATCCATAACCTCGGGTTAGAGCCCCGTACTCTCTCGGCCCCTTTTTGCACCGTAGGAGATGCGGCCTGGAAGAGAGGCCTTGCCGTTGCTAAGAACAATTGTCCTTGAGCAACCGGCATGCTCGTATTTGACTAGAAACGGATTTTGGTCACCTGTTGAAGTCGCCCAAAGAACACGCATTGAGACATAACGCCCCAAAATCTCGTTTCTAGACTCTCCAGGTTTTCCCGAGATGTCTTACTCGTTTAAGGACCTCAAAGAACGCGTCCTTCCATCTCGTGTCAAGAAATGCAAGAATATTTTCATGAGATTTTATAATGACAATATCATAATCATAATATTGACATTGACTTGCCATCTAAGTAATCGAGCCTTTTCTAGTTTTGATTCAATTTTGTTTTTCGTAAAAGCCTCGACACTTGAATTATCAATTTTTAAAGTAAACTTTTTAGCCAAGATAAAAATAACGGCCATTTTTTAAAAGCCTTTCGATCGCAAAGAATTCTTTCTCGTTAATATGCCACCGAAGTTGCTTCACTAGGGGTGAATAAACCGCAATATCTGCATGGCACTTCCTCGTTTGGTGTGACTTTCGTAAGAGGCGCCGCCACCAATCATCACGGCATCCGTGTAAAGAAACAGTTCATCCTCGTCTTGGGAATCGCAAGTTTTGGAAGCTTTTTACAAACTTCTTTAAGTTGCTTAATTCCTTTTTGATGTTCATCTTCCCATTTGAATATCTGCATTTTTTTTTTTTTGAGTAATGGGCTAAACACCTTCCTCGTAGTATGCTAGATTGTTAATAAACATTCCAAAGAAAATTAACAACTCCAAGAAAACTCAAGTCGCTTCTTGTCTTTTAGTGTATCCGGAAATCCTCAGTATCTTTTCCACAATATGATTCGTAGAATAATTCCAGATTCATCGATTTCAATTCCGAGGAATTCAATCTGTCTTGTTGCGATTACGCCTTCTTTTCCGAAAGCACTAATCCTTTCTTTGTGACAAACATCCAAAATATTTCCAAATGTTTGAGATGCTCCTTCATGTTCTTTGATGCAATTAGAATGTCGTCGATATACACGAACATGAAACTGAAATAATCTTTGAAAAGATTATCCATCTTTCTTTGATATATCCGGGGTGCGTTAGCCAATCCCATAGGCACCACGTTCCAAATATAGTGTCCCCGTGGTGTAGAGAAAGTCGTAAACTTCTTACTTTCTTCCTCCATCTTAATTTGGTAGAATCCGGACTTGCAATCGAACTTTGAGAATATCTTGGCACCTTTGATACGATTAACCGTGATGTTCTCTCTGCTTGGGATATAGTATCCGTCGAACTCCAAAATGTTATTAATTCCCTTGTAATTAATAACAAGTCTTCGCTTTCCTCTTTTGATTTCTCCATGGTTTTCGACTAAGAATCCGGATCTTCTTTGTATGGAGAAACTCCTGGTGAAATTAACTTAAGGTCAAGATGTTCCTTAAGTATCTTTCGCATATCCTCACGATCCTCCTGGTTCATAAGGATTGGTTTGAATCTTACGAACTCGTACTCCTTTCCAGGTTTAACCTTTAAGGAAGCTTTAAGCTCGTTCTTATCCCACCAAGCCAAAGGATCTTCATTGTAATTCCTTTGGATCTTTTTTTTAATATCCTCGAGTGATATTTGTTCCTCTATGGTTACATCACTCTGTGGATTCTCCATTAGACTCATCCATAATTCTCGCAATGGCTTCCGAGTGACTCGTTCTTTCCTTGTACTACGAATGAATACAAGTTATTATCCCATATCTTCGATCCTTTTGGATGGAACCAAATTGTCTATAGGATAATAAAGCTTCACCAAATTTCCTTCGATCCGCCATTTTTGGATTGCGAAGTTTGGCTTCATCACCACGCTTGCTGCGAAAATTAATTGGCATTTTTCTGTAAAATGCTTCCCGATCTCTGGACAATAATCTTATGATCACATAAGGTTGTAAAAATAAGTCTTCTTGTCTCGTTCTCTTGTGTGAACCGCTTGAATGTTTGCAAGAAATTGTTTCCCAAACAAAATATCTCGCACTGTATCATGGAAATAGATTGGTGGCGTTTTCACTTTGTACCATGGGTACCGCCCGCGCCTCCGATCATAATTTTCGCTGCTTAATTCCCTGTTAAGGATAAGAATCCTTTTAGAGAAATCTCTTCCCGCAATTTTGGTAAATCGTCTCCAATTTCTTTAGGAAAAACATCCGCTTTGCAAAGACATATTCCTAAGACTGAATCAATATAGGCGGCGAAATACTCGGCCTTGTATTGAGATATAACATTCCAATAGAAATGTATATGGAGAATGGACTAGTGGTCATCCGATTCTCAGTATCTTTTATTAGCCATGTGAACTCCATTCCATCTTGTAATCTTTCCCAAGGTTTATGTTCCTCAAGAAATTCAATTCCCGGTATTAATTGTTTAGGATCTTTCCCCGCAACTCCCGTGATAGTAAGCTCAATTTCTCCTATCTTCAGGCTTCTTGATACCTTCCAACGATTGGTTGTTGGAGATAATATAGAACATCACAAGGAAAAATGTTATCCTTTTTGGGTGATGTCGAATATTACTTCAACCTCTCGCCATCTCTCGACATTTCGGCTCTCCCGCTTTGTTTTAAAAACATCGGGGATATTTGAATCGCATTTTGGTCTCCTTTCTTCCCAACGGCCGCTACTTGTCATTTCTGTCTTGTTGGAAAGACATCCTTACAGGCTCAACTCGAGACTCGACTTTTGTTGAAGACTGGTTGATCATGAATTATCATATCAATCTCCTTAATAGTTGGAGATTCAATGATTTCTGGTAACACCACCCTGGCAAAGTCCTCAAAGATTCTTGGGACTTCAATAAATTCCTTTCTCAAGAATACTTCGGAATGATGGGTATTCGAGAGAGCATAGGAAATCTTGTATGTGATCGAGTAAGGCTGTTTCCTTCTTTCATCAAATCGACTCTTTTGAAATCTTGATGAAGGGTTAGGACTCTCATCAAGTCTCGATCTCCCAAATTGTATGCAATTCTAGGATAGACATTAAATGCTAATTTCCCGCATACAAATTTTCAGAATCGCTCCAAGGCATGAATCCTTGAGATGTGAGATTCGCTTGTCAAAAATAGCCAGATTGAGTGGCGAATCTATTCCTTCCTTGAATGTTGCCTTAATAATGACTCTTATGGCTCCAATGTGAATCCATGAGAGTGTATTTGCAACTTCTCTTTTAACTCGCTTTTGATCTCTGTATTTCTCTAATAGGGACCAATCTGCATCTCGATCAGTTAGGTAAACTCCATCGGAATGGCTAATTCTCCGGTTGTTACCCTGTGGATAATTTGGTGTTTTCTATTACGAAAACCCATCTTATCCAAAGCCTTTTCCATCGCTCCAATTGTAAATCCATCATAGATTTGAAGCTTTGGATCTTCCTTCATAATTCTCATAAGAGTCTTATGAGACATCAGTAGTGTGAGAGAGGAATCGACATATCCTCCCCGACCGTTTGTTGAAGAATTTCTTCTTCACTCGATTCAATCGATTCACTTCCATCATCGAATAGATCTCTTCTTCATAGATGCTTTCATCCGAGGGAATATCCTCAAATTGATACACTGTATTAAATCCCGATAATAAGACGCCTTCTTCGATTTACGGTGTGGCCTCGAACCGTCTCGACTCCTCGTTTTTGATTGTCCGGGCAATCCGTTGAGATATGCCCTCTTGCTCGCATGTCCAAGAATTACAGATCTTTGAAACTTTCATTAGCTCTAGTGTGAGCACGCCCGAAAGTTCTTCTCCCTCGGATTTCTATTGCGTACTTGTTTGATTAGAACCTAATGATGAGGCTCTACTCTGCAGTCTTTGGTCTTTGCCCCGATTTATAACCGGGCTTTTGTTTGACTTAACCTTCAGGTCTCCATGAAGACCGCTTTTTTGTTTCGCTTTCTCGGCGGTATGGATGGCTTCTCTCTTCTTCTTCTTGTGTCGCCTTGTTTGACCTCCCACAATTGTTGGGATATCATTATCCACGCAACATGAAGGAATCGCTTTGTTAATTCCTCTTAATCTCTTGTAATTCTGTGGCAGAGTCGCTTGATAGCACCATTCGGATAACTTGGCCTTTAGGAAAGACATTTTTCTCGCCACGCTTTCTACTTGACCCCACCCTTGTATTCCCCGATAAGCATTTCTCTCCAGGGACTTGGAATTTTGGCAAAGAATAGTTGTGCCTTCTTTTTCCTCAATCTTGGATTTCCACCCCAGTATTCGGTGAACAACTTGATATATTCGTCAATATGACAAATATCCAAAGAACTCAAGGCTATAGAGGGCTTGTTTATATTTCTTTCTTTTTCATCCTCTAATCCCTCGAAATAACCCGTGCCGATGAATGGATTTTGAATAGCTTTGCCATACCATCGACAATTCCTTTAAGTGATTCCCCTGATGTGACCGAACTCTTCGTACTAGCATCGGTCATATCCCAGGCAATCTTCACCGATCCTTCAAGACTCATTTCAAGGAGTAATATGAATGAATCCTTTGTAAGATCGAGGGTTCTGCTTTGAAATTCTCATAGTCAAGCCCATTCATCAATGAGAACTTCTCTGTTTTTAAAATCGGGATGTCCAGATTTAACATCAACCCATACGGATGTATTGGGTCGAGGTGCGATCTTCCATAAGGCGCCCGATAAACATTCGGCCTTAGGTAGGTTGTCCGGTTCCCGCAAAGAGGTTTCGTCCTCCTGTTCTCGAAAGTGGATCACTCCCACCGTGAAATCCCCAAAGATGTGGCATCCTTTCGTCCCGAGCTCCATGATGTGAACCCGCACTTTCTTCGACGTTAGGATTAATCGGTGGCGGTGGTGGAGGAATTGGTCTACCTTGTGGGTCATAGGTAACCAAAGGCGATTCTCACTGCGTTCATCTTTAAATCTACAATACCTAATCCTGCGAAGGATTCCACAGTCGTGTAGATCTTTAAGATTCATCTTTTCCATATCCATTTTTTTTTAATTTTTGATGGATTTTCCTTTGATGAGAGCAATGAGCTTTTCCTCATCTGTCATTTTTCGTATAACCGGTTGGTTTCCCTTTTTGGTGTAAATAGGGTACCGCCCCAAAATCATCGTTTCCTTCCTCCAGGATGAACTTGGCGGTCCTCCGATTCTTGACTCTTTTCTCGAATATCATGAAGGATTTCAAGAGTTTCTTCTCGATATTTCACCATCGTCTCCATCCGGTTCTCGATCCGATGAACTTCATCTTGGTAGATGAATATGGCGGTTGCCATAATTCACGCACCGTCTTACGGATTTCTCTAAGATCTTGGAGATCTTAGATTTGTCGGGAAGTATCTCGTTCCACTCTGGTACTCCATCGGGAATAATTGTTCGATGGGAATTTTCATGAACCGTTTTTGAAGGTTCATCAAGTGAACATATAAGTCCTGGTTAAGCATCCGAATCGCTTATAATATTCTCGCTCGCATTTTGCATTGCCTTAAGGTTTCCCGTCGGCTCTCGCTTGTTCCTTTTCTTCATGTTGGTATTCCCAATATGAAACCTGGTCAAGGTGTTCTTGTGCATACATCAATATTTGACGATATGTCCCTGTAAGGGTACATCTCGGACATCGGTCCGGATCCATATACTCGGAGTAAATTCTCCTCACCAATTGTTAATTACATAAACATAATAAATTTAACTAAAAGTTCTTAATAAACTAGCTCGATACCATTTTCGAGGATCGCAAGACCTTTGGGAGTATTCAAAGAAAATGCAATGAAATTTATCGTTCAGGTTGCAAAGTGTAACAACTTTAAAGTTTAGAGTGTAAACTACAAACCATCTTTCCTGAAACCAGGGGTAAAACCGGAATTTTATGCAAAGTGTAAAATTTTGTGAAGTTTAGGTTGCAATCAGTAACTTTTCAAAGTTCGGGTTGCAAAGTGTAAAAACCCGTATAGTTTGGGTTGATTAAAAACGTTATCCCTTGAATCTTATTTTGATTGGGTTGAAATTATTTGTCAGAATGTTGTGAAATTGTTGTAGTTATGTTAATGTTAACAAAGGTTCTTAATTGACTTAGGGATACACCTAAGACAAAAGTGCCACTTCCTTTTTATTGTGATCAATTCTAATTGTCTTTATTCTGGAAAGAAAATATCAGTTTTATCAATGTTGTTCTGAAAGTTTATCCTGTTTTTAATGCAATGGTGTGTATAGTTATTATACAATATATGTATATTTAGATATGACGTGGTGCATACGTTAATGTTATATGTTTTACATTAACCATTTTTAATACAATCCCTGACAAGTATGCAGATGATGTATATTAAGTATACACATATGATATGATAAATATACAACATTAAGTGGAATGTAAACATAACGTTGTCTAAAGTTTTGACATCTGAATTGTGTGTGTTTTTTTACGTATGAGTTGTGGTTAATACAATGGCAAGCAAAGAACAGGAAAGAGAGGTTGGTAGTAGTGAAGATGAGGGTTTGAGAGACGAGCAACCTTCAAAGAGGCAAAGGATCGATAAGGGCTACCCTGGAACGCAATGTAGGGCGAAACCCAAGGTTCTTGTAGATGCTCTTGCTTCTCTTAACCTTGCTCAAAAGACTGCAGTTGTGGAGATGAGTTTTGGCAGTTTACTTTCTTTGAAAATCGAGGATTTTAATAAAAAGCTTACGTATTGGTTAGTTGAAAACTTCAATACATTAAGTAGTGAATTGGTATTTGACGATGGAAGGATAATTCATATTGAGAGGGAAGACGTTGCTAGAGTTCTGGGTTTCCCTAATGGCGACGTGGTTATTGAAAAAAAAAATCTGGGAAATTTACGCTGTATGATTAGTGGCGTACAATGTTTGTGAATTACTCCAAAGTGATTGCCGGTGAATTAGCTGTGAGAATGATGGAGTGCGTAGATGGTGGGGATTGGTTCTGAAGGTATTTTGTGAGGCTTGTGGCGTAATTATTGGAAATTTACAGTGTGGATACATTAATCCACCTATTCTGAATTGCCTTGACGATGTTTCCAAAATCAGAGAGTTTAATTGGTGGGATTACACATTGAACACTCTTATATCTAAAAGAGTTAAATGGGATTAGACGAATAAGATTGAGTTCAACGGCCCGGTGCTATTTTTAATGGTAATTTGCTCTTGTACTGCCCTTTTTAAGATATTAATTTGTGTCACATACACAATGTTCTTCGTATATGTAGGTGTTTTATTTGGATAGAGTTAGTGTTTTAGGGAGAGATGTGCCGAGGACATTACCGGCCTTTGCTTCATGGACCATTGATAAGGTTAAGAAAAGAATTTATAGAGAATTAGAACATGGTGGTTTTGGGCAGGGATACGTGGATGGACCATATGTTGGTGGAGCTTCATTGCAACCTCAGTTGGAGGGATTAGTGGTTGGTAAAGAGAAACAATCATATCTTCCGGGGCCTTCGTCGGTTGGGGGCAGTGGGCAGGTATACAATATGGCTTTATTATGTTCATTGTTTGTTTTGCAAAGTCTGTATATATAGTTCATCTTTATTGTATACTTAGTGTACATTTGCTGTATAATTAGTTGAACTATATATCGATTTGCTTATTTTGGTCATTATCTGATTGGAAAGAGATTTGTGTAATTATTTTTGCATGTATAGTTTAGATTTTTTTGTATGCATAGAGATTACATATGTTGCATACTTAGTTTTATGTGTAGCATTTTTTGCATACATAGTCCAGGTTTTATGTATACTTAGTTTACATATGTTGTATACTTAGTTTACAGATGTTGTATACTTAGTTTTCTGTATACATAGTTTATATCTTTTGTATAAGTAGTTTACGTAGGTTGTATATTTAGTTTATTTGTAGTATTTGTTGCATACATAATTATGTTTTATGTATACTTAGTTCACAAATATAGTATTCTTGCATACATAGTTCAGTTTTTATGTGTTAAATTTGTTTTCTTTATTTTTATATGCTTTATATTTAATGTTGTATATTTCAGCAAAATTGATTTGTTAGACTTGTCTATTGGCAGGAATATATTGGGAAAATTAAGGCAAGGATTGCGTGTCTTGCTTCTGATGTGGTGGAAATTATTTCGTTGATTCGGGATGCTCCGTCTGATGTGGTGGTGGTGCCTGAATTTTCTGAAATATCATATGCCACAAGACTATTCAAGTTGAGGGCACACGAGTTGGAGAGGATCTAGTTGGAAGTGAGAGTTAACAGGTTGAAGCATTCTGGAGCAATCCTGAAAACATAGCCTTGCTTAAGAAGATGGAAGCTGCTATTTGCAAGCGGGATGAGTTCGAAAAGGTGACGAGCCTAGTTTTAGTCTTGGTTTAACCCAAGAACAAAACATTGGTAAATGGGACGTTGTGGTTGAGACATCATGCTTGTATGGAAAGGGTGCAAGTGCGAGTATGTTGGATGTGCAGGTTGAGCAGGAAAAGGAAGCCGATGAGATGGCTGGAGATGAGGATGAGGTAAATTTCATTCCTTTTTTTTGCACGAATTTTTATAATTTTTGTTTGAATATTGTTCTTATTTTTATTTTATTTTGATTCCTAGGAAGAGACTAATACGATTGTTGATGGTGTGAGGGAGTGAATAAGAATAGCGAGAAGCTGGGCATTTATCGGAAAAATGAACCTCGTCAGAAAAAAATACTGAGACATTGATGTCCCCATTTGTTGAGAGACGGGTTGATGTGATGTCTAAGTTAATTGAGCAGCAGAATATGACTGTGAAGTGGTTGCTTGAGAATCCGGAAGTTGAAAAGTAATTTAATTTTTTATGGTCAAATATATTATAAATTATATAATAATTACTGATTTTTCAATATTTTTCCTACTTATTTTTTTTGCAGGGACGAGGCGATTTTTAAGGCTGGTGACATGATTATAACAAGGAAAGACTTTGTGACAATGCGGCCTGGAAGCAATTTGAGTGTATCCGTGATCGATGTATGGACAAAGATTCTGAACGGAAAAGAGTCAATCAGGAGCAAGAGTTCGCCTTATCGATTTTTTGCTACGACATATTCTACGGTACTCTTTTTTTAATTTTCATTATATTTCATGTTCGTATTCATAAATAATTGCACGTGCATGTTTGCGTTACATAGTTAGACATTCTTGCATTTTAAGTGATGTCTGATTGTATATTTATTACAGTAGAAATGTATACTTAGTTACGTAGATTAGTTTATTTAATTCAATGGATTTGTATACTTAGTCATATAAGTAGTTCAATGGATTTGTTTATTCAGTTCAATAGATTTGTATACTTAAGAATGTTTAAATATATAGTTAGTTAAGTCTAATTGTATACTTTTGTGAAATGATTTTGTATACTTAGTAACCTTTAGTGAATTTGTATACTTAGGAATGTTTAAATGTATAATTAGTTCAGTGTATTTGTATAATTTGTCAAGTGACTGGGTATACTTAGTAATGTTTAGTGTTTTTGTATACTCAGTTAACTTTTGGTGTATACTTAGTAATGTTTTAGTGTTTAATTAGTTCAGTGTAATCGTATACTTGTCAAATGATTCTGTACACTTAGTAATCTTTGAATGTATAGTTAGTTCAGTGTATTTGCATACTTTCATTAATTGCTTAGTCATATAAGTAGTCCAGTGGATTTGTTTATTTTGTTCAGATGATTTGTATACTTAAGAATGTTTAAATGTATAGTTAGTTCAGTCTAATTGTATACTTTTGTGAAATGATTTTGTATACGTAGTAATGTTTATTGAATTTGTATAATTAGGAATGTTTAAATGTATAATTAGTTCAGTGCAATTATACTTTGTCAAGTGACTCTGTATACTTAGTAATGTTTAGTGTTTTTGTATACTCAGTAATTATTGGTGTATACTTAGTAATGTTTTAATGTTTAGTTAGTTTAGTGTAATTATATACTTGCCAAGTGATTCTGTATACTTAGTAATATTTTAATGTATATTTATTTCAGTGTATTTGTATACTTTCATTAATTGCTGATTATTTCTGTTTTGGCACATTTCATGTAGTTGTTTTCCATTGTTACACCAAGGGAGGCAAATGATGATAATAGAAATTTGGCGTTATTTTCTCAAAGTCTTGATGCCGAGTTTAGTGAAGTTAATCCATCGAAGTTGTTGGCATTTGATATGGTATTTATTTTTTAATTCCCTTTTAAGATTTATAACAGTCATTTCAGATTTAAGTAATGATTCTTTTCCCTTTATCCAGTTTTTCTTTCCAATATGTAAGAGCGAACACCTTTTCGTTATCGTGTTCGATATGAAGAAAAAGAATATGCAGATTTTGGATAATTTCTATGTTGGCGGAACCAAGTGTGACAAGTATGAAGATGTGCCTACAAAGTTGGTGAGTCTCAACATGTATATTCATATGTCATTTAATATAGTAGTGAAAATACGTTGCATTGATATATTCTATTGATCCAAAGTCTATTCATTAATTGTTGGTTTCTCTTGTGTCAGGTTCGTGTTTTTTCCCAGGACTTGATGAGCAGAGGTTGCGAGCAGATGGGACAAGAGATTGGGCAACTTAGTCCAATCAGACTTGCTCTGCCATGGAGAGATGCACGAAACCATGTGAATTGCAGAATCTTTGCAATGCGGCATATGGAAATGTACATGGGTGGAGGTTTGATGGGTTGGTCACCTGGTTTACAGAAGGGCAACGCCAGTCTAATGTGTACTTTCTTTTCCAAGTACAATGGCGCTATTTTCCTAGATGATATGAACGAGTTAAGGGAGAAGAATTTGGTTGAATGTAAGAAGCATTGGACTGACAAGAAGCCATTGTAGAAGTTTATTTATTTTTCACTGTGGGAATATGTAGTGTTTTTTTTAGTTTTTGGAAATTATTAGTGACGGGTTTACATACTATTGAACATGATTTGTTGGGAATGTTGGTGTTTCGAAGTATTGGTACAAATTATTAAGTTATTTTGCACATTGTATTTTTGTGTAGCAGAATGTTGTTTTACCATGGAATAGTATTGTATCATCTCCAACTTTTTCTTCTTGGAGTGATCTTTTACAGATATATGTTGTTTTGGAGTTGCATGTATATTATCGAACAGATACATCGACTTGTATAAATAGATATGTTGAATTGTATATTTAATGCACTGGATTTGTATAATTGGATCAGTTGAATTGTATTATTAGTTGTATAAATAGTTTAGTGAATTTGTTTACTTAGTTACGTGGAATTGTATTCTTGGTTAAATGGAATTGTATACTTAGTTATATAGGTGGTTTAGTGGTTTTGTATTTTTAGTTCAGTGTAATTGTATATTTAGTTTAATGTTTTTGCATACTCAGTAATGTTTATAATATAGTTAGTTCAGTGTAATGGTATACTTAGTTAAACAATTCTGTATGCTTAGTGATGTTTTATTGTATATTTAGTTCAATGTAATTTTATATGAAATACATGTATGAGAAGCAAAAATAATCTTAAAGATAAATTAACAGGTTACATAATGCTATGACAAAAAACGTTTTTCATTAAATGATAAACTGATAGGTTACATACTGTTCACCCAATATTTATTGCAAAAAAAAAAAAACATTCCACTAGGGTGTGGTGTCGCGGTTTGGACACGTTCTGCTGTTATGTGTTCCGATCTCACCACAGGTCCCACATCGCCTTTTGAGTTTTGTGCTTGCTTTAATGGTTTTCTACTCCTCACATTACTACCGCTGCCCTTATTCTTTGCTTGTTTTGGTGGTAATACAGAAATATCAAGTTGTGAGGTTGAGCCACAATAGGTTTCCAGTACTGACTTTTTGCTTCCCACAGACGGTATATGTTGCTCATCTTATAACAATTTTGGCTTTTCTTCAAATATAGTGTGCATGTACATTGAAGATGCATGTTTTTCAATGGTCAGTCGTGTCTTGCATTCTGGAAATATTATTTGGCACTTGTGGTTTAATTTATCGGTTTCATGGCGTTGTGACTCCATCGCGCTTTCAAAGTGCATGAAAAATTCAACCAAGTTTGAAACAGGATTTGTAAAATTCCCAAACCAGCTATTGGTGCTCTCTGATCATGATGTAGTTTTGAGCAAACCACTCATCGGCACATCTTTAAAATAAGCGTGTATCCAACTCCTTCTAAGCTCATACATATGTGTGAACCATGGATGCGTTATTAGACTAAAGTCAGCCATAATATCATTCCATTGACTTTCAAATTCTGGTATTGAAATGTTGGTATCCCACACGATTGAATTCAGCCGATTTTTGAAATTTTTATCTTTGAACAAAGTGTGACGGACTTTAACACTAACCTTTTCCATTAACCACATACACAATCTATGTTTTGCCATCTTGAACACAGATTGAATGGCTTTCTTCATTGTCGGATCTTGGTCGGTTACTATATAGTATGGTTCCCGACCAACAACTTCCAAAAACTTTGTGAACATCCACATATATGACTCTTCATCTTCCTTTAATATAAGACCAGCTGTAAACGTGACACATCTGCGATGGTTATCTACTCCGGTAAATGGAGCAAAAACCATTTTATACCTGCACATGTTTATTAATGTAAGCATACAGTATAAGTTTACATTATATACAAGTTCATGTTTTTTATATTTGCAGCAGAAAGTTGTTGCAATGTTTTCAGAATTTTGCAACCAAATACGATAGTCATATTTTATAAATGTATTTTATAAATCAAATGACATTTAATAGTGTAAACAATTTCTTTAAACTATGTATACAATTTCGATGAACTAACTTTACAATTCCATTACATTAAGTACATAAGAAAACATAACTATATAAAATTCCATAATGTAAACAATTCTACTAAACTAAGCATACAATTGCAATGAACTAAGTATACAATACACCTGCATTAAGTATACAATAAAACATAACTACGTATACATTTTGAATCAACTAAGTGTACATAGCCTCTCAACTAAGTATACATGTTGTTGTGTAAATTGAAGAAACGACATAAACAAGAAATGCTTTACCTGCTAGTATTGTATGCAGCATCAAATGAAATCACATCACCAAATGTGGCGTAGTTCCTTATAGAAGCTTGGTCTGCCCAAAAGAGACGTGTTAGTTGTTCATCTTCGTCCAGGTCGTAATTGAAAGTCATCCCTTGATTAACTTCTTTTTGACTAAATAATTTGTTTATCACCAATTGTGCGTCTGCACCACAGATGTATGCTTTCAAGTCTCGCTTGAAGTTTTCAAAATCAACCTTGAGCGCCCCGACTTGTGGAAATCTTCCTACCATCTCCCTGAATAATTCGTGTTGTTTAGAACTCCCTATATTAGCCTTCGTGCAATTGATGATAAATTACTAGTGACCGAAGTTTAGGTTTATGTTAACTTTCAGTAATTGCTTGAATGTATCGACTGTCATTGGGTGAGTGGCGCTCTTCAAAACTCCGTATCTTATATGCACATGTGCTGGTGTACTCGAAAATACAATGTGCATTGCATCCAACCCGATTTGAAGTCCTCTTTCGCGACCCATGTGTTGTGCTGCTTTCAGTCTCATCTGTAGGGTCTGCAGGTATGTTGTTTTTGGTGTGTTTGGAGCCTTCTCTATTGCAAAGAACATAATGCAAACGAATTACTTCATTCTTGAATCGCTTTGTCGTGCTCCTTCTAATGTCGAATCCGCTAATTGCTCCATGGTCTTTGTAAAATTGTATACTAGTTCCAATGTAGCGAAATGCAAAGGCCCACTCGTGGAATCTTTTCTTGTTCTACCTCTGGTATCCAATATTTACTTGAGCCCGACGAGATTTCGAGCTGTTGTCCTCCATTGATTTTGTTTGGTACTTCTGTAATTTTCGACATCACAAAAGATATTACATTATAATACGAAATGGATATACTATATATACACATATGTAATTATATTCATACACACTTTTCATTTTTTTGTAATCATGCTGCTATATACCAGGATTTGCTTGAAAACAATATTCAATTTGTATACAATATACAGAATAACTACGTTATTTATGCAACTTTTGAGTTATAAATATGCAAAAACGTTTTATATGAAAAGTGTTATATTTATAAATATACAACTAATACTTGTACTATCTGCAAGACAAGTTTTACCATACAATGAAATAAGCACGAATAGATATTCAATTGAACAAACTACAAACAAGCATATGCAAATGTTATATTATAAATATACTACTAATACTTGTATTATATACATGTTTTAGATGCTGAATAAACATGTAAACAATCTGCAAACAAGGAGTAATTATGCAAACAAATAAAGCTATATATGCAAAACTTATATACTAAATAAGCAAACAATCTATACTAAACATACAAACTATTAACAAATATACAATCTACATACAAGTGGTTAATATGCAAAAAGTAAAACTACATATACAAGGTTTATACACTAAATAGACAAAACATGTATACTAACATACAAATCAACAAGAACAACGCTGCATTTGGTTCATTCAGACATCCATGGTTGCTTCAGTTGTTTATCAATAATTTTGTAGCAAGTTTCTTGTTAGAAATTACCTTGAATACATTCATCAGTTGTGTTGAAATCGCTATTGTAGAACTCTTTTTGCATCAAATGGATGATAACTCTTCTCCAATTGTATGATATGCTTCGTCAATTTTTTTTTGTCAAGATTGTTTTGTGGAATAATTTGCAGGTCGAATGGAGCAGTATATGGTGTTTATGGCGATACAGAGGTTGTTGTTGAGAAGAAGGAGACGTATCGTGTGATTATGGTGAATGGCGTGATTTTGGGACGTGATCAATAACAGATCACGTCCCTATTTTGTACGAGGCGGTTACCATGTTTAATTTCTTGGATTCCTATTTTACCCCTTCTGTTGTATACTTTCATATGAATTGTAGTATATATTTGTTCTTATCTTGGCCATTGATTTATTTTTTTTGATGGTGTAGACATCACAGAAAAGACAGCGGTTTTAAAACATAACCGATGTCGTTTCCTATTTCCGTTGCATGCAAAACCAATGTCGAATCTGTGAAGTCTTTGGATAATAAACATCGGTTATTAAGAACCTCTATCTAAGGCCTTAAACATCACAACAAAGACATCGGTTGTCCCATCTATTTATATAAACTGATGTGTATAGTTGGATTTGGCACCAATTTTTTAGACTTCAGTTACAAACCGATGTCTATGCTTCTATGGTTAAATCTCGCTTTGACCCTATATTTTTCTTTAATATCACTTCATCCCCATGTCATTGGTTAACAAAAATATATTTTAATAGTAAGAAATTGAGAGTAAAAGCGGATAATTACAAACTGAGAGTACACGGGGTAAATTGATGCAATACAAAAAACAAGGAGATTAAGTGATATTAATTCAATGAGAGTATATATTGTAGGGATGACAATTTAGACCCGATCCGCGTGTACCCACCCCGCCCCTCACCATTTGGGTCGGCCCGTAACCCACAACGGGGTGGAGTGAGTCTAGGTATCATTTCCGCCACGCTTAGAATTTTTATTTTAAATATATTTTAAAATATTTTGCATATATATATCATATAATTTTTATATATTATTATATTATATCTAACATTTATAAATTGATATTAACAACTTTTGTAAATTATAAATATATTCTAAATATTTGTTTTTTATTTTTTGTATTTAATTTAATTTAGAACGGGGAAAACAGATCGACCCGCCCTCACAACTCGATGTGGGTCGTCCCGCTCCATACCGGGTCTGGGTCTTTACTGACCCGCCCCATTGACATCCCTAGTATATTGGGATAAAGTGAGATTTACCCCTTTTAAAATTAGACATGAATTCTTTAGACCCCGACTCCATAGTTGGTGTCTATTTATTAGGAGTGTCAATTTCAGACCCGACATGCAAACCTGACACGAACCTAGCTAACACGATATTAATGGATATGAGTCCATGCTTCATGGGTCCGGGTCGATATTAGGTTGAACCCAAATATTGCAATAGGTCGGGTGTGGATCAACCTGCATGCTATGACCCATTTAACCTGTCTAACCTGTTTGTACATTTAAAAAATAATTAATTAATTAACTGTAAGAAAAAAACAAAAAATAATACATGTCCTTAAAACTTAAATGTTGAAACCTCCTTAATATGTATGTTGTTATTATTTTGCATGTATTTTTGTATGTTGTCCTAAAAATATAATTGGTATTATGTTATTTATTATTTTTTATGTTGTGTGAATTGTGATATTTTTTATTAATTGAATAATGTGTCATAACGGTTGATTTTTAAAAAACAATTATTCAATTAAAAATATTAACTCTATAAAAAATTAATTTTATTATTCTGGTTAAACGGGCCGGGTCCGAGTTACAAGTGAAATAAATAGGTCGGGTCCGAGTTCAAGATTCAGACACGAATAATTAAACAGGTCGGGCTTAAATTGGCTTATTCTGACCCGCGAACCCGAACCTGCGAACCCAACCCATTGACACCTCTACTATTTATCATGGTGGATGATGATTCTTTAGAAAAATTAGTCAAATTTTAAACTCTTGCTTTCTTTTTAAAATTTTAGAGAAAAACCCATGAACCTTTTTTGTGAAACAAAAACAAAATACAATTTAAAGAAATAAACTTTAAAAATTAAATTAACAAAAAAGAGATAAATAAAATTTAAAGAAAACGTGAGAAAGAGTTTTAAACGTGATATCACTGGAAGTTAGAACTATTAACGTGATATCAAAAGAATTATGTGACTTGCGAGAAACGACGTTTGACTGGTCGCCGCCCATTACTTCGCAACATTTTCTCTCTCGGGAAGCCGCTGCACATCAATTTTGGGTCTGCTCACTCGACTTCGCTAGTCTCACCGATTTTTTCCTTCAGGTACTATTTTAGCTAGTCTTTTTTTTTTGGCAAATTTTCTATGGTTGATACTAAATATTGCAGAATATCAATTTGCCCATTACTGTGTTGTACCATGTGATTAGTTCCAGATATGATAATTGTTTTAGTTTGGATTTAGGGCTTTCCAATTGGGGGTTTTGTCTTTTGATTTAGGGGTTTTATATGATGGATTTTGTCTTTTGATTTGGGAGTTTTTAATATGATTATTCTGAGGATATAATAAAATTTATTTGTTGAATTGATGTAATATTCATGATTTTACTAATGATATGGGGCTTATTAATCAGATGTAATTTTGTTGTAATGGTTTTGAACTTGGAGATTTTTGCAATCTCACGGTAATCAACATGTAACTGTTGATATTTGCTTCTATCTCTCTCGACTAAAATAGGTGACTTGTAATGGTTAGGCTTACCATCAAGTTGATAGTGTTTCATTAGTCATTTGCTCTTCTTGATTAGTGTAGGCAAAGATTGAAAACCGAAATAGAAAACCAAAAATCGAACCGTGTTAGAAAGTTCGGTTCGGTCAATACCAATTTTAATGTGTATACAGTCAATCTAACATCATGTGTATACAGTCAATCGATATTTATTAAACCTACGTAATGTGAGAACATTAAATGTTTGACTTTGTAAATACACTAGGATATTAATATGCAAAAAATATTTTCTAAAATGGAGGAAACTGAAATTACTCTTCAATACATGCTAAGTTATAAAAATGAGTGATTCACAATTTTCACAGAAAATCATCATGTAGTTCTGCACTTCTAAAGGAAAGGTTGATTTTCTTTTTTCTTCCTCTTTTTCTCTTTCTTTCTTTTTTTTTGGGTGGGGGTGGGGGTGGGGCTAAGACTAAGGTCAAATGTTCCTGACAATGGAGTTTCTTTGCTCACTTCTAATATGACCGACATGCATGTCCAAAGAGATCAGTTCTTTGCTCACTTAAATATTTAATGTGATTGATTCTTCTTTGATATTTAATGTGCTTTATTGTTGTAATTGTTGTGAAGGCTCTAAGTCATTGTTAAAATGGACAAAGAGTGGATGTTTAAGAGTAGGTTATCACATGAGTATGAAGCTGGAGTAGAATCTCTCTTGCAATTTGCAAAGCAAAATGCTGTTAATCCCAACAAAATACATTGCCCTTGTGTAAAATGTGGTAATATACGGAAGAAAAATGTTGAAATTATAAGGGCACATTTGTGTCGTAATGGTATGGATCTAACATATCATACATGGATCTGGCATGGGGAAAGATTAGAAAGATCAATGAATGAAAATGTTGAAGTAGGGCAAGGTGATAAAATTTTTATTGCTGATGAACTCGAAGACATGGTACATGAACTCGCAGATGATCCAAACAAATTTAGTAAATTATTTAAGGATGCTGACAAATCTTTATATCCCGGATGCACCGAAATACAAAATTATCTACAGTGGTGAAATTATATAACTTGAAGGCAAAACATGGTTGGAGTGACTCAAGTTTTATTGAGTTGCTTAGTGTGTTTAAAGACTTGCTTCCAGATAAGAACAAATTGCCTCAATCTTTGTATGAAGCAAAGAAAAGTTTGTGTGCATTGGGGATGGATTATGTGAAAATTGATGCTTGGCTCAATGATTGTATCTTATACAGGAAGCAATATGAAAATATGCACAACTATCCTACTTGTGGGATGTCACGGTGGAAGTTGGGGAAGAATGACAAGATACATGAAAATATTTCAGCAAAGGTCCTATGGTACTTTCCACCTATACCTAGATTACAGAGAATGTTTCGAAGCAAAGAAATATCAAAAGAGTTAACTTGGCATGCTGACAAAAGAGTTCGTGATGTTAAGTTGCATCATCTAGCTGATGCGCCCTGTTGGAGAGTTGTGGATCATAAGTGGCCAGATTTTAATCGTGATCCAAGAAATATTAGATTGGCCATTTCAGCAGACGGGATCAATCCCCAAAAGTTGATGAGTTCTATGTATAGTTGTTGGCCAGTGGTGATGATTATATATAATCTTCCTCCGTGGTTGTGTATGAAGAGAAAATTTATGATGCTAACTTTGTTGATTTCTGGTCTTAAACAGCCGGGAATGACATTGATGTTTACTTGGCACCTTTTGTTGATGACTTAAAGTACTTATGGGAAACAGGTGTTCAAGCGTATGATGCACACCGACAAGAAAGTTTCTTACTTAAAGTTGTTCTACTATGGACGATTAATGACTTTCCAGCATATGAAAACATGTCAGGATGCAGCGTGAAAGGATATCGTGCATATCCTATTTGTGGTGAAAAAACATATTCAACAAGGTTGACACACAACAGAAAAATCTCATTCCAGGGCCACATGAGGTTTTTACATGCAAGTCATACTTATAGAAAACAAAAGAAGGCATTTGATGGAAAACAAGAATTTAAGCCCGCGCCAAAACCTTTAAGTGGCCATGAAGTGTTAGAAGCTATTGATGGAATTAATATTTGTTGGGGAAAGTCGAGTCACAAGCTTCAATCAAGCAATGCGATCCAAAATTATATTGGAAGAAAAAATAAATTTTTTTTGAACTTGAGTATTGGAAAGATCTACACATTCGACATGTTCTTGATGTCATGCACATGGAGAAAAATGTTTGTGAAAGCCTCATCGGTACATTACTCCATATCCCAGGAAAAACAGAGGATGGAGTAGAGGCAAGATTAGATCTTGTAGAGATGAATATGAGGACTGAGTTGGCACCACAAATTGGGAAGAAAAGAACTTTCTTGCCTCCGGCATGTTATACACTAAGTATGGATGAAAAAAGAAAGTTTGTAATTCATTGTCGGGAATAAAGGTCCCCGCTAGTTATTCATCCAATATTCAGAATCTTATATCAATGAAGGAGTTAAAACTTGTCGGTCTCAAGTCGGATGATTGTCACACCTTGATGCAACAACTACTTCCAGTGGCAATCCGTGGTGCCTTACCTAAACATGTCAGGTATGCCATCACGAAGTTATGCTTCTTCTTCAATGCGATATGTAACAAAGTGATAGATCCGACAAAGTTGGATGATGTCAAATTGATATTGCGACCACATTGTGTTTACTTGAAAAATACTTTCCCCTTCATTTTTTGATGTCATGGTTCACTTAACCGTTCATCTTGTGCAAGAAGTTAAATTGTGTGGACCGGTTTGTTATAGATGGATGTATCCATTTGAAAGATACATGAGAATATTGAAAGGTTATGTTCGAAATCACAATCGGCCTGAAGGTTGTATGGCAGAATGTTATATTGTTGAAGAGTCTGTGGAATTTTGCTCAGGCTACTTGTCTGATTTGAACACAATTGGGATTCCATAAACACATCGGCATATAAACCTAACTAAGCCTTTATCAAGTGCTCAAGTGCAGACTATTACTGATGAAGAGTGGGAACAAGCACATCTTTATGTACTGACAAATAATTCTAAGGTTGAACCTTATGCTAGGTAGTTGCTCTAACACATAAATTTATTTGACACCTTGATTAGGCTTTTCTATTCTTCGCAGAGAAAACGAAATGCTTTGGTCACTTGATAATTATTTCGGATATAATGATTAATTAGTTCAAAACCTCTTCTTTAAGTGAACATAAGGAGCATCTGAAGGAAACATATCCCCTGAAAGCTCACTTGGAAAAGTGGATACTGGAGAAGCATAATCAAACATTTATTTCCTGGTTACACAACCATGTAAGTCCCATGACTAATATGCGCTAGTGTACTTGGAGATCTTGAATTTCAAAAAATATTATTTTTAACATCTATTATGAATTATAGGTTATGAGTTCCTCACACCCTATATCAAAAAAGTTAAAGTGGTTGACTCATGGTCCACACAAGCAAATGTTGAAGTATTCTAGTTATTTGATTGATGGGGTGACTTATTACACGAAAGAGCTTGATAATGTACGTTCTGTTCAAAACTCGGGAGTAAGCTTGGTTGCAAAGATAATGCAAGTTTCTAGTGCAAAAGATAAAAACCCAGTTGAATCAGACATGGTGTTCTATGGAGTAATAAAAGAAATATGGGAACTCTATACCAACGTTTAAATGTAATGGGGTAGAGAATAATAAGGGAATGAAAGAAGATGATCTTGGTTTCACCTTGGTGAATCTTAATAGAATTGGATTCAAATCTGATCCATTCATCATATGTAATTAAGCAAATCAAGTGTTTTATGTTGAAGACCCTGAAGATCCTGCATGATCTATTGTGCTTTCAACTCCAAGTAGAGATTATTTTGAATATTTGAATGGCGATGAGTTGGGAGATACTATAATTCAACACCAATGTTTCTCCAAAAGGATACCATGAGTGGATCTTGACAAAATCGATGAAAACGAACCACTATATATTCGTTCTGATTGTGATGGGATTTGGGTTGACTCATAGCTCTCTTATACTGGTAACCTTATGTTGTTGATTATGTATTTGTTAACTTATTTTGTTTTGTCTCTGTGAATCTACTAATTCTAAAATATTGATGATAATTTACTTATAATCAATATTAGTTATATTACTTCTCAAAGAAATTCGCATAGATTTATTGCCGTCCATGTCTGGCCCAAAACATTAAACAAAAAAGTTGTGATCCTCTGCTTTATCCACATAAAAATACGAAGTAACATTTTCCTGGTCCAATAAAAAGTATTCAAAAAATTAAGTCATATATCTGAAAATTAGATATTTCATAGGGAAGTATGACAATTGAACACAATAGCAGCTTGTAAATAGTGAAAGATGAAATTTATTCAAAACTTCAGTTACAGCTCATTGAAGGCCACCTATTTGCATAAGTGTGTAGATAACGCATAATTAAAGCTCCAGTAGTTTTACAAAAATAAATACTATATATCCTTCTCCCAGTATATATACAAATAGAAGCAAATGAAACAACATTGAGTATATCTCTTTATTGCACTATATTTGTGGGCATAAAGTCACATGTTTTAAAGGAAACAGATTCCCTCATTAACCAATCTATTCCAACACCAGCAGTAGAACACATAATAACTTGGATTCAGCCTATGAAATATTTGTGCTTATTTCTTTGAGCTAGATAAACATGAATATCTTCTAGTCTAATGTTAAAAATAGCATTTTTTTAGAATGCCAAGATAACTTTACAGCCTTATGATAATATTTATGTGCTTCTTACATCTTAAAATCTAATTTGCATAAGTTATTCTTTTAATTTGGACTTGTGCTAATTATTTCAAACCTTTGGTTGCATAGACAGGTTTTTGGACTCCATGGCGGTTCCTAAAAAGTTAAAATGTGGGCATGGTGTCAATGAAAAAGTCAAAGAAAATAAGAAATTTCAGCGGGGTGATAGTGTACATAAAGGCAAAGACAAGATTACATCAGTTTCTTCTGAAGAGGTTGATGGGGACAACATGGATATCGAATCTAAAGATACTCAATCAATAGTATCGACTAGAGGCTGTACAAAGATGGATAGGCTTACCATCTTAAGGACTTAGAGAATGAAGAAGAACATTAACTTTAATAGTCGTGGACAACCAATTGGAAGAATAGCTGTGGAGATGCAAAGTTTTATTGGTGTCCTCGCTCGGGAGAACGTTAAGATTACTTACAATACATGGAAGTAGGTGCCAAAAGATATTAAGGAGTTGATTTGAGAATTCATCAATTGCGTGATCAACGGCAATGCACATGCAATGCTTTGGTAATAGTTCATCATCAAGAAAGTTGCCAGGTCCATCGACATGGACAATTGTACCATATGCAACAATGTTGTTGTTAGATTCCAATGTCAATGCAACTGCCGAGCCCTGAGCAACAAACATTCATGGAACAACATGTTATAAATGTTTTGAGGCATATTCACATACAAGCAAAAAATAGTCACATAACACATATATATATATATAAGTATAAAGACAAAATTTTGTATATAATATACATATATAATTGATGAATTTCTGCTTTTGATCGCTTCAAAGAGTGCAAACTTTGACAGTTTCAACCTGATGAGTCAATAATTGTGCCCAAAAAACTGCTACAAAATAATCAATCTGAACTCAAAGTTGTAAAAAATTTATGTGCAAAATGCAAAGACTATGCCCCACAGAAAAAATAATAGAAAAACCCTAAAATGAGTACAAGTGTCTGCTAGTAATCACTCTGGAAAACAAAACAGATGCATATGTGTCTCCTTTGTGATATGGCAAAATCCATTCTTCTATCACTCATTCCAATTTCACTGACCAATTGCATGTTGTCAATTAACCATAATATTATATCGACTTATGAATTGTACGTCATCATTTAAGTTCATAAAAAAACCTCTAAATAAACAAACTAACATATACCTGTAAAGCAACATTTCTGTCAAGCAATTGCGCATCACATCCATCAAACTCCTCATCTTCTTCCATTCCATCTTTATTGGTTGCACTTTGGAGTTTACTAGAACAACTACCTTTCTCTTCACGGTCAAGGTCGCGCTTTTTGTACACAAATGCTTCTAGACTTTGTAAACATGCATTTTGATCTTTAATTTGTACATTTTGTTGTTTTATTTGTGCATTTTGCTCATCAAATTTTTTCTTCGCCTCCATCAACTCTTTATGTTGTTCACTTAACATACCAAGTTCACCATGCTTTTTCCCAGTAGCAACATTAAAATACATGGTAGGAGTGATATCCCGTCCTAAACCCTTCACACGTGCAGCATGTTCTTGACAATCAAGTGCTTTTGTAAGGATATCTTCTTTTGATCCTTCAATTTTTAGCTTGCCCTCTTTCTTCAGCTCTATATAACTATCCTGTCATACACCAAATATTTTAATAATTATAAAACCTAGGAATCACTGAATAAAGAATTTAAATGTACATAATTTACAAAAATGATGATTCTTCAAAATGAAGAAAGTAAAAAACATAAGTGTTTCTTACAATCTTTTCAACTATTTGCTTCAAATCGTCTCCTTAAATTTCCCCTTTTCTATTTGTCCTTTCTTCCAAAGAATAGCTCTATTTATTTCATCATCATCACATAGTTCACTTCCTGCAAGTAAGAAGAATATGTCAAGTTTGTACAATATGATTAGTCCAACTCCTTAAGGAAAATATGTTTGAAAATGCAAGATAAGACTTTGATAATTTAACACATTTGCGCGAATTCTTAATGCACAACTAAAAATATTAAATGAACACTTACTATATCAAGTTCCAATTTTGCATATCCTTTGCGGGTGAGTCGATGGTGATATTTGTTTGCTTTACTTCTCTCTCTTTGGTCATTACTTAGTTTCTATAATTTTTAATACACAAAGCAAATTATGATCAAACAAACGACATATCTCATTGCACTAAGAATGTATATTGATAAATTTATTCAAAAAAAGGCTAAATTTAGAAGCTTACCGTAAAAGTTTCAGGCATACGACTAATCACAAAAGCACTCCAATCCTCCTGTGAAATTTCATGATCATCAGGTGGATGTCTCAAGTTCTCTGGTTTATCTTTACTGGGCTTAATGAATTTCTTAGTGAGGTCGACTTTATATTGACGCCACTTTGTACTTGCTGAGGCCAAACACGACTTCTTCCATTTTTGTCCATATTGAATGAGAATTGTATTAATGCAAAAAAAACATGGAGATGCCACAATTCGATCAATAATGGGATTCTTTGCTAGAGATCAGTTGAAGTTATATGATAAAAAAAGAACAACATATCAAGTTTTACTTACATTAATAGTGTCTCGTTTGCCCGTCAAATACCGAGGACGTGTCAGTGTATTGGTGATGTTGTAGGCAACCATGTGGCGTGGCCTACACACTTAATTAAGATGCACAATGAGGTAAATGTGATTTTATATTTTTGTAATCAAGTCTCCAAAAATTCTTTAGTTGTGCAATTTTTTTGTAATGTACGTTTACAATTATCGATACCTAGTAGGAAGAATGTTGGCCATGCAAAAAAAAAAACGACTAGGGTGGTTTCTTCCAATATGCCAAAAGATTTATACATTATCCATTATTGTTTTAAGGATGCTCTTCGTGATGGAAAGAGTATACCTATAACTTTTGATTATGATATCTTTGGCAATGATATGAGTACTCCATAATCAGTCTTGACCTTAAGGACATCAACAAATTCTGTGAATTGATGCCAATTTCTTGGTATTGTATAGTTGTGTACATATGGTAAGCCTTCTATTTAACTAAAGTTTGGCTGTTGGTTTTATAAATTATGTTTACTTTATTAATCTATTATATTAATTTGGTTTGTTCTTTTGAAAATGATAGGCATTTGCATAAAAGAATAAAGGAAGAATTTGTGGATAAGTATATAAGATTTGTGCATCCATATAAGATAGGGTATATGCCAACAACAAGTAAAGATAAGAGTTTTATGCAACGACAAGTGGAATGAAGGGCACAAACTTTAGCAGATAGGTTGAATGGCACATCACCGAACCAAGTAGTTTTGGCTCCATGTAATATAGGGTAAGTAAGATGCACAAATTACACTTTTGGTTGCATGTTTCAAAAATTGTAGCATATCATGTACTAATAATGTGTTTGTGTTTAGTTATCACTGGATATTGGCTGCGATCGACCCTAACAAGGAGATTGTTTATCTATTGGATCCTCTTGGTCCCCGAATTCACTCAAAAAGCTGGAGGGATACTGTGAACTTGTAAGATCATGGACATTGATGAATTTTCCAAGTTTATTTTTGTTTTCATATATATGAAAGTCCATAAGATATATGAAACTTGAGATTGGTATTTGCTTGACTTTGTATGATATATCAGTAATCAACTAGTGATGTATATATGAAGGGCATTAAAAATATTCAATGCGAAGAAGGGAAAGAAAGGCAAAAAACAACCCACTTGGGAACTCATAAAGGTATGTTTTTGTGATTAATATATATCTTGTTCAATGTTTTTGGATTAGTCATTAATAATTTGTTTCTAACATAGGCTCCAGTTCAACCCGATGATAAGCAGTGTGGTTTTTATATAATGCGGTACATGAGAGAGATAATTGATGAATTCATAAAAGCTGACCACGCTCAGCTACTATCAATGGTAATATTGTAGACATTTTTAGTTTTGGAGATCAACTGTCTCAGAAACCGAACATTGCTCTGTGAGTAGTTTTTGCTTATAACATAATATGTGTGTTTGCTCACAGTTCAAAAATGTTGAGTACTCTCGAGCAGAAATTGATGAAGTGCGCTTAGAGTGGGCGAAATACGTGCAAACTCACATGTTTGAGTAGAAAAGGTCTTCTCTAAACACCTAGAAGTAATACACTCTCTATTTTTATATTTTCTTCATGAACAATTAATGGAAATCTGCTTCTTTCCTTACAAGTGGGGTTTAGGAGCAATAATATTTTGACTCTGTGAATGTGATTACACACAGTGGTGTTATTGTTGTCTGTAATAGTGAATTTCTTGATGCCTTTCCGTGTGTTCTGCTTGTCATAATTTTGTTACGAGTCTATGTGCTTACTTAGCTGAACTATAAAGTTTTCATTAGGCAAAAAATGTCCAACCAAAGCTTCATGGCAAAGTGGATGCAAGAACCATTCTGCTAAGTACTTGTGACCAAGTATAAGATATTTCATTTAGTTTAATTATCCTATTTTTAGACGTGATTTTTTCAAGTGTTCTTGTTGCATATTCTTTTTTATATAGTAAATATTAAAGTTTTTCTTGATAAAATGTAATTGGTTTGGAGCTGTGAAAATTGCTTGTATAGTTTAAAGGTTGAGTTTTAGCTGGTACCATATTTTAGGATTAGCATTAGATAAGTTGCACATGCATTGTATTTAACACTTGTAATTATATACATTCTAGAGATGGTGGTGTAAGTATGAAGTACTATGGTATTGTAGTTTTAAGGGTTATATATTTTATTAATACTGCTAATTGTATTCTTTATAATTGCAGGATGATGCATTCGAGGTTGTGGACAAGATTTGTTTTGAAAGCTCAATGAGAAGAGCAAGGTTGATTTATTTTGGATTCTCGGAGGCTTTAGTTGAATATTTTACTTTGTATATACTTTTTTAATGGTTGCTTCTCGGTAGATTTACTTTGTATTTTGGAGGGGCTTAGTTGAATATTTTACTTTGTATATACTTTTTGGTAATTGGTAGAATTTGAATATATGTTGAACTTTGTGTTGGATAATTTTGGGTTAATTTTACTGCTTATATTATATATTTTTCTGTTACTATTCATTTTGGCCGCATTATATTTGAAAAAACATGTCTTTTAATTAAAACAAAAATTATGTTATGAACATATTAGACATTGATTATGAACATATTAGACATCGATTATGAACATATTAGACACCGGTCATCGGTTTTATTGACAAGGATACCGATGTATGTTATAGATATGACAGCGGTGTTGAAACGATGGCAAAAAACCCCATTTTTAACATCAGGGTCTTAGACAGCGGTTGGAAACCGCTTTGAGGAAATGCTGTTGTTTATGGAATAAACATCGGTTTATACTCGATGTCAAAAGTCCCACCTTTTGACATCAGGGGCTTAAAAACGGCATGTTTAAGAATATACATCAGTGTTACAATGATGTAGTTTGTAGTTACAACTTCAGTGCAAAACCGATGTCTAAAGGACCCCCCTTTTAACATCAAGGGCATTCACATCAGTTGATATACTAATAGACAGCGGGCTATAACCGATGTCAATTTGCATTTTTGTAGTAGTGAGTATTCCCTTCTATTCAAAATAAGTATCTTTTTAGGAAAAAAAGAACACATTAAAATTATGTTAAATATCAAATATACCCTTAATGAATCATAAATGCTACTTTGGAACAAACAAATTTATGCATTAGTGTTAGTTGGAAAACAATAAATTTAAAGGTAATTTGGGAAAATATTTTTCTCACTAGCCTTGAAAATGTGAAAAGCAGTGGCGGACAGAGGGGGGACAAGGGGGCCGCTCCAAAAGTTTTTAAAATTATTTTTTTATTGCTAAAATAAAGGAATTTTTCTACAATTGCCCCCCCCCCAAAGCTTTGATAAAAAAACTTCAAATAGTTGTGTTTTACAATTGCCCCCAAATTTTTTTTCTCATAGTTTAAATATATGAATTTGGACCTTTCTCGCCCCCCCAAAGCCGGAATCCTGCGTCCGCCACTAGTGAAAAGGACATTCTTTTGAAGATTTTTTCGTTTTTCAAAAGGACACTTATTGTGAATAGGAGGGATTAATTTTTTGTTTCAACGTTTTTATATGAGGTGTGATTATAACTGTATTAGTTAAAGCCTTATTTAATGGCGCAATCTTAGGGGCAATTTTTTTTTAATTTTTTTTTCCAGAATCCAGCATAATTAGTCTTTTTTGCTGCTTAAACAGCTTTTAGATAATGCATAATTAGTTATTTTCTATTTCAATGCTTTATGACATAATGAAGAGTAAACATAATTAGTTTTATGACATACTATTTCATCCTCGGAAATGAAGATGTACTCTCGTAATATTCTAAAGTTTCTTCTTGCTAGGAAGTAGAGTTGTCAAACGGGTTGGGATGAACCAGTCGGTGCCGATCGATCAGGTCAAGGGGAAAAATCGGGGTGGGTTGGGCCGACCCAAATAGCAATCAGACCACTATTTTTTAGCTCAAATCATTAAAATACACATAAAATAGCGGGTCAAGTGGAGCGGACCAAATAGGCCCGGTTCATTTTTGGCCTTTAATAATGAAGCCTAGTCTAGCTCTTTTATCGGAATGGTTGGTCCGGCCCATCGGCCGGACTCATTTTGACAATTTTATTATGAAGTGAGTGGTAATTAATTATTCCATCATCGTACCACGGAGGCCCAAACTCCTGGAGGCCAGGAGTTCCCTTACTTGTGGCTACTGGACTATAGGATCATTGGCGAGAATGAAGTATTTCTATGTGAATGTATTCATTGGTCCTATGAATTTAACTTACCGTGTCTTAATTTAGTTACGGATTCACTGTGGAGAAAGAAAAAAAAAGGCAAGTAAAAAATTTGTATAAACTATCTTAAACTTTCTTTCAAGTAAATTTTACGTGACGTGAATGCTAATATGCTAAAGCTAAAATTGATGGAATAATAGCTAGTATAATATATTTGAGTGGTGCATCAATTATCATCAATATTCTTCATCATATTTTTCACGTTGATGCAAGAAGTTCCATGAATGTGCACAAAAATGGGCATATATAACTACTCCTTCGCCTTTATTCTTCTCAAATTATAATCGCACATTAATTAGTGGTAGCTTTTGGCCTCATACTTTTGGAATACTTTTGTCACATAATTGGCATAACACATGTTGGCAAATAATCAATATTAAGATAATCTAATATATGTCAGAGAGGTAATTATTTGGTATTTTCGATTCCATTCTGTCTTCAGAAATCTATGATTTTATCTTACTTTTTTACAATGTTTATTGTCCTACTCACATATTAAGCTTAATTAAATATAAGAAAATATATAATTCACTATTGGTGTACGTAGTGTAATTGATGATTCAATTGTTTCCACACACCCAGAAAGAAAAGAGGAAAAAGAACAACCGTCTTTCACTTGGCATATAATCAATTTATTAAAAAAGTATAGCTGTGGGAGCATGATTTTAAATTTTTATAATATTAAATCATGACATGATCACTTTGAAATATTCATCTTGAGAAAATCACTTAATTAATTAGTCATGACACAGATGTTGTATACTTAGTTTTCTTATACATAGTTTATATTTTTTGTATAATAAGTAATTTACATAGGTTGTATATTTAGTTTATTTGTAGTATTTGTTGCATACTTAATTAAGTTTTCTATATACTTAGTTCACAAATGTAGTATTCTTGCATACATAGTTTAGATTTATGTGTTAAATTTGTTTTCTTTATTTTTATATGCTTTATATTTAATGTTGTATATTTTAGCAAAATTGATTTGTTAGAATTGTCTATTGGCAGGAATATATTGGAAAAATTAAGGCAAGGATTGCGTGTCTTGCTTCTGATGTGGTGAAAATTATTTCGTTGATTCGGGATACTCCGTCTGATGTGGTGGTGGTGCTTGAATTTTCTGAAATATCATATGCCACAAGACTATTCAAGTTGAGGGCACACGAGTTGGAGAGGATCTAGTTGGACGTGAGAGTCAACAGGTTGAAGCATTCTGGAGCAATCCTGAAAACATAGCCTTGCTTGAGAAGATGGAAGCTGCTATTTGCAAGCGAGATGAGTTCGAGAAATGGAATGGTGACAAGCCTAGGTTTAGTCTTGGCTTAACCCAAGAACAAAACACTGGTAAATGGGACGTTGTGATTGAGACATCACGCTTGTATGAAAAGGGTGCGAGTGCGAGTATGTTGGATGCGCAGATTGAGCAGGAAAATGAAGCCGATGAGTTGGCTGGAGATGAGGATGGGGTAAATTTCATTCCTTTTTTTTTGCACGATTTCTTATGATTTTTGTTTGAATGTTGTTCTTATTTTTATTTTATTTTGATTCGTAGGAAGAGACTAATATGAATGTTGATGGTGGGAAGGGTGCGGTTTTTGCTAGGAATAAGGGAGTGAATAAGAATAGCGAGAAGCTGGCGTTTATGGGCGAAATGAACCTCGTCGGAAAAAGAAGACTGAGACATTGACGTCCCCATTTGTTGAGAGACGGGTTGATGTGATGTCTAAGTTAAATGAGCAGCAGAATATGATTGTGAAGTGGTTGTTTAAGAATTCGGAAGCTGAAAAGTAATTTATTTTTTTATGGTCAAATATATTATAAATTTTATAATAATTACTGATTTTTCAATATTATTCCTACGTTTTTTTTTGCAGGGACGAGACAATTTTTAAGGCTGGTGACATGATTATAACAAGAGAAGACTTTGTGACGATGCGGCCTAGAAGCTATATGAGTGTATCTGTGATCGCTGTGTGGACGAAGATTCTGAACAGAAAATAGTCGATTAGGAGCAAGAGTCCGCCTTATCGATTTTTTGCTACGACATATTCTACGGTACTCTCTTTTTTAATTTTCATTACATTTCATGTCCGTATTCATAAAATAATTGCACGTGCATGTTTGCGTTACATAGTTAGACATTCTTGCATTTTAAGTGATGTCTGATTATATATTTATTTCAGTAGAAATGTATACTTAGTTACGTGGATTAGTTTATTTAATTCAATGGATTTGTATACTTAGTCATATAAGTAGTTCAGTGAATTTATTTATTTAGTTTAGTGGATTTGTATACTTAAGAATGTTTAAATGTATAGTTTTTTTTTTTTTTGGAGAAGATGTTTAAATGTATAGTTAGTTCAGTCTAATTGTGTATTTTTGTGAAATGATTATGTATACATAGTAATATTTAGTGAATTTGTGTACTTAAGAATGTTTAAACATATAATTAGTTTAGTGTATTTGTATAATTTGTCAAGTGACTCCGTATACTTAGTAATGTTTAGTGTACTTTTTGTATACTCAGTTAACTGTTGGTGTATACTTAGTAATATTTTATTGTTTAGTTAGTTCAGTATAATCGTATACTTGTCAAATGATTCTGTATACTTAGTAATCTTTGAATGTATAGTTAGTTCAGTGTATTTGCATACTTTCATTAATTGCTTAGTCATATAAGTAGTCCAGTGGATTTATTTATTTAGTTCAGAGAATTTGTATACTTAAGAATGTTTAAAGATATAGTTAGTTCAGTTTAATTGTATACTTTTGTGAAATGATTTTGTATACTTAGTAAAGTTTAGTGAGTTTGTATAATTAGGAATGTTTAAATGTATAATTAGTTCAGTGTGAATGTATACGTTGTCAAGTGACTCCGTATACTTAGTAATGTTTAGTGTTTTTGTATACTCAGTTAATTGTTGGTGTATACTTAGTAATGTTTTATGTTTATTTAGTTTAGTGTAATTGTATACTTGCCAAATGATTTTGTATACTTAGTAAGCTTTTAATGTATAGTTACTTCAGTGTATTTGTATACTTTCATTAATTGCTGATTGTTTCTGTTTGGCACATTTCATGTAGCTGCTTTCCATTGTTACACCAAGGGAGGCAAATGATGATAATAGAAGCTTGGCGTTATTTTCTCAAAGTCCTGATGCCGAGTTTGGTGGTGTTAATCCATCGAAGTTGCTGGCGTTTTATATGGAATTTATTTTTTAATTCCCTTTTAAGATTTATAAGTCATTTCAGATTTATGTAATGATTCTTTTCCCTTTATCCAGTTTTTCTTTCCAATATGTAAGAGCGAACACATTTTCGTTATCGTGTTCGATATGCAGATTTTGGATAATTCCTCGGTTGGCGGAACCAAGTGTGACAAGTACGAAGATGTGCCTGCAAAACTGGTGAGTCTCAACATGTATATTCATATGTCATTTAATATAGTGGTGAAAATACGTTGCATTGATACATTCTATTGATCCACAATCTATTCATTAATTGTTGGTTTTTCCTGTGTCAGGTTCGTGTTTTTTCCCAGTACTTGATGAGCAGAGATTGCGAGCAGATGGGACAAGAGATTGGGCAGCTTAGTCCAATCAGACTTGCAATGCCATGGAGAGATGCACGAAACAAGGTGGATTGTAGAATCTTTGCAATGCGGCATATGGAAACATACATGGGTGGAGGTTTGAGGTGCTAGTCACCAGGTTTACAGAAGTGCAACGCCAATCTAATGTGTACTTTCCGTTCCAAGTACACTGGCGCTATTTTCCTAGATGACATGAACGAGTTAAGGGAGAAGAATTTGGTTGAATGTAAGAAGCATTGGACTGGCAAGAAGTCATTGTAGAAGTTTATTTGTTTTTTCACTGTGGGAATATTTATTGTTTTTTTAAGTTTTTGGAAATTATTAGTGATGGGTTTACATACTATTGAACATGATTTGTTGGGAATGTTGGTGTTTCGAAGTATTGATACAAATTATTAAGTTATTTTGCACATTGTATTTTTGTGTAGTAGAATGTTGTTTTACCATGGGATAGTATTGTATCATCTCCATTTTTTTCTTCTTGTAGTGATCTTTTACAAATATAAGTTGTTTTGGAGTTGCATGTATATTATCGAACAGATGCAGCGACTTGTATCAATAGATATGTTGAATTGTATATTTAATGCACTGGATTTGTATAATTGGATTAGTTGAATTGTATTATTAGTTGTATAAGTAGTTTAATAAATTTATTTACTTAGTTACGTGGAATTGTATTTTTGGTTAAGTGGAATTGTATACTTAATTATATAGGTGGTTTAGTGGTTTTGTACTTTTAGTTCAGTGTAATTGTATATTTAGTTTAAGTTGTTTGCATACTCAGTAATGTTTATAATATAGTTAGTTCAGTGTAATGGTATACTTAGTTAAACAATTATGTATGCTTAGTGGTGTTTTATTGTATATTTAATTCAATGTAATTTTATATGGAATACATGTATGAGAAGAAAAAATAAACCTAAAGTTAAATTAACAGATTACATAATCTATGACAAAAAAGGTTTTTCCTTAAATGATAAACTGACAGGTTACAAACTGTTCACCCAATATTTATTGCAAAAAAAGAACATTCCACTAGGGTGTGGTGTCGCGGTTTGGACACGTTCTGCTGTTATGTGTTCCGATCTCACCACAGGTTCCACATCGTCTTTTGAGTTTTGTGCTTGCTTTAATAGCTTTCTCTCTTTGGCTTTGATTTCTACTCCTCAAATTACTATCGTTGCCTTTGTTCTTTGCTTGTTTTGGTGGTAATACAGAAATATCAAGTTGTGAGGTAGATCCACAATAGGTTTCCAGTACTGACTTTTTGCTTCCCACAGACGGTATATGTTTCTCATGTTTTAACAATTTTGCATTTTCTTCAGATACAAGACGTGATAAAGTCGATAATTTATCAATATTTCCCTGCGCTAGACCAATGCAGCTGTGGAAATCAGAACAAATGATGTTTAGCATTCTCGCGGCTTCATCTCCTCCTGCAAATTGATAAATCTGGCCAGCTTTTGTGTATGGTGTGACCGAGGCAGTCTTCATCCATCACTGAGGTAAAAATAGACTAGGAATTTCTTGGTAGTCCTTTAGGATCACAAAAACATGACAACACAGTACGCCCATCTGTTTAAACTTTTTGCAGCTGCAGTTTATCAATGTTTTCGTCTTATAATTTACGACATCAAATATTGGATTTGTTTGGTCTCTAATTTTGTAGGAACACTTGTTGGCATCATCAGTTATATCTGTAATTGTGCAATCATAGCAAGATGCTTCAATTTCCGTGCTAACATCAGAAAATACAGTGTGCGTGTACACTAAAGATGCATGCTTCTCAATGGTCAGTCGTGTCTTGCATTTTGGAAATGTTGTTTAGCACTTGTGGTTTAGTTTATCAGTTGCATGGCGCTGTGACTCCATCGCGCTTTTAAAGTGCATGAAAAATTCGACCAACTTTAAAATTCCCAAACCAGCTATTGGTGCTCTCTGATCGTGATGTAGTTTTGAGCAAACCACTCATCGGCACATCTTTAAAATAAGCGGGTATCCAACTCCTTCTAAGCTCATACATATGTGTGAACCATGTATGCGATGTTAGACTAAAGTCAGCCATAATATCATTCCATTGACTTTAAAATTCTGATATTGAAATGTTGGTATCCCACACGATAGAATTCAGCCGATTTTTGAAATTTTTATCCTTGAATAGAGTGTGACCAACTTTAATACTAATATTTTCCATTATGTGCCACACACACAATCTGTGTTTTGCCATCTTGAACACAGATTGAATGGCTTTCTTCATTGTCGGATCTTGGTCGGTTACTATATAATATCATAGTATGGTTCCCGACCAACAACTTCCAAGAACTTTGTGAATAACCACGTATATGACTCTTCATCTTTCTTTAATATAAGACCAGCTGCAAACGTGACACATCTGCGATGGTTATCTACTCCGGTAAATGGAGCAAAAACCATTTTATAACTGCACATGTTTGTTAATGTAAGCATACGATATAAGTTCACACTATATACAAGTTCATTTTTTTATATTTGTAGCAGAAAGTTGTTGCAATGTTTTCAGAATTTTGCAGCCAATTACGATAAGCATATTTTATAAATGTATTTTATAAATCAAATGACATTTAATAGTGTGAACAATTTCTTTAAACTATGTATACAATTTCGATGAACTAACTTTACAATTCCATTACAGTAAGTACACAAGAAAACATAACTATATAAAATTCCATAATGTAAACAATTCTACTAAACTAAGCATACAATTGCAATGAACTAAGTATAAAATACACCTGCATTAAGTATACAATAAAACATAACTATGTATACATTTCGAATCAACTAAGTGTACATAGCCTCTCAACTAAGTATACATGTTGTTGTGTAAATTGAAGAAACGACATAAACAAGAATTGTTTTACCTGTTGGTATTGTATGTAGCATCAAATGAAATCATATCACCAAATGTGGCGTAGTTCCTTATAGATGCTTGGTCTGCCCAAAAGAGATGTGTCAGTTGTTCATCTTCGTCCATGTCGTAATCGAAAGCCATCCCTTGATTAACTTCTTTTTGTCTAAATAATTTGTCTATCACCAACTGTGCGTCTGCACCACAGATGTATGCTTTCAAGTCTCGCTTGAAGTTTTTAAAATCAACCTTGAGTGCCCCGACTTGTGGAAATCCGCCTACCATCTCCCTAAATAATTCGTGTTGTTTAGAACTCCCTATATTAGCCTTCGTGCAATGATGATAAATTGCGGGTGACCGAATTTCAGGTTTATGTTAACTTTCAGAAATTACTTGAATGTATCGACTGCCATTGGATGAGTGTGGCGCTCTTCAAAACTCCGTATCTTATATGTGCATGTGCTGGTGTACTCGAAAATACAATGTGCATTGCACCTAACCCGATTTGAAGTCCTCTTTCACGACCAATGTGTTGTGCTGCTTTCGTCTCATATGTAGGGTCTGCAGGTATGTTGTTTTTGGTGTGTTTGAAGCCTTATCTATTGCAAAGAACATAATGCAAATGAATTACTTCGTTCTTGAATCGCTTTGCCGTGCTCCTTCTAATGTCGGATCTGCTAGTTGCTCCATATTCTTTGTAAAATTGTATACCAATTTCCCATGTAGCGAAATGCATGCCCACTCGCGAAATCTTTTCTTGTTCTACCTCTGGTATCCAATATTTAGTTGAGCCCGACGAGATTTTGAGTTGTTGTCCTCCATTGATTTTGTTCGGTGCTTTGATAATTTTCGACTTCACAAAAGATATTACATTATAATACGAAATGGATATACTATATATACACATATGTAATTATATTCATACACACTTTTTATTTTTTGTAATCATGCTGCTATATACCAGGATTTGCTTAAATACAATATTCAATTTGTATATAATATACAGAATAACTACGCTATTTATGCAACTTTTGAGTTATAAATATGCAAACGTTTTATATGAAAAGTGTTATATTTATAAATATACAACTAATACTTGTACTATATGCAAGACAAGTTTTACCATACAATGAAATAAGCACAAATAGATGTTCAATTGAACAAACTACAGGCAAACATATGCAGGTGTTATATTATAAATATACAACTAATATTTGTACTATATACATGTTTTATATGTTAACTAAATAAACATGTATACAATCTGCAGACAAGGAGTAATTGTTAACAAATGTACGATCTGCTGACAAGGAATAATTATGCAAACAAATAAAGCTATATATGCAAGGGTTATATACTAAATAAGCAATCAATCTATACTAAACATACAAACTATTAACAAATCTACAATCTACATACAAGTGGTTAATATGCAAAAAGTAAAACTATATATACAAGGTTTATACATTAAATAGACAAAATATGTATACTAAACATACAAATCAACAAGAACAACGATGCATTTGGTTCATTCATACAGTGTTTTAAATACCGTACCGGTGATCAAACCGGCTAAGCCACCGGTATGCGGTTCAACCGGTCGGACCGGTTCAACCGTCGGTTTTACCGGTTTTAATAAAAAATATTTATTTGAAATTATATTATATAAAATATGAATATGATTTATTAATATAGAAGGAAAATTGTATATGTTTAATTAAAACGAAAAAATGTATATATTTAGCTCAAAAATGACATAAATATATTAAATATTAAGTTTATAAATTCTATTTTTATAAAAAAAGTGAAAAAATACAAAAACTAAAAAAAAAAAAGCAAATTCCGGTTCAACCTAGGTTTAGGCAGTATGACCGGTATTGTCGTTTAACCGTTAAAAGCGGTTATTAGGATCTTACCGTCATCGTCCGACCACCGATATCAGTATAACCAGGTTGAACCGCCGGCGTGCGATGCGGTATTTTGAAGCAAAGTGCATTCATACATCCATGGTTGCTTCAGTTGTTTATCAATAATTTTGTAGCAAGTTTCTCGTTAGAAATTACCTTGAATACATTCATCAATTGAGTTGAAATCAAGATTTTCTGCCATTGTAGAACTCTTTTTGCATCAAATGGATGATAACTCTTCGCCAATTGTATGATATCCGTGGTCAAATTTTTTTTCTTTCAAGATTGTTCTGTGGAATAATTTGAAGGTCGAATGGAGCAGTATATGGTGTTTATGGCGATACAGAGGTTGTTGTTGAAAAGAAGGAGACGTATCACGTGATTATGGTGAATTGCGCGATTTTGGGAACGTGATCAATAACAGATCACGTTCCTATTTTGTAGGAGGCGGTTACCATGTTTAATTTCTTGGATTCCTATTTTACCTCTTTTGTTGTATACTTTCATATGAATGGTTGTATATATTTTTCATATCTTGGCTATTGATTTATTTTTTTGATGGTGTAGATCTGGTCTTATGATCTTACCTAGGAGGGTGGTCTCACAGAATCCCCTCCACATATATATATATATATATATATATATATATTTGATAAAGATTTGATCATCCAAAATCATTTTGAACTCAATTCATTACACATAATAATTCAAATATGTAAAAAAATTAATAAAATATGTAAAAAAATCAAATTACTCGAGTAAATCCTTGTTTCACTCAATTAAAGTACTTCAATTTCGATTAACAATCAAATCAAAGTCAAATACAATTTGAATCATTTGCTTATAACATTCTCAAGAAACTCTTTAATTTTAAATAGTGATATTTTTTACATCTTCCAATACTCTATTTGTATTTCACACTTTAAATTTGAAGAGTCTCTTGGGATGCTCTAACACATGGGATATTAGAAGTAATATAAGACAAATTTGTGTCGTGTTTAGAAACTGTCATTCAAAAAGGTCATTCAAATTGCAAGAAATCTAATCCAATTTATAGAGAATTGTTTTGGCTCTCAAAATTCGGAGAGTGAAAACTCATTCTCTAAATTTAAATGTTAAAATAAGGAGTTTGTTGGAGATGATTTTTGGTTAATGTCTCTTCAAAATAAAGAGCATTTTGTTTTTATTTAAATAGTCTCTTAGGGATGCTCTTACATTCTTATTTTTTCTAATAAGGTAAAAGAATAATAAAATATCTTATGTGTTAGGGACAAAATTTATTTTTCCCAATATCTAATATTTTAATTATTTTAGACATTATTTAATAGCCGAAATAATTGATTTAATCATACAATATTATTAATCATTATTCGATCACATAAATAACTATGCGGCCCATATTCGGCCCATGCAGTTGTTTCCACCTACGATGCTCATGCGACCCATCAACCCAGGTATAAAAGAAGTCACTCCTTATTATTTATAAATTCTACATTAATCTAAATTGCACGATTTGGATTACTGTTTTTTACTTTGGATTCTCCTACTTATGGTTCTGACTTGAGCGTGAACAAAAGTGGAAAATCTGGAAGCCATAACTAAAAGCTAGCTGAAAATGAGCTAAGAAGAGGAATGAGCTTTTATTGTTTTATTGATATGTTCAAAAGGTAAGTGACAAATGGGTACAATAAAAGCTATTTAAAGCATGACTAAAAAATGTGATTGTGTGGAAAATATATAAGTGTAATAGCAACTTTAAACTATGTAGGTCCCAAGGGGTGTAAGTGTAAGGTTTAGAAGGGGGGGTTGAATAAACCTTACCAAATTTTCGATTTAGTCCTTTTAAATCTCGAGTTGATTCTACACACAATTGTGTCCTTGATGGACAAATCGAATTAGTCACTTTCGTAGAGTTAATCTCTCCAATGACTCACTCGGTGAGAAATTTTGTTGATGGAGTAACTTTTGTTGGCTATAATTTGACTCAATTGTGGTTTTATATTCACGGAAGACTTAACACCCTTAAGTTTGATTAAGCAAGATTTTAGAGCTTGATTTAGTACTTATAAATTATCAAATGGATAGCAAATTTATCAACAGATATAAGCGATTAAAAGTGCAAGAATTTAAATTTGAAATGTAAATGACACAAGAAAGTTTTTATAGAGGTTCGAAGATGGGGTAATTCTTCTACTCCTCTCTTCTCCAACTCCCGGAGGAATCCACTAAGTAATGATCGAGTTTACAAAGTGGTAGCAGTCCGGATACAAGTCTTGATCACAACGACCGACTTGATCCTTAGGGACTCGATCTGGAGACGCCTTGATCACTCGGTGGCTTCTCAAATGACGACTCGGCTTCTTCACAGGCATTTTGCCTTGCTACTACAACTCACTTGCTCAAGCTCTTTGGATTTGATCACGAAGCCCTCCAAAAGCTTAAGACTTGGTTCAACCTGAACCTTTCTACAATCCTTCCCGGAATGTAGACCCCTTGTTTTCAAAAGTTTCCTCTTCAAGCGATAGAAGTTCTCTTTCCTTCACGGTGAGTGTTGGATTGATGTACTTCGTAATGTAGGCTTGAGGATTGAGAATGTTTGAGTTTTTCTAATATACTTGTATATCTCACGTGTGTGTCATCCTATTTTTTTCAAACAAACTCCTCGGCCTTTTATAGTGAACTTTCAAAAATTTGCGTTGAAGAGATAGGCTTATTTTTGAAAGTCAATTTGCAATCGTTGGCTTGCGATTCTTGGAATTGCCGTTTCCTCGTATGAATTGTTCTTTCACCTTTTCGAGAGTTCGACACGGTGTAGTGCTTCCCATTGGTTCATTCCTTTTGCACACTCCGAATTTGAGCACTCCAAGAAAGGTGGTATGGAGATATTACTTGTTTAAGTAAATCTCTTGATTTCGTGCAACGGTCCTTTTCTGATTATCTCGACTTGACTGCATTTCCTTGCTTTCCCCAGGTGACTTAGAGTCGCCTTCCAATCATTGGATGACTCTTTGTCACTTCAACTTGAGACTTGGCTTTTCTTGAGTTGACTTGACCGATGCTCCACTGTTTGTATCTCGATTGCTTCTTCAAGAGAGTTCCGTCTACTCTTCTTTGCCATACTCATTTGTCTCTTGCAGAAGTTTTCCTTCGATCTTGATTTGTCTTCTTGCATGTTAGGGCGTAGGCGACTTAACTCGGCTTGGCACTCTATTCATTACAATGCATTTTACAACAAGAATTGGGGTGCCAACTTTCTATTCTAAGTTTTACATGGCATTCATCAAAATCTAAACAATAAAATTCCTAACAAACTAGAAACCAACAAACTAACTAACAGCAGAAAAGGTGTGAATATGCCAACTGTCGACATCCCCCCCTCCAGCTAGAGATTGGCGAAGATTAACAATACCTAGCTCGGAGACAAACTTGATGAAAGCTACAACCCCCAAAGGTTTAAATCGGCCAACTGAAAGAAGAGGGAACCTTTTGAGGGAGAACAAAACCATCCTTAAATTGATTGCGCACCAAGTGATAATCTATCTCAAGATGTTTAGGGCGCTCGTGAAAAAAGGGATTCTCAACTATATGAAGGACTGCCTGATTGTCACACCATAAATGAATGAGAGTAAATGAAACCTGAAGATCTGTAAGTAAAAAATAAATCCACCGCAACTCACAAAAAGTGCTTCTCGGGGCCCTATATTCAGCCTCTGCTGAGGAACGGGAGACTGCAAGCAATGAGAGATTTCCACAGGAACACATAATAACCAGTAAGAGACCTCCTACTATCCAAAAAAGCACCCCAATCCGCATCACTATAGGCCTCAATTGTGAAAGAACTAGAAGCAGGATAAAAAAGACCTTTTAGAAGGATTCCCCTTGAGGTACCTTATCACATGTAAAGTTGCATCCCAATGAGAAGAATACGAAGAAGTGACAAATTGACTTTTCTTTGAACAACATAAGTCAAATCGGGCTTTGTCATGTTGAAATACAAAAGCCTGCCAATTAATCTTAGATATTGATCAGGGGAAGGAAGAGGGATGCCACCCTGTGCAACCAGCTTCAAACCAGAAGGTAAAAGAGTGGAGGTTGGTTTGCAATCCAGCATACCAACATCCTTAATAATGTCCAAAACATATTTTCTTTGATTGAGGAAAATACCTTTATCACATCTAGCTAATTCAATGCCAAGGAAATATTTGGCATATCTCAGGTCCTTGATAGTGAACAACTAATCCAAGTAAGTCTTCACAACAACAATATCATTCTCAGATGAACGAGTAATCAACATATCATCAACATAAACCACCAGAATGTATAACTTATTTCTAGAAATAAGAAAGAATAGACAGTGATCATGTACATATTGTGTGAAACCGTAAGCTAGCAGTTTAAGGCATAACTCAGTATTCCATTGTCTGGAGGCTTGCTTAAGCCCATAAAGTCTCCTCTTAAGATGACACATTTGCCCAAGAAAAGCTTTGTTGTAGCCTTCAGGAGGAGTCATGTAAATATCTTCACACAAATAGCCATGGAAGAAGGCATTATTAATATCTATATGATGAACTGACCAATGCCTCAATATGGCCACTACCGAAAAAACTCTCACATTATCCATCTTAGCCACAGAGGAAAAGCTATCAAGATAATCCACTCCATAAACCTAGTGGTAACCCTTAGCCACCAAACGAGCCTTATACCTATCCACACTCCCATCAGGGTTCAGTTTGGTTTTGAAAACTCATTTGCAACCAATGGCTTGCTTCCAGTGTGTAGAGAAACAAGCTCCCAAGTGTCATTAGCCTCAAGGGTTTTAAGCTCTTTATCCATTGCATCAATCCATTCTGGATACTTACTAGCTTGAGCATAAGTAGTTGGCTCCTACATAGTAGATAAGTTGGCCAAGAAGGACACATATATGCTATGTAGGGGAGGAGAAGTGAGATAAGGATATATATTAATAGGGTAAAGAAAAGAAGCAGAACCTATGGAAGAATCAGAGGTAGGCTGAAGAGGCAGTGGAGCGTGTATATAATTTGTAACATAATCTGAAGCTAAGCTGGTTTATGAGTGGGTCTATTGCTTCTTCTGAGTGAAGGAAGAGAAGTAGGGGAGCTAGGAGAAGCATCTGTATGCTGGGACACTGGAGGGATAGGATGAATAACGGATGGATCAGGATCAGGAGGAAAAGAAACAGGGAGAAGTGTATTAGTAGGAGAAGCAGAAATAGAAAGATAAGGAAAATTATGCTCAGTGACTGATACATCTCTGGAAATGAGAAACTGATTGTTATCCAGATCAAATAACCTATACCCTTTTTGTCTGCAACATAGCTTAAAAACACACATTTACAAGCCCGGGGTGCAAACTTAGATTTATGAGGCCCTACTTGTGTGTCAAAGGCTAGACACCCAAATGGTTTCAAAATAGAGTAATCAGGTAACTTGCCATACAATATTTCATAAGGAGTTTTCCAGTTTAGGGTTGAGGTAGGAAGTTTATTAATCAAAAAACCTGAGGTAAGGAGGGAGTAAAGCCAGAATTTGGAATGAAGATTAGATTGAAACATGAGAGCTCTGGCTACATTTAATAGATGTCTATGTTTGCGTTCTACAACTCCATTTTGTTGTGGAGTACAAGTGCAAGTGGTTAGGTGTAGAATTACTTTAATAGAAAACAAGAGTTGACACTGTGCCCCTAAAAACTCACCACTATTATCACTGTTCACTTGGTTTTATACCATTGATTTGGGCTTCCTAGACTTGAGTTTTGTGTTGTTTTTGAGTATTTTGAGTCGTTTTTGTTATATCTCATAGGTTAGGCATTAATTTCTATTGTTTCGAGTCATTTGAGAGGCCAAGCCATGTTGAGGGCCAATTATATTGAGTTTAGAGTCATTTTAATGAGTCGTGTGTCAAAAGAAGCAAGGATGATCAAACAACGAAAGATTGATTTGAAGAAACGTCCAAACGCAGCGTGCGGAATTTCTAAAGATGGCAGGTTTTAGTATTTTGGTCATAACATTCTCTACAAAATTGCTATGGAGCCGATTCAAGTGGCTATGGAAAGCTAGAGAGAGGGCTACAACTCTTAGGAAGACACCCAAAGAAAATTTGGACGTTTGGATGGCGCTACAGCGAAAAAGAGGTGCTGCAAGCAGCGCCAATGAGCCGCAGCTTGAGCGCCGAGGAGTGTTCTGCTCATGAGCTGCAGCTCCGTCCCTTAGCTGACTGCGAGTGCTTACCACAGAAAAAGGGCCGTGCAGGTTTGTGTTTTGGCACTGCAGCGCCCCATTTTAGCTGCAGCGCTCAGTGGGCGGACAAAACAAGAAATGTCCGATTTTTGGATCTAAAGGAGGGTACTATAAATAGATACATGGTAGGCTTGAACTAGGGCATGGAGGACACTTGGGGATGAAAACCAACACCACCAATACACAAGGGAAGAGTTGGGGAAGAGGATTGAAGACATTTATCATCTAGAAATAGATAAGATTCTTCTTTAATCTCTTTAATTCTTTCTTTGTTGTTTTTTTGTATATCATTTGAGATGCATTCTCATTTGATTATGGGTATTTGTATTTTCATCATGAGCTAAACTTTATAATTCTAGAGGATGATGTAATTTATGTTTGAACTTATGTTTTGATATTGTGGTTTGTCAATCTAGATTTCCCAATCTATTTGTGCTATTTGGATTTATTCTTCTAAATTACTTGATCAATAATTTAGAGTGTTTGGTGTATTTGATTTGACACTTGAGAGAGGTAATTGAATACATGGCATTGAAATAGCATAACCTAGGATTTCTGAGAATTGAGAGATTTGTGAATCCTTTGAAGTCATCAACCAAGATTCATAGTTTTTATTGAGATTTCAATTGGTGATTTTTATAGAGATATTGATTTAGAATTGTGATCTAAAATCATTTGGCACTCGAGAGAGAAAATGATTATTGTAGGAATCTAGACTTATAAATTGGTAATTTGTGATTGGTATACCATATTGATAATATAAGGAAAACTAGATTTATCACACCTCTAGAATTCATTCTCCCATATATTTAGATGTTTATATTTTGATTAGTTATATCTAGTTGTTTTTATTTATAAATTGAGACATCCATCTATTATTGATCTGTCAAATATAGCATAGGTAATTTATACTTGGTACTTATACACACATTCCCTGTGGATACGACAACCCTACTCATATCACTATATTAAAACTTGACAACCGTACACTTGCGGTTAGAAAAATCTCTAACAAGTTTTTGGCGCCGTTGCCGGGGAATGTGTTTTGTGTGATATCAAGGTTGATTGCCTAGTTGTAATTTGACTAATTTTTTTGTGTTTTTTTCTTTTCTTGTTTTAATTTTGTGTAATTGTTTTAGGCACATCGTTGGATGGAATTATAATGTATGCATATACGTGGCCAACCGATGATGCTACTGTGATTTTCTTCCTAGATTGGAAGAAATACTTTATCAATTTCTAGATGATTGTGAGGCAAGAAGACGACAAGATGAGATAAAACGTCGGTCCGAGTTGGAAAAGAATCTTGCTGAGTTTATCGAAGAGTCTAAGATAAGAAATCGAGAAAGTGATGATAGATTACTACAAACCGAGGCAAGCATTCAACAAATTGAGATTACATGTCAAACTATGTCAAAGTTACTCCAACAAATGATTGACCAACTTAATAATGAAGAGTCGTCATCATTCTTGGGACCTGGTGAAATAGAAAATCATGAACATGAATTGCCCATTATGAAAAAGGTGGACGTCCTTCAAAATTTGGAGGAGACTTTTGAAGAGTGCAATCCGATCTTACAAGAGGAGGAGCCACATCAAATTAACTCAGGGAGTATCTCTATCTCTCACTCAATTGAAAATCCTCATATTGACAAAAACATGTGCACTCTAGATGTAAGCTTCAATACAAATGTATCAAATTTTAAGAAGCATACACTTGAAGGAACAATGTTTGAAAATGGTGATCAATTAACATATTCTACAGATTTCATGATATTTAATGTGAGTAAAGATAGAAATATCTTTACTATGATTGATAAACCATTTTCCATCATTAGGAACACATATTTTGATTTCCAAAAGACCATCAACATTTGGATCCTTAATCATCCACGTCTTATATACACTAAAGGATCGCTTATACTGTTGGAAAATACAAAGGTGTGGCATGATCGACACTTGTTTTTGGATCCCGGTTGAGTAAAACAAAAGTCTGGCTAAAGACTTTAAATTTAGCGCTTCTTGGGAGGCAACCCAAGCTCATTTTACTTGCTTTCATAGTTTGATTAGTTAGAATGTTTGTGTTTTATTAGAAGTAGTCATGTTGCATCTCACCCCTATCCCTCTTGCATGCTCATTACGCGATTCTTGTGAAATTATATGCAAAAGGTGCTTATTGTGATAGTATTTGGATGCATTGAAATTTTGGCATAATTTGATATTTAATTGCATATACATCATTTACCTTGATTTATGTCCACCATGTGTTTGATAAAATGCCTCAATGAGAAATTTAACACTTTTGCATACCCTTCTTGGTTGATTGCTTGGAGGAGTTCACATGTCGATCACAATTATATAACATTGATGTAGCTCCCATGGTCTTCACATGATATTGTGGTACTTTACCCCATTGATCGTTTCCACGTTTGGTTTTGTTTGTGAGGTTGGTATTGTGCCTCCTAAATCATAGAAAGGCAAGGAAAAAGCCATCGACCCTATGGAGTGCTACCAATTGGCCCTGTTGCTTCTCTTTCACCCCACGATTCCGACGAGGAGTTGCATCTCTTCCATTGAGGACAATGGTTATATTAAGTTTGGGGGAGTGGTAATACCTTTTTCAGTTTGTGATCCTACTTTCTTCATGTTTTTTTGTGTCTTGTATATTTGCTTTGAGTTAAGTCGAGTTGAGTCATTTGTTGAACTGTAGAACTGCATGACTAAGTGAATTTGTCGAATATGAGCTAAACGGTCAAAAGAGCATGTGTTTGAGCGGTGATCTATGTTTCGTTCCATTAATTCCATCTACATGCATAATTCAGTTGATTTATTTGAAAATAATTTATGAAGTTGAGTGCTTCTTATATGATCCCACTGGATTCTAGAACTTGTCTGATCACTAGTCGAGGCGAAATCCTAGGTGAAGTAACATTAAGGAAATGATTTAGGCCATCTTTGAATAAACTAGAGCCAAAAATGCCTACCTTTATATTATATATTTCACTAGTGTCCCCTTTGAGCCAGTTAAACCCGTTCTTTGGCAACCAAATCTTATACCTTGAGCCTACATGTGAAAATCCTAATGACCCATCACTCATACACACAAAATGTTGAAGGTTGAGGAGGGTATGATAAGTAGGGTATATGTCCACTTGCATGAAGTTGCCGGAAAAAAAAAAGAAAATATGAACCTCATGTGTAAAAAAATAAGTTTGGGGTTTCAAAAAAAAATCAGTGAATTTAGGCTCATAAAAGGAGAAAGTGGAGAATTCAACAAAAGTGAAGGTAGCTATTTTGTTTGGCAATTTGTGATTTGAAGTGATAACTGTGTGTTTGGGTGAGTTGAGCCACTTAATCCTATATTTTCCTACCTTACCCTAAGCCCACATTACAAGCCTTGAAAGTCCTATTGATCCTTGTGTTACATTAGCCTACATTAGTGGAGATTAGTGTGAATGACAAGCTTATGGAATCCGGTAAGCATTTCATCCGGATATTGAAAGTGGATCATTTTGATAACACTTGATTGCGTGAATCTATTTGAATAATGTAAACGGAATTGGCATGAACATTCAACACATTTGATCACAATGTCAAAACACATGCTTGATTGATAGTGAAATGAGTATGAGACAAATGATATTGGTTGTGAAGTTTTGCAGTTTGTTTGTATTGTTGTGTCTTGTATTTTTCATTTTAGAGTTGTAATTGCTTGAGGACAAGCAATATTCTAAGTTTGGGGGTATTTGTTCACTTGGTTTTATACCATTGATTTGGGCTTCCTAGACTTGAGTTTGTTTTTGAGTATTTTGAGTCGTTTTTGTTATATCTCATAGGTTAGGCATTAATTTCTATTGTTTCGAGTCATTTGAGAGGCCAAGCCATGTTGAGGGCCAATTATATTGAGTTTAGAGTCATTTTAATGAGTCGTGTGTCAAAAGAAGCAAGGATGATCAAACAACGAAAGATTGATTTGAAGAAACGTCCAAACGCGCGTCGGAATTTCTAAAGATGGCAGGTTTTAGTATTTTGGTCATAACTTTCTCTACAAAATTGCTATGGATCTGATTCAAGTGGCTATGGAAAGCTAAGAGAGAGGGATACAACTCTTATGAAGACACCCAAAGAAAATTCGGACGTTTGGATGGCGCTACAGCGTGAAACGAGGCGCGCTGCAGCAATAGCATGAGCCGCAACGCCCAAAAGGCGGCGCCGCGGCTTCAGAGTGTTCTACGGGCGCTACAGCGCCCCGTCCTTGGCGCTGCAGCGCTCGCCACAGAAAAAGGGCCGTTTGGGTTTGTGTTTTGGCGCTGCAGCGCCCATTTTCGAGCACTGCAGCGCCCGTGGGCGGACAAAACAAGAAATGTCCGATTTTTGGATCTAAAAGGAGGGTACTATAAATAGATACATGGTAGAACTAGGGCATGGAGGACACTTGGGGATGAAAACCAACACCACCAATACACAAGGGAAGAGTTGGGGAAGAGGATTGAAGACATTTATCATCTAGAAATAGATAAGATTCTTCTTTAATCTCTTTAATTTTTTCTTTGTTGTTTCTTGTATATCATTTGAGATGCATTCTCATTTGATTATGGGTATTTGTATTTTCATCATGAGCTAAACTTTATAATTCTAGAGGGATGATGTAATCTATGTTTGAACTTATGTTTTGATATTGTGGTTTGTCAATCTCGATTTCCCAATCTATTTGTGCTATTTGGATTTATTGCTTCTAAATTACTTGATCAATAATTTAGAGTGTTTGGTGTATTTGATTTGACACTTGAGAGAGGTAATTGAATACATGGCCTTGAAATAGCATAACCTAGGATTTCATAGAATTGAGAGATTTATGAATCATTTGAAGTCATCAACCAAGATTCATAGTTTTTATTGATATTTCAATTGGTGATTTTTATAGAGATATTGATTTCCCAATTGTGATCTAAAATCATTTGGCACTCGAGAGAAAAAATGATTATTGTAGGAATCTAGACTTATAAATTGGTAATTTGTGATTGGTATACCATATTGATAATATAAGGGAAAACTAGATTCATCACACCTCTAGAATTCATTCTCCCATATATTTAGATGTTTATATTTTGATTAGTTATATCTAGTTGTTTTTATTTATAAATTGAGACATCCATCTATTATTGATCTGTCAAATATAACATAGGTAATTTATACTTGGTACTTATACTTGGTAATTTATCCATCTCACTATATTAAAACTTGACAACCGTACACTTGCGGTTAGAAAAATCTCTAACAATCACTCCTAAAAGTTTGAATGGTGGTGTTAAATTATTTTGAAACCATATTAATGAAGGTATTCAAGATAGAACAAACTTGACTCTTGTGACTCATGAGATAGATCCAGGTCCCCTACTACAATCATCAACTATTGTAAGCATATAAGGGGTATGAGTGAAAGAATGAACATTATATGGTCCCCATACATTCAAATGAACAAGCTCAAATAAGTGTGCAGCATGAGAATCACTTATATGAAATGACAACAGATGTTGTTTTGCTTTATGGCAAACATTACATTCAAGAACAGTTGTTTAAGAGGGCGAGTACAAAGATGTAAGGAACTCCAAATGTTCAAGTATAGAGGGAGATGCATGACCTGGCTTTTTATGCCAAATACCAAAGGAACCAATGTTTACAGAGAAAGAAGTAGGTTTACAAGCAGAAAACTGAGTATATAAACAAGTTCGCTTCAAGATGTATAACCTCCCAACTGCCTCTCCTGTTCCAACCACCTGATTAGTCCCAAGGTCCTGTAAAAGATAATGAGATGTGAAAAAACACATCACATATTAGACTGTTGGATAAGTTGTGCAACGACAAAAGATTATATTTAAAATTTGGAACAAGAAGTACAGCTCTCAGAAACAAGGTATCTGAGAGTTGCACTTGTCGTGATTCTGTTACTTTGGTGGTTGTACCATCAGGTAAGAGGATAGAAAGAGGAGTTTGAAGAACAACAACATTGGTTACTTGGTTTGGATGAGCACACATGTGCCTACTTGCACTAGTATCTAATATCTAGGAGCCTGCATCAATAGACTCAATATTAGTTAGAGCATAGTCAGTGACAGTGTGTAATGCATTCAGGTCTGCACTCTCAGCAAAATGTGCATGGTTCATAATCCCATCTATTTGTCCCCTGCATCTTAGTAGATAAAAAATTGGCTATCTCATGCTGAATAATGTTGGAGATATCAGCCAAGTGATTGTCCTTCTTCCTGTCACCATGTTCCTCCTGTTTTCCTTCCATAGTATCAGCTAGGTTAGGGTCTGCCAAATGGTTTGGATCTCTGTTGTTCTTTGAAACTCTTGTACCACTCAGGATAACCATGCAATTTGAAACAATTTTATATTAGGTGTCCATTCTGTTGACAATGCTCACAGACTAACTTAGCCTTATCCTTCTTACTCATCCTTATAGTACCTCTCCCTCTGCCTCATGTCCAATTCGTAGAGGAATGTCCACCTCTATTCATCACACTTCTGCCTCCAGTTGGAGCTCTAGAAAAAATAGTTGATGTTTCAACTCTATCAGGAAATTGATTTTGCACAGATCTTTGCCTCTCAACTCTTTATATCATCGAATATGCCTTATTAACTGTAGGCAAGGGATCAATTAAAAGAATCTCACTCCGTATATTGTCATAACTGTCATTAAGTCCCATACGAAACTGCAATAATTTTGTGCTCACCTCTAGATCAGCCAATTGCTTACTAGATCCACAAGTCCATGGTGGTAAAAGGACCAATCTAGTATACTCATCACAAATCATTTTTAATTTTGTAAAATAAACCGTAACTGTAGTACCTTGTCTGAATTGTGGGAATCTCCTTTTGCAACTGATAGAGAAGTGGTCCATTACTTTGGCCATAACGTTGCTCAATCTCCTCCCAAAAAGCCCGTGCCGAATCAGCATACAGAAAAGCATCCACCAAATCATTGCTCGAAGAATTAAGAATCCAGTTGTACAACATATAATCAACCTTCCTCCATTGTTCATATTGAGGAGAATCAAGTTCAGGCCTAGGTACACTTCCACTAACAAAGCCTAACTTAGTCTTCGCCCCCAAAGCTATCACCATAGCTCTCCGCCATGAGAGATAGTTTGTGTTTGTCAACGAATTAGTGACCAAAATCATCCCAGGATGATATGAATTGTGGAGAGAGAAGTTGATGCAGACGAAAGCTAAACGAGAACAAATAACGCACACAAAGCAATTTTAAATACGTAAAAACGTAAAGAAACTCTAGAAAAGAAGAGATAAATCTCAATATTATAATATTTAACCTCCCTAAAAATAATAACAAAACAACTATTTATAGGATTAAACTCCTACAGTAATAAAACTCCTAACTATTAAAAACTCTTTAAAAATAAGTATATAATTACTAAAACTAATCCAAATAGATACTAAGATATCTTTAAATAATATATCAAACCTTATCTCCATCATTCTATCCGGGGTCGAGACGATTCGTTCTCGAATTGGAAGAGATAACAGTACTAAAAGAATTGTTAAACCATGGAGGGGCGCAAGGAGGACGAGACCAGAAAATAAGATGAATACCAATATTAGTTACGAACGGGTTACATATTGGTTGCACACGTGTGTTACAATTCTAATAACATGATGCCAATTAAATTTTCTAGGATTAAGCAAAATATCATAATTTTCAACAACCTCAATTCTTTGTCGAAAGTTGGTGGTATGTCATAATCACTATCCACTTTGTCAAATTTCGGTGGTTTTTCGTAATAAACTGTTGAAATTGAGATGCCATATTCCTTATCAAAGATTGGTGGCCCATCATAACCATCAGTCTCCTCATCAAAGTTTGGAGGTTCCTCGTAGCCAATCTTCAGTATAGTGTTGTCGATTTCTTCATCCCAAATTGGTGGTCCATTATAGCCACCATCTTCAACGTCACTAGAGAATAAATTATCCATGTCCGTAGAATTGATTTCAAATGGGGTGAACTGAATGGGCACAATATCGTAGGCAAACTCACAACCACCAAGAAATCGATTCTCAATAAGTCTCTTGATTTCTTGATACTGGATACGCACGATATTCACTTGTTTTGTCAGCAAGTTGATCTGCTGACGAATTTGAGCAGTGTCATAACTCGTCGTTTCAAAACCGAAGTCGCGTCGAGATGGCATATTAAGGAACATAGTCCATCTCTAGATACCAACTGATGCAGACGAAAGCTAAACGAGAACAAAGAATGCACACAAAGCAATCTTAAATACGTAAGAACGTAAAGAAGCTCTGGAAAAAAAGAGATAAATCTCAATATTATAATATTCAACCTCCCTAAAAATAATAACAAAACAACTATTTATACGATTAAACTCCTACAATAATAAAACTCCTAACTATTGAAAACTCTTAAAAGATAAGTATATAAAAATATTCCAAATAGATACTAATATATCTTTAAATAATATCTCAAACTTTATCTCCATCAGAAGTTATCATCAATTCAATTTACCATCTAGTTTCCACCAGATCCATTTTCGACATTCTCCTTATTGAAATCACCATCACCCTCTCCTGTAGCTAAGACATTCCATGCAGTGTTTCGCGTGTGATGCTGCATCACAAAAATAGATCAATTCAACCTTTAGCTCTAGATACCATGAACAAAAGTGGAAAATCTGGAAGCCACAACTAAAAGCTAGTTGAAAACGAGCTAAGAAGAGGAACGAACTTTGACTGTTTTATTGATATGTTTAAAAGGTAAGCGACAAATGGGTATAGTAACAACTATTTAAAGCATGACTAAAAAATATGATTGTGTGGAAAATATAAAAGTGTAATAGCAACTTTTAAGCTAGAAACCAACAAACTAACTAAAAGTAGAAAATGTGTGAATATGCCCGTTGTCAACAGAGTGTAGGAGAAGCCTCCCTGAGACAAAGCACAGGACCCGTCTAACGTTTGTTGAATTGTCACAGACAAGTTCCCAACTTAAAGAACTATCAGCTCAAGAGAAGACTTGACTTTTCAGAATCCCTTTATTTGGAGTGATCTGTTGATTTTAAGCACATTATTATAATATTTAATAATACTTCATTTTACGTAAAAAAAATCAAAAAAATCAGGGTAATTCACAATAACAAAAAACAGAAGAAATCTAGAAACTCAATCATGTGACTGTTATGACTAATTTGTCATATTATGGACTTTTAGCACTAATAGCCTAATAGGTACCACAAGTTGCATAGTAGCTTGTCTTGTAAAATTTGTGTATAAATATAGCTCATGGAATGGAGAAAAGTGACACACGGTTTTCATAGCAGAACAAATTGTTGCTTAGTTTGCTTCATTAATTGTTTTGTCTTACTTTATAGTTTATCAAAATATCATATCATATATATAACTATATGTATCATAAATATTAGATATAAAATAGAGATTATTTACAACACGTTATCAACACGAGTTATTGCTCGAGAAAAGGTTTGTATATTTCAAGTTTGAATTTCTGTGTACTAATTTATTTTATTTTCTTTGTAGAAAAATGGCCGGAATTGAAAAGCAAAAATTCCAGATCCTTGACACCACTGGTGAAAATTATTTATCATGGTGTCTGGATGTTAAATTGCACCTTCAGGGTCAACATCTCGCAAAAACCTTGAAGGTTGTAAAAATCGAGGCCGTTGTGAAAGATGAGGCGAACGCAATGATATTTATTCGTCATCATTTATCTGATGATTTAAAAAATGAATATATACAAATTGAAAGGCCTTCTGAGTTATGGCAAAAGCTCAAAGAAAGGTTTGATCACACCAGAACAGTGATACTCCCTCAAGCACAATATGATTGGCAATATATAAGGTTGCATGACTTTAAGTCCGTTGCCGACTATAATTCGGCAATATTTAAAATTGAGTCCCGATTGGCTCTTTGTGGCACTAAGTTGTCTGAATATGATAAATTGGAGAAAACATTCTCCACTATGCATAAATCAAATATTGTGCTACAACAGCAGTATAGACAACGCCAGTTTAAAACATATTCTGAATTAGAGATAATTATTTTTAACCACCTGAACTTTACCCCTTTTTACACTTCACAACCTATACTTTTATTTTTAACCTTTTGCATCTTGTACTCCGAAAATAATTACTCTTTGCAACTTTTGGACCATTTTGCCCCTAGGATTTTATTCTTTAATAACAATAGTTCTAGTTATCCCTTTAAACTCTAATTTGTAGCAGATTGCTCCATAAGGATAAATATATTGCATTATACAAAAATCAAAAAGTTTTTACTCCATAATCAATTTGTTTTTCGGATTTTTAGAAATAAGAACCCGATTTTTTACGTAACTTGTTTTGTTCGTGGCATTGTTACACCTACTTAGATCAGTCTCTATTCGAGAGGTTTTAAATGGATCATGTCGGGTTCCACCTATAAACTCAACAAGACATACTTCTATCAAGATCTTATTTCAAGTATAAATCCGTATACAAATTGGGTCTTTAGATCGAAAATGAAAATAGTCCATTACGACCATATCAGCCCAACATGCTTCCGTAAAATTAATAAATCCCTTAAAATTCATACCTCTTTTGACCGAAAAAAGACCGGGTTAAGTGGTTCGCAACGCCACCCGATCGGAAAATATCGCGCCCCAGATCGTTTGTGACGGCTCTTGTTGTTCAACCTCACCCTCGGGGAAGATGATTTGCAAGTTATCCGACTCCTTGTAAACCGCTCAAAGACGGCCTTGGTTCGTTTCCTACTCCAAGGCGTAAAAGTAATTCTTCAAAGGGGATGAATTAATAGAACATTATGAACACATGTTGAAGCAGAAAGCCTCTTTTTATTAAGAACTTAAAGAAAAATTTATTACATTAGTAATCTCCTTTTGGGAGGAGAATACTTGTTTAGCCTCTCATGTATGAGGCTTGCACTCGAAAATACATAAAAACTTAAAACTAAAACACTCAAAATATTACAAATTTTTCACTCAGATTTTTATTGTAAGAAAACTAAGGAAAATGTTCGATGTCCTCGAACCTTCCTTCAAATCCCGCATTTTATAGAGGTAAGTCCAGGACTTGAAATTCGGACTTCAAATCTTGTTGAGATGTAAGACGCCACCGCTTACGTCATACTCCGAATTATTACTCGCCATTTGTCTTCTTCTTTTTCTTTTTCGCGTGACTCAACCCATGTGATGGTTGTCGGGGAATCTTCTAAAAAGTTGGTCTGCGTGGTCCCCCAGGAAAACGCGTCTTGTGAGCTGGGCCCTTGTCCTTTCCGGTGTATGGTCTGTCGGTCGGGTTTGGGTGGAAACCTTTCCCAAACTCGGGTTCCTTCATTCGGGCATGCTTGACGGATCAGGTCGATCCAACGGCCAACATGCGCCATGTTACGAGAATTTTCGGTAAGTTTCTTTGCTCTTTAGGAATCTTGTTTTCCTAGAGAATTCTCCTTTTGGTTTTGAAGAGTTCCTCTGCAAATCCGTGGTTGATCAGTCATCGAATTCAAAAGGAAAGATCCATTCGTCGAAGTGCGGAAGAACTTGAATGGATATTTGACTTTGTCCATTTCGATTAGACAAACCCAAAGACCCCATGCTCGTCTTGTAGAAGCTTCGTCTTGAGAAAATGCTCCTACTAACATGGTCCTTCTTCCGGTGAAAGTTTGCCTTAATGTATTTTAAAGCATTTCCATCCGGTCTTCTTAGCTTGATGAAATGAAAAGCTTCATTAAAGCCTTTCTTATTTGGTTCAGAGCCGACCGATAAAATACTGATCCCAAAATATCGCCACGGCCAAGTGTGGATTATTGGCCCAGGTCTCGAATCGCTTCCCCAATCCATTTCGGTAATTTTGAAATTTCGGGAATCCTGGTGACACGGTATAGATTGAAGCTAAAGCTCCAAAAGTATACCATTCTTGTACTTCATTTGGATGACTTAGGGTTTCATCCAAACTCTTGGATACTTGCACGAGATATCAACCATTGTTTTTCCGGGTTAATACCTTGTCTTGTAACTAATTTCTCCCATTGTCGATATACCCGCATAGGAGAAATCTTAATCTCGTCGGTTTGAACCTTAGATTTGCTGTCTCGTGGCCTAAGATTCAACTCTCCCTCTTTTACCCCAGGTCTTTGGGTTGACTTGAAGACTCGGGTTGTGACAGGAGCTTCAACATTAAATTCTGTTTGTACACCCTCGGGGATGCATCACCGCAACACTTGTGATTATGGTACTTGAATCCATAACCTCCGGGTTAGAGCCCCGTACTCTCTCGGCCCTTTTTGCACCGTAGGAGATGCGGCTGGAAGAGAGGCCCTTGCGGCGCTAAGAACAATTGTCCTTGAGCAACCGGCATGCTCGTATTTGACTAGAAACGGATTTGGTCGGCTGTTGAAGTCGTCCAAAGAATTCGCATTGAGACATAACGTCCCAAAATCTCGTTCTAGACTCTCCAGGTTTTCCCGAGATGTCTTACTCGTTTAAGGACCTCGTCGAACGCGTCCTTCCATCTCGTGTCAAGAAATGCAAGAATATTTTCATGAGATTTTATAATGACAATATCATAATCATAATATTGACATTGACTTGCCATCTAATGTAATCGAGCCTTTTTCGGTTTTGATTCAATTTTGTTTTTGTAAAAGCCTTGACACTTGAATTATCAATTTTTAAAGTAAACTTTTAGCGATAAAAATAACGGCCATTTTTTAAAAGCCTTTCGATCGCAAAGAATTCTTTCTCGTTAATATGCCACCGAAGTTGCTTCACTAGGGGTGAATAAACCGCAATATCCGCATGGCACTTCCTCGTTTGGTGTGACTTTCGTAAGAAGCTGCGCCCACCAATCATCGGCATCGTGTAAAGAACCAGTTCATCCTCGTCTTGGGGAATCGCAAGTTTTGGAAGCTTTTTACAAACTTCTTTAAGTTGCTTAATTCTTTTTGATGTTCATCTTCCCATTTGAATTCGCATCTTTTTTTGAGTAATGGGCTAAACACCTTACCTTCGTAGTATGCTAGATTGTTAATAAACATTCGGCAAAATTAACAACTCCAAGAAAACTCAAGTCGCTTCTTGTCTTTTAGTGTATACGGAAATCCTCGTATCTTTTCCACAATATGATTACGTAGAATAATTCGATTCATCGATTTCAATTCCGAGGAATTCAATCTGTTTGTTGCGATTACGCCTTCTTTTCCGAAAGCACTAATCCTTCTTTGTGACAAACATCGAAAATATTTCCAAATGTTTGAGATGCTCCTTCATGTTCTTTGATGCAATTAGAATGTCGTCGATATACACGAACATGAAAGCGAAATAATCTTTGAAAAGATTATCCATCTTTCTTTGATATATTTGGGGTGCGTTAGCCAATCCCATAGGCATCACGTTCCAAATATAGTGTCCCTGTGGTGTAGAGAAAGTCGTAAACTTCTTACTTTCTTCCTCCATCTTAATTTGGTAGAATCCGGACTTGCAATCGAACTTTGAGAATATCTTGGCACCTTTGATACTGATTAACCGGATGTTCTCTCGCTTGGGATATAGTATCCGTCGAACTCCAAAATGTTATTAATTCCTTGTAATTAATAACAAGTCTTGGCTTTCCTCTTTTGATTTCTCCATGGTTTCGACTAAGAATCCTCGGGCTCTTTGTATGGAGAAACTCTGGTGAAATTAACTTAAGGTCAAGATGTTCCTTAAGTATCTTCTCGCATATCCTCACGATCCTCTGGTTCATAAGGATTGGTTTGAATCTTACGAACTCGTACTCCTTTCCAGGTTTAACCTTTAAGGAAGCTTTAAGCTCGTTCTTATCCCACCAAGCCAAAGGATCTTCATTGTAATTCCTTTGGATCTTTTTTTAATATCCTCGAGTGATATTTGTTCCTCTATGGTTACATCACTCTGTGGATTCTCCATTAGACTCATCCATAGTGCAATGGCTTCACGGAGTGACTCGTTCTTCTCCTTGTACTGCGAATGAATACAAGTTATTATCCCATATCTTCGATCCTTTTGGATAGAACCAAATTGTCTATAGGATAATAAAGCTTCACCAAATTTCCTTCGATCCGCCATTTTTGGATTGCGAAGTTTGGCTTCATCACCACGCTTTGCTGCGAAAATTAATTGGCATTTTTTCGTAAAAAATCTTGTCATAGATCTACGGACAATAATCTTATGATCACATAAGGTTGTGAAAATAAGTCTTCTTGTCTCGTTCTCTGTGTGAACCGTTTGAATGTTTGTAGGAAATTGTTTCCCAAAAAACATCTCGCACTGTGTCATGGAAATAGATTGGTGGCGTTTTCACTTTGTACCATGGTAAGTGCCCGCGCCTCCGATCATGATTTACGCTTGTTTAATTCCTGTTAAGGATAAGAATCCTTTTAGAGAAATCTCTTCTGCAATAGGCTGGTAAATCTTCTCCAATTTCTTTAGGAAAAACATCCGAAACTGCAAAGTACATATTCCGGCACTGAATCAATATAGGCGCGAAATACTCGGCCTTGTATTGACATATAACATTCCAATAGAAATGTATATGGAGAATGGACTAGTGGTCATCGATTCGTATCTTTTATTAGCCACTTGGCTGTGAACTCCATTCCATCTTGTAATCTTTCCCAAGGTTTATGCTCCTCAAGAAATTCAATTCCCAGTACTAATTGTTTAAGGATCTTTTCAACAACTCTGTGATAGTAAGCTCAATTTCTCCTATCTTGAGGCTTCTTGATATCTTCCAACGATTGGTTGTTGGAGATAATATAGAACATCACAAGGAAAAATGTTATCCTTTTTGAGTGATGTCGAATATTACTTCAACCTCTCGCCATCCATTTCTGGACATTTCGGCTCTCCTTTGTCTTAAAAACATCGGGGATGCGCTCGAATCGTACTTGATCTCCTTTCTTCCCAACATTTGCTACTCACCATTCTGTCTTTGCTGGAAAGACATCCTTCTAGGCTCAACTCGAGACTCCGACTTTTGTTGAAGATGGTTGATCTTGAATTATCATATCAATCTCCTTAATAGTTGGAGATTCAATGATTTCTGGTAACACCACCCTGGCAAAGTCCTCAAAGATTCTTGGGACTTCAATAAATTCCTTTCTCAAGAATACTTGAATGATGGGTATTCGAGAGAGCATAGGAAATCTTGTATGTGATCGAGTAAGGCCTATTTCCTTCTTTCATCAAATCGACTCTTTTGAAATCTTGATGAAGAGTTAGGACTCTCTTGAAGTCTCGATCTCCCAAATTGTATGCAATTCTAGGATAGACATTAAATGCTAATTTCCGCATACAAATTTCTCAGAACGTTCCAAGGCATGAATCCTTGAGATGTGAGATTCGTTTGTCAAAAATAGCCGATTGAGTGGCGAATCTATTCCTTCCTTGAATGTTGCCTTAATAATGACTCTTATGGCTCCAATGTGAATCCATGAGAGTGTATTTTGCAACTTCTCTTTTAACTCGCTTTTGATCTCTGTATTTCTCTAATAGGGACCAAGCGCATCTCGATCGAGTTTCTGGTAAACTCCATCGAATGGCTAATTCTCCGGTTGTTACCTGTGGATAATTTGGTGTTTTCTATTACGAAAAACCCATCTTATCCAAAGCCTTTTCCATCGCTCAATTGTAAATCCATCATAGATTTGAAGCTTTGGATCTTCCTTCATAATTCTCATAAGAGTCTTATGAGACAGTAGTGTGAGAGAGGAATCGACATATCCTCCCCGACCGTTTGTTGAAGAATTTCTTCTTCACTCACGATTCTGAAATGGATTCACTTCCATCATCAGAATAGATCTCTTCTTCATAGATGCTTTCATCCGAGGGAATATCCTCAAATTGATACACACTGTATTAAATCACGATAATAAGCCTTCTTCGATTTACGGTGTGGCCTCGAATCGTCGACTCCTCGTTTTTGATTGTCTAGGCAATCCGTTGAGATATGCCCTCTTGCTCGCATGTCGGCCAATTACAGTCTTTGAAACTTTCATTAGCTCTAGTGTGAGCACGCTTTGAAAGTTCTTCTCCTGGATTCTGTTGGTACTTGTTTGATTAGAACCGATGATGAGGCTCTACTCCCGCCAGTGCTTTGGTCTTTGCCCCGATTTATAACCGGGCTTTTTGTTTTGACGAGAACCTTCTAGGTCTCCATGAAGACCGCTTTTATTCTTTCTTTCTCGGCGGTATGGATGGCTTCTCTCTTCTTCTTCTTGTGCCGCCTTGTTTGACCTCCCCACAACTTGTTGGGATATCATTATCCACGCAACATAGAGGAACTACTTTGTTAATTCCTCTTAATCTCTTGTAATTCTGTGCAGAGTCGCTTGATAGCACCATTCGGATAACTTGGCCTTTAGGAAAGACATTTTTCGGCCCACAGTTTCTCTTGACTCCCACCCTTGTATTCCCGATAAGCATTTCTCTCCAGGGGACTTGGAATTTTGGCAAAGAATAGCCGTCATTTGACTTCTTTTTCTTCAATCTTGGATTTCCACTTTGGTATTCGGTGAACAACTTGATATATTCGTCAATATGACAAATATCCAAGAACTTCAAGGCTATAGAGGGCTTGTTTATATTTCTTTCTTTTTCATCCTCTAATCCTCGAAATAACCCGTGCCGATGAATTGGATTTTGAATAGCTTTGCCATACCATCGACAATTCCTTTAAGTGATTCCCCGATGTGACCGAACTCTTCGTACTAGCATCGGTCATATCCCGAGCAATCTTCACCGATCCTTCAAGACTCATTTCAAGGAGTAATATGAATGAATCCTTTGTAAGATCGAGGGGGTTCTGCTTTGAAATTCTCATAGTCAAGCCCATTCATCAATGAGAACTTTCTGTTTTTAAAATGCGGGATGTCCAGATTTAACATCAACCCATACGGATGTATTGGGTCGAGGTGCGATCTTCCATAAGGCGTCCGATAAACATTCGGCCTTTAGGTAGGTTGTGCAGTTCCCGCAAGAGGGTTTCGACCTCCTGTTCCTGAAAGTGGATCACTCCCAGTCGTGAAATCCCCAGCATATGGCATCCTTTCGTCCCGAGCTCCATGATGTGAACCCGTACTTTCTTCGACGTTAGGATTAACTGGTGGCGGTGGTGGAGGAATTGGTCTACCTTGTGGGTCATAGGTAACCAAAGCTGATTCTCACTGCGTTCATCTTTAAATCTACAATACCTAATCCTGCGAAGGATTCTGCCAGGTCATGTAGATCTTTAAGATTCATTTTTTCAATATCCATCTTTTTTTTAATTTTTGATGGATTTTCCTTTTATTAGAGCAATGAGCTTTTCCTCATCGGTCATCTTTCGTATGACTTCGGTTGGTTTCCCTTTTTGGTGTAAATAGGGTACCGTCCCAAAATCAATACGTTTCCTTCCTCCGGATGAACTTGGTCATCCTCCAGGTTCTTGACTCGTTTCGAATATCATGAAGGATTTCAAGAGTTTCCTTCGATATTTCACCATCGTCTCCATCCGGTTTCGGATCGATGAACTTGTACTGGTAGATGAATATGGCGGTTGCCATAATTCTGCACCGTCTTCGGATTTCTCTAAGATCTTTGGAGATCTTAGATTTGTCTGAAGTATCTCGTTCCACTCACGGTACTCCATCGGGAATCATTGTTTCGATGGGAATTTTCATGAACCGTTTCTTGAAGGTTCATCAAGTGAACATATAAGTGCAGTTAAGCATCCGAAGCGCCTATAATATTCGCTCGCATTTTGCATTGCCTTAAGGTTTCCCCGTCGGCTCTGCTTGTTCCTTTTCTTCATGTTGGTATTCCCAATATGAAACCTGGTCAAGGTGTTCTTGTGCATACATCAATATTTGACGATATGTCTGTAAGGGGGTACATCTCGGTCATCGATCCGGATCCATATACTCGGAGTAAATTCTCCTCACCAATTGTTAATTACATAAACATAATAAATTTAACTAAAAGTTCTTAATAAACCTAGGCTCTGATACCATTTTCGAGGATCGCAAGACCTTTGGGAGTATTCAAAGAAAATGCAATGAAATTTATCGTTCAGGTTGCAAAGTGTAACAACTTTAAAGTTTAGAGTGTAAACTACAAACCATCTTTCCTGAAACCAGGGGTAAAACCGGAATTTTATGCAAAGTGTAAAATTTTGTGAAGTTTAGGTTGCAATCAGTAACTTTTCAAAGTTCGGGTTGCAAAGTGTAAAAACCCGTATAGTTTGGGTTGATTAAAAACGTTATCCCTTCTGAATTAATTTCGGTTCTTCTCACGGCTGAGAAAACCAATGAATTGCTGTTGAGAAATCACGATTTGCAACCTTCCGGGTCTAATGCAGTGCCTGAAGCACATGCTAACTCCGGTAGAGGAGGGGGCCGATTTAGAGGCCGTGAGTATAAACCCGGGCGTGGGGGGCGCAGGGGTCGTGGCCGTGGTGGTCCACATCAAAATACTCACAGATATGATCGTGGCGGTCATAATTACTATAATAGAGATAATTATCACTATACCCGCCAAAACGATTATAATGCTAAACAAGGGCATCCAAATCAGCCAAATCGTGATAAGGGAAAAATGCATATGGAAATAACTGGTGATGATATGTGTCACAGATGTGGTATGACAGGTCATTGGGCCAAAACATGTCGAACTGCCCAGCACCTGGTAAAATTATACCAGGAATCAAAGAAGAATAAAAGCAAAAATGTTCAAACACATGCTACTGAGGCAGTGGAGCCACCTACTATCAATGAGGCCTACACATCTGAAATTATACGCGATCAAAATCTGCCCAGATCGAAACCACTTGATATATCCGGTTTTCTTGAGGATAATGAGGCACAAGGTGCCGACTGGATAAATTGAAAAATAAACACAATGTTTGTATGTTATTTTCTCGGATGATATATTCACGAGACTAAGTTTGTTGTACCATGTTTGTACTTGTTCCGGATGATATATTCCCGGTTTTATACTTTACCATGAAATAATAAATCTGTTTGTGTTTAATATTTTCGATAATGAAATATCAAGTAAATTTCTACCAAACTATTCACAAATTTTACATTCAAAATTTTCACATTAATTTTTCCCCTCCAACGGCTATAATAAACGGCTATGAACAGTAACTTTTATCTATAAATATACCAACATTTCATTCAACAAATTCACACATATTCTCTCATCTTTCTAAAAACTCCACATTTCTCACATTCCAAAAATGGTTAACTTTATGTTAGTATTTATCATTACATTGGTCTTCATATACACTATCCCCGCTTTTTGTTGGAGAATATACAAGGAGAATTTTGGATTTTTATTGATCTTCTTGTCTTAATTCTTCCTCTGTTAGCCATAGCAATTTATCTTAGCATGCTGTAATAATTAGATGATTATGTATGACTATGTTGTCGAATAAAACACTTTATTATGCATAGATGTTTTTATCGTATAAAATTAATTCGATAATAATTATACCAGGTACACATGGGAAACACCGAGAAAAGAGACTATTGTCTACTTGATAGTGCAACAACGCACTCAATATTAAGAAATAAAGTATATTTCTCGAGTGTGAAATTGTGCAAGGCACAAGTTACAACTATATCTGGTCCCGTTGAGATTATTGATGGCTCCGGGAATGCTGTTTGTGGTGTTGCCTAATGGTACAATATTGAATATTGAGAATGCATTGTTATCTAGTAGATCAAAAAGAAATCTACTAAGTTTTAAGGATGTGCGTGATAATGGCTATCACTTGGAGACACTAAATGAAAATAATAAAGAGTGTCTATGTATCACATCCTATAAAATAGGAAAAAGAATTCCCCATGAGAATTTTGAAGCAACGGCTTCTGGATTGTATTGTGTCCAAATTAAAGCTTTTGAATCATATGCCACCATGCCTTGGAAGCTGGTGAATCCTGATATATTTGGGTTATGGCATGATCGCCTAGGACACCCAGGAACAACTATGATGCGTAGGATTGTTGAACACACTAATGGACATCCATTGAAAAGCACGAAGATGCTAATGTCCAAGGACTATTTCTGTGAATCGTGTTCACAAGGAAAATTTATTACTAAACCTTCCATGGAAAAGGTTGGTTATGAATCACCATCATTTTTACAACGTATTCATGGTGACATTTGTGGACCAATGCATCCTGCAAGTGGACCATTTAGATATTTCATGGTCTTAATAGATGCATCGTGTCGATGGTCACACGTATGCTTATTATCTACTAGAAATGTGGCATTTGCTCGATTATTAGCGCAAATTATTAAATTTCGAGCACATTTTCCTGATTATCCCATCAAGAATATACGGATGGATAATGCCGGAGAATTTGCATCAAAAAGTTTTGATGAATATTGCGCAGCACTGGGAATTAATGTTGAACATCCAGTAGCACATGTTCATACTCAAAATGGATTGGCAGAATCCCTGATTAAACGAGTTCAAATCATTGCTCGTACATTATTAATGAGATCAAAGCTCACCAGTGCAGCATGGGGTCATGCAGTATTACATGCATCAGCACTTATTAGATTACGCTCCACTGCTTATCATATGCACTCCCCAATGCAATTAACTCTTGGTTTTGAGCCAAATATTTCGCACCTACGCACTTTTGGGTGTGCTGTCCAGGTGTCGATTCCACCTCCTCAAAGGACAAAAATGGGTCCACAACGTAGACTTGGTATATACGTTGGATTTGATTCTCCATCAATTGTTCGGTATTTAGAACCGATGATGGGAGATTTATTTACCGCTAGATTTGCGGATTGTCATTTTGATGAGACAACATTTCCATCATTGGGAAGAGACAATGATATTTTAAATAAACAAAAACCAGTTGAGAGTATCTCCTGGAATGAACAAAGTCTATCTCATTTAGATCCACGTACTTCTGAATGTGAAAGTGAGGTGAATATAATCATTCATTTGCAAAATATTGCTAATAGACTTCCTGATGCATTTAATGATGCTAGTAAAGTCACAAAAGTCTCATATTCCCGCAAATGCTCGGCCCAGGATTATTGTTCCAGATGAAAATAAGAAGATGAATGATGATAACCCACGACAAAAACGTGGTAGACCCATTGGCTCAAAAGATACTGTTCCTCGAAAAAGAAAGGGAAAAATTGACAATAATGAGCATGCTTCAGATGAATCTGCCGAACCTAACACCTCGAAAAATGTACAAAATTCTGGTAGCACCGAGAATCCCATGAGCTATTGTAATGAAATATGGGATCGAAATGAAATAATTATTGATGATAAATTTGCGTTCTCGGTTGCTCAAGAAATTATAAATGACGATTATGATAATGAACCACGTTCGATAATGGAATGCCGTCAAAGGCCTGATTGGCCTATGTAGGAAGAAGCAATAAAATCTGAGTTAGCTTCCCTAGAAAAACGAAATGTATTTGGACAAATTACGAGAACTCCAAACAATATAAAGCCTATTGGGTACAAATGGGTATTTGTTCGAAAGAGAAATGAGAAAAATAAAGTCGTGAGATATAAAGCACGACTCGTGGCTTAAGGATTCTCCCAGAGACCTGGGATAGATTATGATGAAACATATTCACCTGTGATGGATACAATCACATTTCGTTTTCTTATCAATATGGTTGTCCACGAGAATCTGGACATGCGTCTAATGGACGTAGTGACGGCATATCTATATGGTTCATTAGATTCTGATATTTATATGAAAATTCCCGATGGATATAAAATGCCAAAGTCAGACACTCCCCATGAATTATACTCGATCAAATTGCAAAGATCGTTGTATGGATTGAAGCAATCCGGTCGCATGTGGTATCATAGACTTAATGAATACCTTTCTAAGGAAGGTTACAAAAATGATACCATTTGCCCATGTGTGTTTATCAAAAGATCAGATACCGGATTTGCTATCATTGCTGTTTATGTCGATGACATGAATTTGATTGGCACCCCTGAAGAATTATCCAATGCTGCTGAATATCTAAAGAAAGAGTTTGAGGTGAAAGACCTTGGAAAAACTAAACTTTGTCTTGGTCTTGAGTTAGAGCATAAAGATAATGGGATACTTGTCCATCAATCTGCTTACACTAAACGGATACTCAAACGATTTAATATGGACAAGGCTCATCCTTTGAGTACTCCTATGGTTGTGCGCAGTTTAGATCCCGAGAAAGATCCATTCCGACCAAAAGAATCGGTGAAGAGACTTTGGGTCTGAAGTCTGCCTTACCTTAATGCTATTGGAGCATTAATGTATCCGCACAATGTACTCGACCGATATTTCTTTTGCCGTCAATCTACTTTGCGCGATATAGCTCGAGCCAACTCAAGACACGGAATGATATTAAACACATCTTTCGATATCTCGGTGGTACTACTGATTTGGGATTGTTCTACTCCAACAAATCCACTAATTGCGGGTTAGTGGGTTATCGCGTCTTTGGTATAGTATAGATCGATCCGCACAAAGCTCGATTTCAATCACGGTTATGTATTTTGCTATAATGATACAAACTATATCATGGAGATCTACCAAACAAACATTAGTTGCTACTTCTTCCAATCATTTAAAATTATTGCTCTTCACGAAGCCGGTAAAGAATGTGTTTGGTTAAGATCGATTATAGCTCATATACTGAAACGCTTGTCAATGAAACCGATTCTGAGACACTCTCTACTATTATTTATGAAGATAATGCGGCATGTATAGACAAGTGAGAGGTGGTTACATAAAAGGTGATCGGACCAAACATATTTCACCAAAGTTTTTCCACACACATGAACCGAGAAAAATGGAGAGATAGATATTCAAACAGATTCGCTCATGTCACAATCTTGCCGATTTGTTTACAAAATCCTTACCAACGTCTACATTCGAGAAGTTGGTTTATGGCATCGGAATGAGAAGAGTCCATACAAAGCAAGATTGTTAAATTAATTATGCAACTAATATTCTTCATTTCGGGGAGCAAATATATATTGTCTTGTTGTACTCTTTTTCCCTTCATCTTTTTTTATCCATTGGGGTTTTCCACTTAAGGTTTTTAACGAGGCAGCTTATGCACAAAGCCTGGCTTTGAGAATGTACTATTTTTCCCTTTTGTCCGATTTTTCCCACAGGGTTTTCCGGCTCAAGGTTTTTAACGAGGCATACTCATCCAGCTTACTATAGTGCTACGTCCAAGGGGGAGTGTTATGACTAATTTGTCATATTATGGACTTTTAGCAATAATAGCCTAATAGGTATCACAAGTTGCATAGTAGCTTGTCTTGTAAAATTTGTGTATAAATATAGCTCATGGAATGGAGAAAAGTGACACACGGTTTTCATAGCAGAACAAATTGTTGCTTAGTTTGCTTCATTAATTGCTTTGTCTTACTTTATAGTTTATCAAAATATCATATCATATATATAACTATACGTATCATAAATATTAGATATAAAATAGAGATTATTTACAACAGTGACGACTTTATTTTCCCAACTTGCAACTTATACCTACTTAGGTATTAGTTGTCATGTTTCATCCCTTCATTTAAATAAGAGAACAAAAAGCTGGCTTCAAATTAATAGACTTTGGAAAAATCTTCAACATTAATGAGCTACTGATAGCTGGTAAATTATACGGTGATGTAATTTACAAAGGATGTCAGTACGTAAAATTAACTCTAGTAATACTTAATGTTGCAGGAAGGCATATGTCACCTATTAAATTTCTTTAAACACCTACAAAAATAAAATAAAATATATTTTTCACCGTATATGATGTCTAGATAATTTGTACTAATTTTTTTTAAATATGATTTCTCATTATTATATAACAAAAGAAAGCTTTGTTAATAAAGAAAATATCTAACATACCTACTGAATATTTTCGTACCAACTAATGAAAAATGTCAGATTGGTAGCAAATTGTACATAATTATATTAATATATATTTATTGAGAAAAAGGATAGTGGCCATTTTTTTATTTTTTGAAAATTGATAGGGTAATACAAAAATTGCATAATCATACAAGACGCAGGAGGGCATTTTTCTCTTCTAAATTTATATTTATGAGTGCAAGACATAGAGGGGTATTTTAGAGATTGAGAATGTCAAATTATACCTGAAATTAGCACTATTTATATTTATTTTATTAAGACCAGGAACCGTGATGACCATGGTTAAGACCAACTTGTTCTCCCAAACAAGAATGGTCAAGGTACTTGGCAATTTTTGTTTTTCATGTGAGAACTTTTTATTAAAATATAATACTCTTAAATATAAATTAAATATTTTTATTGCATTAAGTAATAATTGATATTTTTCGACATAAAAGAGTTATACTTTTATTTATGTTAAGAAGTATTACTTTTTTTTTGAAAGGAAGTATCACTTTTTTGAAAAACCGTAGCCTCATTTTCTATCAAACACACTCTCTATTTTGTTTATCTTCTTAATTACTGTTCATTATTTATGGTTAATTTTTTTTGTCATTTTTTGCCTGAAATCACCCTACCTACATATTTTTTATTAATTTAATTTCTAAATTAGTGGGGTTTCCACATAGAGCTGAATTATTTGTTTGTTTTCTTGTTTGTGATTTCGCCGTTTTGTAGCATTTTGGTTTGTCGCCGTCTTGGAGCAATATTTTTTCTTGTGCGGATGATTCAGACAAGCAAGCTTCCGATCCGACGTAGATAACAAATCATAATATGGTTTTCACCAAGTTACAGATTTGGAATCATAGGTATTCTAGGCTTTATAAAATTTTCAAAATTGTAGACTTTAAGCTGATTTTTGTTAATAACCTAGATGCTATGAATTTTTTCATAGTTTCATCTTTTATAATTTTTAATAGATTTATTTTTGTCTTCTATCGATGTATTGCTAGTTTGAATTAATTAATAAAAATTATTTTTATTGTCCACAAAACAACAAAAAGTATTACTTTTTATCAAAAAGTATCATCGTCTTACCGTGAGACGATTTCACACACATTTTTGTGTTTTTATTTTATTGGGGTTTTTGGAAGCATAATTCTACAATAAGTATCATATCACCAAACCTTAATTAATTCAAACTAGCAATACATCGATATAAGACAAAAATAAATCTGTTAAAAATCATAACAGATGAAACTATGAAAAAATTCATAGCATCTAGGTTAATAATAAACTACAATTTTGAAAATTCTATAGTGCTAGAATTCTGATTTATTATCTATGTTGGATCGTAAACATACTTGTTTGAAACGTCCGCACAAGAAAAACCATCGCACCACGACGACGACGCACCAAACGGTGAAATCACAAACAAGAAAACAAACAAATAATCTAAATCGATATGGGAAACACACTTATTCAGAAACTAAATTAATAGAACACACTTATTCAGAAACTAAATTAATAAAAAAGATGTAGATGAAATTATTTGAAGCTAAAAATGCCCAAAAAAATCACCCATTAACAATAAAGAGAGAGAGAGAGAGAGAGAGAGAGAGAGAGAGGTGATCACGGTGTGGTTTGGGTGGTTTTTTCCATATTTTCGAACTGAATAGCTAAGTGCGGTTCGACCACAATTTGGTTTTAAGTCGCGATTTTTTAGAATAAAACAAATATGCGGTTTTCAACGATTTCGGGCAATTTTGCGGTTTAATGCATGCATGTTATATAACACAATCAAAATAAGAAAAAATAAACTTATCAATTCGATAACTAAAAATAAGGATATATTATTTTCTCAATTGAATGTTATAACAACTTCAATAATATATAATAGTGGAATCTAAATAACTTCAACATTTCAGTTGTCCAAAAAAAAAATCATCATTTCAATCTCCAAGTATACAAATTTCCCAGCACAAATCTCATTAATTATACAATTTACATCCATAACAAGAAACTATTAAGGTCTAGAAAATACAACCGGATGAATGACAAGAAATGATGGAAGAGAACTTACTGACTTATGGTTTTTCTTTACCTTTGTTGTATTAAGCTATTAAGTAAATTGACTAATCTACTCATAGTAAATCCGTGAAAAAAATTAAATATAATATTACATAATTATACACAAATATACTACAGTTTGAGAGAAATATACTAATATATATGTTGGGTATCTATCCACCTCGATAGAGACACAAACCAAATAGTACAGACTCGATTAAGAATCTTGTTAATACAAACTTTATTCTAAGACTCAAGATAAAGTAAAGACTACATGAAATGAAAAGAATAACAAATATATCAAGGGCAAAACCCCTAAAGCTCAATATTGATTATCGGCTCAGGACTATTTTTCCCCACACACAGTAGTCACCATGAATTACCCAGAAAACCAAGTTTAGAGTCACACTTAGCCACGCCAATACAAGCCTCCAAAAAACCCTCATTGTATTTCACCAAGAAACCCTAGAAAACCCCAATATCCCACTGAAACCCTAGCCTCACAAAGAAGAGAGATTATACACCGAAATATGGGGGACACTCATTAGATTTACTCAGATCTGTATCACACACACTCAGATTCACAAAAAAAATCCTAGCAAAATGTTGGAAATCATAGAGAGAGAAGACGAAGAACTTCGGAATATTCGAGACTTAGATAGAGAAGTGAAAGTATCAGATTTTAATTAGGGTTTCGGGGGTTGGGGTTTTACACGTGTAACCAACAACTGAGATTAATTGCTCACAACAAATGGATGGACATGATCAAAGCTCAGGGTCCACAGAGATATAATTCGGATCCCGCGATCCGAGTACGAGATCCGCAGAGCTATAAACGGGTAAAATCCGAAGTGGGTTCTGATTGCATTGTGGGCTGCTTTCAGTGGGCTTAGGATTATTGGTACAATGGACCAAGCTAAAGCAATGAGTAAATAATACAACAATATATATAGTATTCTATATGCGGTGCAATCGGTGCAGTTTGAAAAAATATTAATCACGGTTTTTCCAGTAATTAAGTAATTACGGTATGGTATGGTTTGATTCGATCAATTTTAGCGGTTCTCAATTTTATTTGATCATTCCTAGAGAAGAGGGGGCTAGGTTTTTTTTCTTTTTTGATAAATCAAACTAATACATGAGAAAAAGTTGTTTACCCCATTTATCTCATAATAATAATAATAATAATAATAAGGGTAAAATTCACTTTACCCCCTTGTACTATTGACTTTGTATCAAATACCCCCCTCTACTATTAAAACCTTCAAATAACCCCCTAAACCAATAAAAAGTATGTTAATGGACAAAATTAACCTTAACTAGTGTTAGGTGGCATTAACCAGTCTAGTTCGGTAGGTGTTTGTTTAATTGTTTGTGTTTTCCCCTATCTCTCCCTCTTCTCCCCCCTTTCTCTCTCTCGCTCTACTCTGCATATAAACTCCATTTCACAGCTCTCCACTCTTCCGTAGAAGTCAGCTCTCCCCAAACCCACGCAGACTTTCTCAACAAGATCAATTGAACCCAACTCATACATCGAATTTGAGAAAGTGGGAGAGACTCAGAATCACAGTCCAAAATTTCGCTCATTGTTCGGTATTTAATTTATTTTTTAGTAGAAGGATTCATAATTCTTTGGTTATTTGGAAATCTAGCGCGGAATCAGTTGATTACTCATGGAACCTACATCGGAAAAGCTCTCGGCGCTCGATGTGATGGCGGCGATCTTGAAGGGTGTGAAACTTGATAGCTCTAATGGGTCGCTGGAGGCGGCTCCGTCGTCTGTGGCGGCGATGTTGATGGAGAATAGAGACCTAGTGATGGCGCTGACTACATCCGTGGCGGTGCTCATAGGCTGCGCAGTGGTGCTGATGTGGCGGCGCGCTGCGGGATCGGCGAAAAAGAAGGAGATGGAGCCGCCGAAACCGCTGGTGACGAAGTCTGCGGCGGAGCCGGAGGAAGTGGATGATGGTAAGCAGAAAGTTGCTATTTTCTTCGGGACGCAGACTGGTACTGCTGAAGGCTTTGCTAAGGTAAAAACAAAAAAAAAGGATTTTGTAGTTTTACTGAAATTAGAAAAAAATAGAAAAAGGAAAATTTAGATGACATTAGGATTCTCCCTTACCCTTAGGAAGGAAATTTATTGGAATTTCCAAGCGATGAGGATCTTTCTTAAAATATGGGATTCATGGTGGTTGTTGAATCCAGCAGTTTAAATCACAAGAATGGTTAGTTGATTATTGGAACAAGCTTGTAGGGCATCAAATCTTATGAATTATGATAACCACAAAGGTAATTTTTGTGATTTTATTGCATATGTTATATGTATTGGTTTTTGCTGGCAGGCAACATTTAGTAATGGTACTTCTTTTTCCCAGCAAATATTTGATATATTTTCGTAAGTCAAATATTAATTTTGTTGTTGTACAGGCATTTGCTGAGGAGGCTAAAGCTAGATACCAGCAGGCTAATTTTAAAGTAATTGACTTGGTAAGTTTTTATTTTGATTTTCTTTCTTTTCCCATCTGTTTATTGTGAAAATTTTGAGATTTATTGTTCTAGTGGTATTAAGTTCTGATCTTGATTTTTTTGATGGTGGTAGGATGATTATGCTGCTGATGATGAGGAGTACGAGGAGAAGTTGAAGAAGGAGAACTTAGCATTCTTTTTTCTGGCCTCGTAGGTTTATTTATTTTTTAACTTCTAACCATCTCTTAATTGCATTAAGACCTTTTTTTAATGGTTGTAAATATCGATGCATATATGCAAGTACCATGTGCTTCAAACAATCTCAATTGGGTAGATTTGATTTATTGAGTTAGTTGAGGATTGGTTGGTTGCAGATATGGAGACGGTGAGCCTACCGATAATGCAGCGAGGTTTTATAAATGGTTTACGGAGGAGGTTGAACATCTTAACAATAATTAGATTTCTTTGATTTTTCCACACGGTGAGACTTGCGATTAATTTTGCCAAGTTTTGTGGTGCAGGGAAAAGAGAAGGGGGACTGGCTTAAGAATCTACAATATGGTGTATTTGGACTTGGGAACAGGCAATACGAGCATTTTAACAAGGTCTGTACTTGTGTTGATACTCACATATATGCAATGGCAGACGATTGCTTAATTTTGTACTGATGTGTCTTTATTTTAATTTTGCTGTTTTGGATGACAGATTGCGAAAGTGGTGGATGACCTTATTGTTGAGCAAGGTATGTTGGCCTGCAAGATACTTGATCAACCTTTCACGATCTCAATTATACATGTCAAGAGACAATTTTCCTTTTTTGTACAATAATTTACTCGTCCAAGTTGGAAGAATAGTTGCTTTTGTATTGACACATCATAAAATACTTAGGATTATTATGGTTTCTTAGTGTACCCGTTGTCAGTTGTGCTGACATGATCTCATTGGTCTTTGGTTATCTTGAATCTCTTCGAACCTTGCTTGTACGATACTTTCGTGCCACTATATTTATACAGAAATGTATTCCTTTATACACCCCAGGCTGTTAGTTTTGGATCCAACTAAATTATGCCTGACATTGTAATCTGGAAGGCATTACAATCATATATGTCCTAAAGTTGTCGTAAATGGGAAAATTTGATGAAAGGTCAATGCCATATCATATATATTCCACGTTGGCTCATCCATGGTCTTGCCCTCTATTTTTCTCATTTCTTACGCCTTTCTAATTTCAGGAGGAAAGCAGCTTGTCCCAGTGGGCCTTGGAGATGACGATCAATGCATTGAAGACGACTTAGCTGCATGGTAATTAATCACGATTCATTGAAATGATTTGTTCCTCCATCTTATATATTCCTTTGGTGATACAGGCGTGAGCTAGTGTGGCCTGAGTTGGATAAATTGCTTCGTAATGAGGAGGAAACAACTGTTGCTACCCCATACACTGCTGCAGTTTTGGAGTACCGTGTTGTATTCCATGACCAAATTGACGGAACAATTTCGGAGAACAGCTCAGCCAACGGTCATGCCAATGGTAACACTGTTTATGATGCTCAGCATCCCTGCAGGTATGAATTGGCCCGTCTTCATTTTGGATTCTTCTCATAATTCGAAAGTGTTCCTTTTACATAACATCTGTATCTGTCTTTCTTGAAGATCAAATGTTGCTGTAAAGAAAGAGCTTCACACTCCTGCATCTGATCGTTCTTGTACTCATCTGGAATTTGACATATCTGGCACTGGACTTGCGTAAGTTTATACTATACATAATTTATCCTAATTCGTACTCTAGATACTTTTTGTCCTGTTGGAATTGCTACTCTGCTTCCTGTTGACGTTGAACTCGGTGCAAATCTAGGAAGCTTAATATTTACTTAAATTCTTCTTTACTCCACAGTTACGAAACAGGGGACCATGTTGGTGTTTACTGTGAGAATTTGATTGAAATTGTGGAGGAAGCAGAAAAATTAATAAATCTGCCTCCACAAACATACTTCTCAATTCATTCCGATAAAGAGGATGGCACTCCACTCAGTGGAGGCTCGTTGCCACCTCCCTTCCCCCCTTGCACTTTGAGAACAGCACTGACTCGATATGCAGATCTTTTGACTGCTCCCAAAAAGGTAAGTTGATTTCCTGTTTAACTGCATTTTCTAATGGGTTTACCTTGAATATAACTGGGAAGTAAAGCTCAAATGATCGTCTTTTCCAGTCTGCTTTAATTGCACTAGCGGCTTATGCTTCTAACCCAAGTGAAGCTGATCGGCTCAGATATCTTGCATCCCCTAGTGGAAAGGTTTGGATATGGTCACTTCTTTTATTTTTTGGACTTTTAACTTATTGTTTTTTATGTCTAAAATTGGACCCTATTCGTTTTTTTCTCATAAATATATATATTTCTGTATCTTCAGGAGGAATATGCACAGTATGTAGTCGCAGGTCAGAGAAGCCTACTCGAGGTCATGGCAGATTTCCCATCCACCAAGCCTCCTGTAGGTGTTTTCTTTGCAGCAATTGCTCCTCGCCTGCAGCCCAGATTTTATTCTATCTCATCCTCCCCAAAGTGAGTATTCATCTTCCTGTTCCAGTAGATTTTCTTTCGAGATAAAATTTTGGATTTCTACTGCGGTTGTTTTTATTGCAGTTCTAACTACGTTTGGAGTAACTCTTTTTGTTTGCAAATTGTCAATGTGGATGATACTTTTTGATACTTTGCTAAAATGAGATGCTTTGACATTTATCTATCTTTATTCTATGATTTGTCCACCAACATCACCTTCTCATTGTTTTCGAACTATTCTTCCAGGATTGCACCATCCAGAATCCATGTGACTTGTGCTTTGGTTTATGAGAAAACACCAACAGGACGAATCCACAAGGGTGTGTGCTCAACATGGATGAAGGTATTTTCGTTCTCAAGTTAAAATTACTGGTTTTAGTGGCTACGATCATAATCAATTAAGAGCAAGTCTCTTGTGAGACGGTCTCACGGAGAGACGGACCTCCTAAAGGCTCCGTCTTGAGAACATGAACTATGAACCATGAAAATAAATTTAAAAATAATAATGAACCATGAAAAAACAAAAATAAACCCTAAAAACATGAACCATGAAGAATAAACCCGAAAAACAAAAATAAACCCAAAAAATAAAAATAAACCCTAAAAAAAACTAAAAATCCTAAAAACCCAAATCAATTACAAATAAACCCAAGAAACAAAATAAACCCTAAACAAACAAATATAAACCCTAAGAAAAATAAAATCTGAAAAAAACCCTTAAAACTTTGTGTAAGGGCTCCGTCTTTTTTTTTTTTTTTTCGAATGATAGACTTATATTAAAACTCAAAGGGAAAACATAGTTTTCAATTACATCGTAGCCCACTGGCTAAGTACCTTTTTGGTAATTAATCAACCAAGAAGGGAATTGGCTACTCCAATTCGAATCCAAATCACACTTTAAACCCAAAAGGGCCAGTCGAGACCCAAGAACAATACTCTTGTGGTCCGAAAAAGTAAAAAAACAACAATCAAAGAGATATTGGAGTAGAAAGATGTCTTCGGCTATAACTAAAACTTGATCTTCAAATGGTGCCTTTTTGTTCAAGCTTTTCACTATGCCCTCATCATCAATCTTCACAATCATCTTTTTAATACCATGTTGGAAACCAAATAACAGAGTTCTTCTAATACCATACAGTCTTGCTTCTACTGAAGAACTGAAGCTCTCCCTAGATAGCGCCCATGCACGGACCAATGATCCTCTCTCGTTTTCAATCCATCCCCCAAGCCCAGCTTTCGCCCCATCACAAGCTGTAGAACTGACAGCCACAAAGGCTTGTCCTACTTCAGCATTGATCAAGAACACATCATCCCTACCCACAGGTGAAGAAGGCCTGCCACAGTCCAACCTCAGCCTAGCACTCAGCAAACCGTCCCATTCCTTCCACTCCCTAATAGCACCTTCAACCACCTCCAACGCCGACCTTTTCTTGTTTTGAAACACCCAAAGGTTGCGGGTTTTCCACAGCCACCACAGGATATAGCATGAGAGTTGAACTCTATCAATCACAGCTTGATTTATTTTGTCATCGCAAATCATTCCCCACCACTCAGCAATTGAAGACTGATCCTCTTGTATACCCGACCAACTGAGTGGAGCATGTTTCCAAACAAGTTTCGCCCATTCACACTGAAAAAATAAATGACCAATTGATTCATTACCTTCCCCACACATTTTACAGATCGGATCTATGTTTACACCTTTCTTAATTAAATTATCCCCTGTTGGAAGAATGCCTTTGATCCCTTTCCAAAGAAAATGCTTTATCTTCTCCTTCACTTTAATTCTCCAGCAGCTTTTCCAAAAACCACACCTAGAAGGTTGACTATTGCTAGCTTCTGGCACATCCATCTTGAGCTTATAATTCAGAAGTAAAGTTCTATAAGCAGATTTAACAGAGAACAATCCCTTTTTTTCCCAGTGCCAAACAAGTCTGTCTCTACCACCCTCTTGACAAATAGGAATCTGCAAAATAAGATTAGCATCTTCCTTGCAAAAAGAATTCATCACCAGATCCTCGTTCCACTGTTTTCCCTCAGCATTCATCAACTCTCTCACCCAACATCCACTAAGATTCACTACACCAGTTAAAGATGGTTTAAAAAAAGGAGGTTTTGGAATCCATGGCGCCTCACAAATTTTAATAGATTTACCATTTTTCACTTGGTATCTGAGTCCTAGAAGAAGGGAATTCTTAGCCTTAAGCCAATTATTCCACAACCAGGAATCACCAGATTTCAATTCAGTAGCAAGAAAACCCCCCCTAGGAAAATATCTAGCTTTAAGAACTTTGGAGATAAGAAGATTAGGCTGAGTTAAAATTCTCCACAATTGTTTTGTCAAAAGAGCCTCATTAAAAAGAGTAATATTCTGAAATCCCAACCCACCATGTTCTTTTGGATAACACAACTTATCCCAACCCATCCAATGGATCTTTTTATCATTAGACTTTAAATTCCCCCACCAAAACTGAGCAAAACACTGACTGATATTTTTGCAAATGGATATGGGAAGTTTAAAACAAGACATCACGTATGTGGGGAGGGCTTGTAAAACAGCCTTCACCAAAACCTCCTTCCCAGCCTGGGACAAAAATGCATGACTCCACCCCTTCATTCTATTTTTCACACTATCAAGAACATATTCAAAAACCTCCCTTTTAGATCTACCAATAACCATTGGCAATCCAAGGTACCTGGCACATTTTCGATCAGTTACACCCTTTAAAATATGACAAATTTCTCTCTTAAAGTTTGGAGGGGTATTCTTACTAAAAATGATTGAAGATTTTTCCAAGTTAATGACTTGCCCAGAAGCTTTTGAGTATTTTTCAAGGATAGCTGCAATAGTACAAGCATCAGAGGGAGTAGCTTCGCAAAAAACGATCGAGTTGTCCGCAAAGAAAAGATGCGTGATAATCGGACAACCCTTACAAATTTTCAGACCATTAAACAGAGCCTGGGATTGAGCCTGTTTAAAGAGATTAGACAGGGCTTCGGAGAGAATAATGAAAAGATAGGGAGAAAGGGGATCGCCTTGTCTAATCCCTCTACTCGGGGTCACATACCCCACAACTTGACCATTAATGTTGAAAGAGAAAGAAGAAGAACATATGCAAGTAATAATCCAATGGACAAACATTTTATGAAAACCCATTTTCAAGAGAATACTAGCCAAAAAATTCCACTCCACTCTGTCATAGGCTTTGGACATATCAAGTTTCAATGCCATGGCTGTTTTCTTAGTCTTTCTTAACCCATTAATATAGTGAATACATTCATGTGTTAAAGCAACATTATCAATAATTTGCCTTCCTGAGATAAAAGCAGATTGATTTATGCTTATACATGAGTGAAGCACCATTTTCAATCTATTGGCAATCACTTTAGATATAACTTTATAAATCACACCACATAGACTAATAGGGCGAAAGTGAGAAATGGCAGAGGGGTTTTGAACTTTCGGGATCTAAATCCGTGAGACCGTCTCACGCAAGTTTTTGCCATCAATTAAAGGTTATTGGATGTTCTAGTTTAATTCGGGCTTGCTGTATTGATGAATAATAACTACTCTTGTACCTCGGGTCTTACCTTCTGATTCTTATCAGAATGCTGTGTCTTTGGAGGAAACCCGAGATTGCAGTTGGGCTCCGATATTTGTTAGGACCTCTAACTTCAAGCTCCCTGCTGATCCTAAAGTACCAATAATAATGATCGGCCCTGGTACTGGCTTGGCTCCTTTTAGGGGTTTCCTTCAGGTTTGTGTGAAAGCAGTTTGAGTTTACGCATATTTGGACTTATTTGTATTTCTGTATCTATAATGATCTACTAATTTTCTGTTTGTATTTCAGGAAAGGTTAGCTCTAAAGGAATCTGGAGCTGAACTTGGTCCTGCCATATTATTTTTTGGGTGTAGAAACCGTCAAATGGTTAGTAATTTACCGAGTGTTTGTAATGCCCTGATATTTCTCAAAATGTATATTAATTGTAAATTTCTTTTTTTACTTAAACTGCTGCATTCTGCAGGATTTTATTTATGAAGATGAGTTGAACAACTTTGTAGAAGCTGGAGTAATTTCTGAGCTTGTCCTCGCATTCTCGCGTGAGGGACCCACTAAGGAATATGTGCAGCACAAAATGGTTCAAAAGGTCGGAAACCAATTTCACCAATTTACGTGTTTGAATTTCTGCAATTGCAAAATTTCTTTCGATTTTATCAACAAATTCCACTGTGGTATTTTAGATATCTAATTGCATGTATTAAATAACAGGCTTCGGATGTCTGGAATATGATCTCTGATGGAGGGTATGTCTACGTCTGTGGGGATGCTAAGGGCATGGCACGTGATGTCCACCGAACTCTTCACACCATTGTCCAAGAGCAGGTTTGTATCTCTGGCACTTTATTTGATTCTTTTTTTCTTTTGGTTATGTAGGGTCCATGTGCTTCCTTTTCGTGACGATCATCGTGTTCTCGGTGGGACGATCTTCACATCCTCTTTTTGCTTCTCAAATATACTGAGGGCTCTTGAACTATCCCAACCATTTTGCCCTGTTCTTTCCATGTCCCCTCATTTTTAGTTGTAGAGTATTATATGATGTTGATGGATAATTTATTACACACACCAACTTATTTGGGTGGGGGCCTTATTTAGTCTTGGGATAATTATAAAAAAAAATACCTCTGAGATTAGCTTAATTACATAAGGATCCAGTTACCTTTTAAAATTACAAATACGCCCCTGAATATCTCTAAATACAAATTACTCCCTTAACATGATGCGATTAGTAAAATAGAAACAAATGTCAAGGGGGTATTTGCAATTTTGAAAGATAACCGGATATTTTTTGTAATTGGGACAAACCCCAAGGGTAATATTGTAATTATTCCTTTATTCTTTCTCGACATTGGAACAAACCTATTGCTTTAAAGGGTGCAGGTGTCGTTTTCTATTTCCGTCGAGCTTAAACACCCCCTTAAGAATGACGTTAGAAAATAAGGTTGTTGGAAATCAGATCTAAAATAATTGCTACTCATATTTCAGGGATCTCTGACCAGCTCCCAAGCTGAGGGCATGGTGAAGAATCTACAAACGACTGGAAGGTATTTGCGCGACGTATGGTGATAATTCCTAAATTTTTGAGAAACATATGGCAATGCTGATGGAAAAACATGGGCCGATGCCATTATATCACCAAGATCGTACATTTTTAAGACCGGTAGATGCTAATTAAGCAACAGTAAGGGAGACAATGTGCAGAGACGACTCCCGGACAAGGGAAGCTTGAGTGTTGTTATAATATCATTTTTAGTTTTTTTGTGATTCTTTCGATTAGTTTCTGAAGGTAATTTTTTTGGTTCGTAAAATTTATACGTACACAACATAACGACGAGGCGATTTTAGGTTTAGTTGCTGTGGTTTCTTCCTTAATGAGCCAGCAAGATGGTTCTTACTGAACATGTTCTGACTTCTGGAGGACTGGTGTGTAATTTAATGTCTTATTATTTTTTTCCTTGAACAGTTATTATGAGAATGTGTTGAAAGTAAGAAATTTTTGTGAGTGATTTTCTATGAAAATGAGATTTCAAATATATGTTTATATATTTGTACATTAAGAATTTAAGATAGTTGCTGAAGAATGATGGTGGGGATTTGTCTTAATTCAAGACTCAACTTATTAAGATTTAGGGATAATTACAAAAAGGACCCTTGAGGTTTCACCTAATTATAAAAAAAACCAATTTTTTTTTAAAATTACAGAAAGTACCCCGAGGTTTGATTCAATGATAAAATTAAGGGGTAAATTGCAATATTTTTATAAATATGAAGGGGGATCTTGAAATATTTTTTACTTATGATGAGTTTAAATGTTAGACAAATTAAACCTCGGGGATATTTTTTGTAATTTTGAATGTGTTTTTTTGTAATTAGGTCAAACCTGAAAGGAACATTTTGTAATTAACCCTAAGATTTATGAGGATTTAAATTTTGCCTAGACTCTGTTTCCTTTCCTACTCCTTCCTTGAAAAAAATTCGCCTAGACTCAGATTCGGTGGTTAAGAGGGTGTTTGGCAGAGCTTATAAGCTCTTCAAAACATCTTATAATATGTTTGAGAGCTTATAAGCTCTTTAAATTTGTTTGGTAAATATTTTTAAAAAAGATCTTATAAGCTCCCAAAATAAGATGTTAGAAGCTTATAAGTTGTTTTTAAAAAAGTAGGGGAACCCCAACTTTTTTTCAAAATAAGATCTTATTTCAACAATCTCCTTTAATTTTGGCTATTTTAATTACAAAATTGCCATTACTGACATCTTAAAAGATCTAGAATCTTATTTTATCCAAACACTTCAACAACTTATTTTTAAAATAAGATCTAACATCTTATAAGCTCTAAAAACATCTTATAAGATGTAGGGGCTTATAAGATGTTTTAAATAAGCTTACCCAAAAATGTATCTTAAATGGGATTTTCAAAAATGTGAAATAATAAATGAAAGTATATATTAATTGTTTCGAATAATAAAAAACAAATGATAGGTCTAAATCAGGTTGAGTTTAAAAATATTAAATTCAAATTCATTTACAATATTAAGATCCGATTTAAAATTGAACGAATATAAGTGGATTTGAGTTTAATCCGATCATAACCATCCCTAAAATCAATCAATAAATATTGTCCTGGATGGTGTGATGCCCGCTTCATTGGCATCCACAGCGTGGGGGTTCGAATTCGTCTAATAATAAATTGAAGGAGGATTTCTTGTATGGTGACTCAGTTTAAGGCAACTCAGGACCCTGACTCGTTAAGCTATATCTACAATTCACCTCTTCCATGAAGCTATAAGGTGAGGGACAATATTTAATAAAAATTGTGGTTAAGAGGTAGGTAACACCTAAACCCCCACCTAACGAAAGTGACTGAAAAAGAAAAGATATGGGGTTTGGGGTTGAAATAGTGAATGACATTGAAATAATTAATAAACCATAATCAGTGACGGATGTACACTACCCACTATGGGGGCATGTTGTCACGCCCCGTGACATTGGGGTGTCTTTCGCTATGACTATTGGTGGATTCTGCTGTGAATGACTGTATGTGGCTTCAGTCGGCTGGTTTGTGGGTACGTGTACATGACCCTTCGGATGTTCAGCAGCTCTACCGGTTAAATTCGGGGAGCTTGTCGCTAGTCGTGGACTTGCGGTGAAGAAGGGAATTGGCCATCCCTACCCAAACTGGTCGGATGCCGGAGCCGCATTCCTGATGAGCCCAAAGCAGGCGAAACTAGTGGTTGTCTCGTGGGTTAGGCTGGCCCCGGGTGGTCCGGGGCGCCGCGCGGGAATCGTGTGGGGGCCGAAATGGCTAGGCCCGTGACAATGTGCCCCCATAGTTTTTTTTAATTATCTATGTATAACACTATTTGTGTAAATTTATAAACTTCATGCACAAAGTGTTGTACAATATATCATTTAATTTTTTTAAAAGTGTTTATAATATTATAACATTGTAAATTATATAATATTTGGTTAAGTGCCCAAAATTGCTATACTAATACTATTATAATTATAAAAGTGTTAAATTATATTATTAAAAAATTTATTTATAGTGTTATAATAACATTATAATGTTATATGAATTTTTAGAAATTATATACTAATTAGGTTTAAAAAACAAAGTGTGCCTTCATTAAATAATTTTTATGTAACTTATAATATATTTATTTTGTGCCCCTGTTGTAACAAATTCCTGGATTCGTCCCTGACCATAATTGTTGTCTGAAAATTTAAACAAAGTATCCACCCTTTAAAGTTTGAATTTTAAGGGTCCCATGTCCGCTAATGTAAGTTGGGACATTACACTGCAAAAGAAAGACTTTTACGGTATTGTACATGCTACACCTAATGTACATATACTTGGTGTACATTTACATACAAGTGTCAAAATTAAAACATTATCAATTATCCATGTAAATAAATTTTTTAATAATATAATTTAACACTTTTATAATTATAATATTATTAGTATAGCAATTTTGGGCACACTTAACCAAATATTATATAATTTACAATGTTATAATATTATAAACACTTTTAAAAAAATTAAATGATATATTGTACAACAGTTTGTGCATGAAGTTTATAAATTTACACAAATAGTGTTATACATAGATAATTAAAAAAAAAACTATGGGGGCACATGCCCCCATAGTGGGTAGTGTACTGCCCCCATAGTGGGTAGTGTACATCCGTCACTGATTATAACTAAAAACATTTTTCCCTATATTCTCATTTTTTTTTGGGGGGGGGTTGTCCCCCCTGATCCACCAGTGTATATATTCGGGTATTCCATGCCACCCGACTTGTGTGGCTACCCAGGTGTGTTAATCACCATTGGATGAACACATATTCATGTAGGTATGTATGCATAGGCGGATCCATGTTTCCATATAGGGGGCATGTGCCCCCATAACTTTAAAATTTATTATATTATTTAATGTTAAAATTATATATAGTTAGGTAAAAAACACAAATTATGTCACACTAAGTTTTTTTTATGTATATTTTTTTTCTTTAATATTTATTATTTTCTTAGAATTATATATTAATTAGGTCAACAATAAATAATGTGTGCCCCAATAATTATTTTTGATGTAATTTATAATAATATTTATTTTATGCCCCCTCCCCATACTTATAAATGTTTTTAGATCCGTCCATGTGTGTATGTGTGTGTGCTCATCCAATGGTGATGAATTCACTTGGGTAGTTACCCAAATGGGTGACATGGAATAAACCATTCGGGTATTCGTAATTTCTAGTGCCACCAAGTTGGACTTTTTCTTCTTATTTTTAATCCAAAAGTTGGATTTTTTTTAAACGTCTCTTTATTAATACAAAAACTCTGTCAGACCGCCTAACGGGTCTGACCTGTTAGATGGATCTGACCCGCGGACACGATGACATTTCCGTAATATTAGCAGTGGTGTTTTAGTAGTTTTCTGAGACCACCGGTATTAACAGTCCTTCTGAAAAGTATTAGCCGCCCTTCTAAAAAGTATTAGCAGTTCTTCTGAAACGTATTAGTAGTTCCCTGAAAAGAATTTTAGTATTTCTCCTAAATATACTCCCGAAATGTATTAACAGTCCTTCTGAAAAGTATTAGTTGTCCTTCTAAAAAGTATTAGCAGTTCTTCTGAAATGTATTAGTAGTTTCCTGAAGAGTTTTTTTTTAGTATTTCTAATAGATATACTCTCGAAATGTATTAGCAGTCCCTCAGAAAAGTATTAGTAGTTCCTCGAAAAAGTATTAGTAGTTCCCTGGAGAGTATTTTAGTAGTTTCCCTGAATATAATTAAATTTTTCTCCCGAAATGTATTAGCTGTCCCTCGGAAAAATATTAGTAGTTTCTCGAAAATGTATTAGTAATTTCCTAGAGAGTATTTTAGTAGTGCTCATGCAAAGTATTAGTTTTTCTTATAAAATGTATTAGTATTTCTTCATAAAAGTATCATTTAGTTTCCCCGAAGATTCCAACAAGGAAAATTGAGATTTCGACACTTCGCCTGGAAAAAAGACAATTGGAGTGTAAATTAGATGAAGCAAAGCAAATGAAAGAGAAGATTTCAAGGCTGGAAACACAGATCTAGGAGATCGAGTCCAAATCGAAAGAAAATGAAGTTGGATTTAATGCACTTAAGAAACAATCTGAGGATAATGAGAAGAAGTATATTTCTAGAATTTCAGAGCTTGTGGCACAGGGGAATGATATGCAGCTTGAATTGAATGTTTTGAAGCAACAGAAAGGTGAATTAGAAGGACGGTTTTTGTATGAAACGAAAAAATGGTCGTCTCAAGTCGATGGCCTAATGAAACAAGTTAATTCTCTGAAGCGTGAACTGGTTACTGTGAATGGCTAGAAATCTGCATTGAAATTGGAACTGGAAGATAAATCAGAAGGTCTGAGGAATAAAATGACTCTGAAAGAGCAGAGTTTAGCAGAGGCGAACGAAGGCCTAAAAGCTCAGGTGAACTTTTATATTATTTTTTATTTTTTGGCGAATCCGGGTCAGGGCGGGACGATGGGTAGAATTGTTGGGAAATTTATTGCTTAGATTTTGATGAATGCCATGTAAAACTTAGACTAGAAAGTTGGCACCCCATTTTCCTCGTAATTTGCATTGTAATAGATAGGGTTGTACGAGCTGAGTCAAGTCAGCTATGCCTGGATATACAAGAAGTCAACTAAAGACTAAAATGAAGTCTTCGGTGTGAAACAACTGAGTATGGCAAGGAGGAGAAGACAAGAACTCGACTAAAGGAGTATCAGCTGGGATACAGCTGTGTGAAGTGTCAGTCAAGTCAACTCAAGAAATCAAGTCAAGTTGAAGTGACAGATGAGTCTTTCAATTATTGGAGCAGACTCAAGTCACCTGGGGAAAAGGCAGCTGCAAAGAGAAGTTAACTGAGAAGAATCCGTTGCACAGAAGTCAAGAATATTACCTAAACAAGTAATACTTCCATGCTGCCATGTCTTAAAGTGCTCAGTCCCAGAAGCGTGCAAAAGGAATAAACCAATGGGAAGCACTGCACCTCGTGTCAGACTCTGAAAAGCTGAACATTCATTTAATACGAGGAAATGTCAACATCAAGGACTACAACAATACAAGCCAACGAACACAAGTGACTTTTGAAAATCAACCTATCTCTTCAACGAACAGATTTTTTGAAAGTTCACTATAAAAGGCTGAGGAATCACTTTGAGAAAGATATACCTTGCATACCTGAACCACGAACATTCAAGCAATTATTCGAACTGTAACCTGCAAAGTATTCTCAAGTTATTCAAGCAAATCCTCAAGCCTAAATTTCGAAGGAAATCGATCCAACACCAAGCTGTGAAGGAAAGACAACTTCAAAATGTTGAAGAGGAAACTTTTGAAGAATCAAAAGGGGTCTACATTCCAAGGAGGATTGTAGAAAGGTTCAAGGTCGAACCAGTCTCAAGTTATTGGAGGGCTTCGTGATCAAATCCAAGAAGCTTAAGCAAGTGAGTCAAGTAGCAAAGCGCACCGCCCGTGAAGAAGTTCGAGCCGGACGAGAAGCCACGGTGTGTGACCAAGGCATCTCCGGATCGAGTCCCAAAGGATCAAGTTAGTTGTGTGATCAAGACTTGTATCTGGACTGATAACCACTTTGTACTCTAATCAATACTTAGTGGATTCCTCCAGGAGTTGGAGAAGAGAGGAGTACAAGAATTACCCCATCTTCGAACCTCTATAAAAATTAGTTGTGTCATTTACATTTCAGCATTTAATTTCTGCATATCATTTTATATCTGCTGATAATTTGCTATCCAACTGATAATTAACAAAGTGCTAAAACCAATGGTTAAACAAACTTAAACCAAATTTAAGGGTGTTAAGTCTTCCGCTGAAAATCTCATCACACCAAGTTAAGGTTTAGACTAAACAACTGAGTTATTCTATCAACAGCTCAATCGAGTCTGTTGAGTGGCTAACTCTACTGGTTAACTAACCTAGCTGTCCCTCAAGGACTTAGCTGTCTATTTAACTCTGTATTATCTTAAAAGGACTAAAATCGAAAAGTTGGTAAGGTTTATTCAACCCGCCCTTCTAAACCTTACTCACACCCCTTGGGACCTACAAGTGGTATCAGAGCGGTTGGTTCATTGAACCTTTCGCACTGGTTACTGAACTAGATTTCCAATCCCTCAAAGAAGTTTTTAACATTTGTTCTTTCAAAAGCCATTTCTTTTTGCAAAGTTATTATCATGGAAGCAAATTTGACACGCATTCCTATGTTCACCATTGAAGAATTTGATGACTGAAAAATACGTATGCAGGCTCATCTATCAGCTTTACATGATGAAATGTGGATAGTGATAGAGGATGGGCCACTGCAAATAATGAAGGTGAACACAACTGCAAGGAGAGCTATTGCAGCTGAAGGAGAAGAGGCTGTTGCCCCTAGACCATCTATGGTTGAAAAACCAAGAGCTGAATGGACAAATGATGACAGAAAAAGATACAACCTAGACAATGTGGCCAAGGATATACTTTACAAGACTTTGGACAAAGCCATGTTCAACAAAGTCAAATCTTGCAAGACAGCCAAAGAAATCTGGGATAAATTAACTTTAATTTGTGAAGGATCAGAGCAAATTAAAGAAAACAAATTATCTGTTGTAGTTCAAAATTTTGAAAACTTTAAAATGCTTGCAGGTGAAACAATGGATCAGGTGGATGCTAGATTCACTGAAATTACAAATGAGCTCTCAGCACTTGGGAAGGAATACACATAGAAGGAAATGTGTATGAAGATTCTAAGAAGTCTCCCAGCTGAATGGGAAATGAAAACCATGGCTCTAAGGCACTCTATGGACCTATCAAAAACATCCAATCATGAACTATTCTCAGACCTCAAAGCTTATGAGTTTGAGCTGAGAAGAAAGGATCAAGAAGAGACAAACTATACCCAAAACAGCTGCACTTATAGTTAAGGATGGGAAGAGAGTTGAGGTTAAGGAAGCCATTGACCAGGAGGAAATTGCCTTGATGGGTAAAAGATTCAACAAGTTCTTCAACAAGAACTACAAAAGAAACAAAGGCGAATCCTCCAGAAGGCATTCAACTCCCTCCAAGTCAAGGGAAGATAGGCCACCAAAGAGAGCTGAGTATCAAAAGGTCGAATATCAAAGAGCTGACAACCCAAGAAATGAGAGAGCTGACCAAAAAGTTGAAAACCCGTGTTGGAATTGATAACCAGGACACTTTGCTATTGACTGTCCATATCCTGTAGTCAATAAATACAGGAATGAAGAAGAAAGAAGAATCTTCAGAGAAAGAAGACAAGAAAAGAAAAATGCAATGTTGGTGCCGAGATCATTTAAACAACTAAGTCAAAAGAAGCAATGACTCAGAGTAGTGAAGCTGACCACTCAAGTGACTCTGAAGAAGAAGCCTTAATCTGTCTAATGGACAAAGAACAAGACCAACCTGACCAAGAAGATGAGGTACACTCTAACTCATCTTTATGATTCATCACCCACTGATCTTTATTATTCATTAGGCAAAATGATGAAAGACTTTGAGCACATTAAATCCTCACACACACTATTAAATGAGGAAAACAACCAGCTCAAAAGCCAATCTCACAGCTGACTAAGAACAAAGAGCTGATGGCTGAGAATGCTAAACTAATAGCAGAGATAGCTGCTATAAAAAAGAGGGAAAATGATCTCAAAAATGTGATTGCTTCATTCTCAAAGACATCTAAATCATTGGATGACTTTATTATGAGCCAAAAAGAGTGTGGAGACAAGACAGGCATAGGATTCAATTCCTTTGTGCACAGTCAAACTCCCAGAGTGATCTTGGAAAAAAGATCTTCAAGTAATGAAGCATCTCAAAAATCAAAGACACCAAATATTGCACACACATTCATTCCAAAGCACAATTACAAACAAACTAGCCTTGGATATAAAGGAAAATGAAAGCAGCCAGTTGAGTATGCTGAGAGGACAGCTGAGAAGTAATCCATCAGAGTGCCTCAGCAAACTCCAAACAGGAAGTACTTTGTGAAGAAGAAACAGAGCTACCAGAAACCCCAGAAGTCCATCAAAGGAACACATATGATGGAAATGGTAGAAATTACCCAAGCCAAGCTGATTGGAATAATGTGAAATATCAGCAAAGACCTATGGAATATATGCCAAAATGGCAAAGGCCTAGAACTCAACAAAGGTCATTCCAAAGGCAAAAGAGCTATCATCAGCACACATATGCACCCAAGCACTACACTCACAAATATCACAACTACCCAAAGAAGGCAATTGCTAAAACTCACACACAGGCATACAGACAAAAGAGACAGATGTATGAACCTAAAGCTCCCAAGCAATTTACCAAAGTGAATTATGATTATGACACGGATAGATGGCAACATCTTAGAGTCAAATCATTTGGCCATAGGTTGGTTGGATCATCTTACAGTACTAACCCCTCAGGACCCAGACAAGTATGGGTACCTAAAAACTAATTTCCTTGATTGCAGGTTCAAGGAAAGTGAGTGCCAAGGGGACCGGTGTATGGGTATAGGTTGTTCTCCAGACATATGACAGGAAACAAGAAAAATCTATCAAAATTCAAGGAGATTAGAGGCGCAAAAGTCATATTTGGAGGAAATGAAGCTCAGGGGAAATAAGAGGCCTTTGGATCCATCAAGAAAAATGGATTAGAAATCACGGATGTTGCATACGTTGAAGGCCTCAACTTCAACTTGTTAAGCATCAACCAACTCGTGACAAGGGCTATAATGTTGAATTCAATATAGGAGTGTGCCAAATCAAAGACATCGAATCAAATGAAGTAGTGTTGCAAGGATCCGCATAAAAGAACATGTATGTGGTAGATTGGTCGATCGCCACACCAAGCACTTGTCGCTAGCAAAGAGTACACCGAATCAAGTTGGCGTGGCACAAGAAAGCCGAGTCACCCGAACTTCAAGACAATTAACAAGCTTGCAAGGAGTAATCTTGTAGAAGGACTGCCAGACTCGGTGTACAAGAAGGAAAGTGTTTATTATGCATGCCAGATGGGAAAGCGGATCAAATCATCATTCAAAGAGAAGTCAAGTCCATCTTCAACAAGGACTTAATTGGTCCAGTTGAGCCAACCAGCATAAGTGGAAAGAAATACACTCAAGTAGTGGTGGATGATTATTCAAGATATACATGGACAATCTTCATGTGTGAAAAGAAGGAAACTTTGCAGAAGTTACCTCAACTAATGAGAAGAGTTCAAAATGAGAAGAGTCAAAACATTATAAAGATAAGGTCTGACAGAGGAACTGAGTTTGTCAATGGGATAATAACTCAGTATTGTATTGAAAATGGTATAGCTCATGAATTATCTGCAGCAAGGACTCCACAGCAGAATGGAGTAGCAGAAAGAAGGAACATAACTCTCAAAGAAGCTGCAAGGACCATGTTAGCTGAAGTTGGACTGCCTAAAAGATTATGGGCTGAAGCCATCAACACTGCATGCTATACTCAAAATAGATGCATGATAAATAGACAGCTGACAAAGATTCCCTATGAGATTTGGACAGGGAGAAAGCCAAATGTTGCATATTTTAGAATATTTGGATGTAAATGTTTTATCCACAACAATGGGAAGGATAATCTAAAGGCTTTTGATGCTAAAGCTGATGAAGGTATCTTCTTGGGATACTCAGCTGAAAGCAAAGCCTATAGAGTGCTGAACAAGAGGGCAATGGTCACAGAAGAATCTATCCATGTGGTTTTTGATGAACCTAATGTAAATGGAGAAGACATTGAGGAGTTAGCTGATAAGCTGAATCAACCAACTATGCAGAAGAGTCCCTATGTTGAAGCTGAAGCTGGAGCAATAAACCAAGATGAAGATGAGATAGCTGAATCTCAAGCACAGCTGGAAAATCTGCAGCTAAATGATGATGAGAGAGCTGCTCAAGGCAACACAGCTGCAAGACGACTGAACCCAGCTGACTTACTCCAACCTGATGTGAGATGGCTGAGAGACCATCCACCAGAGCTAGTCATTGGAGATGTAAGAGATGGTGTAAGAACCAGATACAGAGCTCAACAAGAAGCCATATTCACTTGTTTTATTTCTCAGATAGAGCCAAAAGATGTGTCCCAAGCATTGGATGATACACATTGGATTCAAGCCATGCAAGAAGAGCTGAATCAGTTTGAAAGAAATAAAGTATGGGAACTGGTACAAAGACCAACCCATGCAAGACAAATTTAAAATGAGCATGATGGGAAAACTGACATTCTTTCTAGGACTTCAAGTAAAACAGCTGAAGGATGGAACCTTCATAAGTCAGACAGAGTATACCAGAGATTTAATGAAGAAATTTGGTATGGAAGAGAAGTCTTCTGTGAAAATACCAATGAATACATCAGTCAAGATGGATATGGATGCAGATGGTAAGCCTGTGGATCAAACCAGATACATAGCACTTATTAGATCACTGCTCTATCTCACAGCAAGTAGGCCAGACATCACCTTTGCAGTAGGTGTATGTGCAAGATTCCAATATGCTCCAAAAGAAAGTCACATGGCAGTAGCTAAGAGGATCCTAAGATATTTGAAGGGATGCCAGGAAGTAGGCTTATAGTATCCAAAGGAAGGTGGTTTCAAACTTATTGGTTATTCAGACTCTGACTATGCTGGATGTAGAGTTGACAGGAAAAGTACTTCAGGTACATGTCAGATGCTTGGAAACAGACTGGTTTCCTGGTTTAGCAAAAAGCAAAACTCAATAGCCACATCCACAGTTGAAGCTGAGTACATAGTTGCGGGCAGCTGTTGTGCCCAAGTCTTATGGATGAGACAGCAATTGAGAGATTATGAAATTGAAGAAAAGAGATTCCAATTATGTGTGATAACACAAGTGCTATTGCAATCACTCAGAATCCTGTGTTGCATTCTAGAACAAAGCACATTGATGTCAGATATCATTTCATAAGAGATCATGTTGAAAAGAAAGACATCACCTTGGAATACATCTCAACTGATAAATAGTTAGCTGACATATTCACAAAGCCATTATGTGAATCAAGATTTGAAGAGCTTAAGCATGAGCTAGGGTTAATTGGTGAGTTGACACTCGAGAAGACTCAATGAGAAGAGATGAAACATGATAAGATGAAAACGAAGCAGATCTTATAAATTAGCCAAGTGAATCAGCCATATCGGAAAGTCAGTTGTATCGAATTAGCTGACAGTTGAGTCACCATACGAAAGGAGAGAAGAAGAGTTAAGTCATCTGTGTAATGAGCTGAGTCATTTATGAGCTAAGTGACAAAAACGCAGTCGTTTTTAATAAGCGGGAATGTTTTTAAGGATGACATCGTAATAATGACAGTATGATCCAAAAGTTGCACAACAAGCATATGATTGGATATAAATGCTGTCACATTAAATGCGGGCAATTAAATGCTAATCGGCGTGATAAATTTGAACCGTTGATTTTGATCAAAATTTCAAAAATCAAAAGCACGTCCTTTCATAACCCTTATATACCCATTTGTTCAGTTTTTCTCTCACTTCAAAAACTGTTCATCTCTCCAAAGCAAGAAAGCAAGTATATTCTCTCTCAAAACCCTACCAATCTTCAGAGCAAGTTCGTCAAGTTTCGTTCGACAAAATCACTGAAATGGCACCAGCACATGACTTTACTAAACTCGCAAAGCAAATCCACACCGGATCAACCGTGGATTTTGAAGGAATGTTGAAGCAGGGTTCCGATGAAACCCTGGTGAAGAAGATAGCCGATAAGATCGAGAAATCGGGTTGAAACCCTTTATGACGATGGAATATCTATGACGTACGTAGAAGAGGTCACCCAGTTCTACGTGAATGCCGAGGTGCAGGACAAAGGGATTAAGTCCTTTGTCCACCGCAAGGACATCCTAATCACTGCAAAGGACCTTGCGGAGCATTGTTCATTGCCGTCGGAGGGCATGCTGGAGATTTATGAAGTAGACATTGATTTGGTCGCTGCATGGAAGGAAGTGGCCAAACTAGAATGTGCTGCAAAAATTGTCTACACAGCTGAGAAGAAGCTGCTGAAGGAGGACTATCATAAACTTATGGACATTGTTGTCAAATGTGTAGACATGAAAACTGGAAGCTTTAATCAGCTGTCCAAAACCAAGTTGATCGTCATGGCTGCGATCATGGAGGAGAAGACGGTCAATGGCTGAATTCATCTACAGCAGACTTTGTCAGAACATTGGCAATAAGTCTTTCAAAGAGGATGGATCCTTTGGAGGATCACTGGGCTATGTCCTAGTCATTGGCCATCTAATGGAGGTGAAAGGTGTTCCCCTTCGACATGGAAAATCATTCCATGTTAACAAGAAGATGTTTCGGGCCAACTTGTACGGAGCCCAGAAGAGAGCATACGCCAAGCGGGCGGACACGGTGAGGGGAATCAATCGACCCGAGGAAATAGTCATTGTCTCCCTCCGAAGAAGTTAAAAAGCGCCCATGCGGTGGAAAGAAGATAGTTGCCCCTGCAGCGAAGAAGAAGAAAGATGCACTTGCCTCTGCGGTGCGGTGGAGAAGGAATCTTTAATACCTTCTCCGGGAATAAAAAGAAAGAGGATCGCCAAGGTGAGAAAGGCAAATTTGCCTCTAAGGTAATTCCAAAGGCCTTTACCTTCGAGGAACCGGAGGAAGTAGAACGGACATTTCTCTAGTGAAAACTAAGAGAAGGAGAAGACTTACCAAGCGTCGAGCTTGAGAAGACAAATCGAGTCTCCGCCACTCGGTGGAAAGGATCTCTCGAGCTCGCCAAGAAGTGCAGTCTCCAGAAGTGCTTGATAAAACCGCCAAGTCTGCTGAGGCCGATCAACAGAGGCACATCGAAGACCCAGCTGTGGACAGAACAACTGAGGAACAAGAAGTTCTTTGAGGCAATGAGAATCCCCTGTCGACAGGATCAGTATATCCACCGCGACGACGCCGAGGCGAAGAGCAAGCGTGAGAGCTTGCTACCCTCCATTCTTGAAAAAGAAGGGCAACAGGGAGAGGATGAGGATGATGATGTAATCATATGCTCTCCACTGTACCCAGACATCCAAAATCGTCTAAGAGCATGGAGGACATGGAAGCTGAGTCACTCTAGGGTGCAGTTTGAACACCCATAGTTCATTGATGAGGAAGAGGAACTCTTCAAGTTTCTTGAATTTGATACAGTGCTGCAAGCTCTAGATGAGGATAACTGTATTAATATACTGCAAATTCGGAAGGAAAACGAATAGGCGAGAGCAACTGAGAAAGCAGAGACGCGTGAGAAAGCCAACATCTGTCCTCTTACTGGAACCAGTGATCACACTCATCCGCATGTAGATGTTCTTTCAAGAAGTGATGAGGACTTGGATCCTGCTGCTGCGACGGAGGAGTTGGAAATACAGCAAGCCATGCGTGAATCCAGGATGATGCATGAGCAACAACTGACGGAAGGACCTGGAGAGTCTTCCAAATCTCAGCTCGAAATTGATCCGTTGGGAGCGGTACAACAGATCGCCACCGTTATTACTGCAACCACTTCCCCAGTTTACTCAGAAGACGGATCTAGGGGAATTGACGATGACACTGGGAATTTGGGCACCCAAGTTGAGCCAACCCCTGCTGAAGGTGTCTTACCATCTTCCCCTACGGCTGACCACTCACTTGACAAAGCCGGGAGTCTGGAGCAGAGTGACCCCAAAATAAGTCACTCGGCTGTTGAGCTAGCTGAGGGGAAAACTCACTCCACTGCAGCTAGGTCAGAGGATGCTGCAGCTAACTCCACCATGAATCTAGGAGGCGAAGTGGACAAGGAACAAGAAAAAGAAACACAGCAAGTTGTCGCCGACGAAGCTCGGACGATTGAATCTGTCTCACGGTGAAGTACTAACCGCTCTCGCAGTCGAGGACGCCGCCGATGCGGATCGAGGCACAGGATGGTTCTCGCCCCGGAGTTAACACTGGCAATGAAAGTGCAATCCACGGAGTTGAGACTCTGTGGATGCCATCGCAGAAGACCCTAAGACGATTGCGCTGTCGAAGGGATTGCACAAGGCCCCGCCGCATTGAGACCGCAGAAGGTAATGAAGGCCTAAGGAGGTTGAGACTTCCTCGGTGAAAATCAAGGAGATAAGAGCATTCCTCAGACCATAATCTCTCGATTCAGAGTAGGAAATCAATGCTCTTCATGACTCCCAGGATGATCCTGATACAACTTTCCCGGGGTCTGCAGATGAAGCTGAGTCTACCCCTGCTGCGAATCAAAAAGACTCAGTTTAGGATGTTCTACCAAGTACGAGTAAGCCAGACTTCAAGGCTGCTCGACAAACGTTTAATTTTGATGATGAGCCAAGCCTTCAAGACTCATCATCTTCCGATGATCTTTGATGGTGCAGCCGAGGAACAACAAATTCATTTAGCGTAAAAACATGAGGCCGAAGAAGGTCATTAAGACAAAGTGAGGCTCGTCGGCCGCCAACGCTCACACCAAGGCCCAAACTAAATCGAGTCGTCTCGCGCAGCTCCCAAGTCGCAGACAGACTCTACTCAACTAGGCACATCACATGCACGAGTTACGGAGGAATCTATACCATATGTCCGTGATGATGCATTTGAAGCAACTTTCCCTTCCTCTATTGAGCTGCCTGATCTTGATGAAGAAACAGCTCGAGAGCAGCGACGTTTCAACGCGGATTGATTATTCCCACGATACTATCATCCCAAAGAAAGATTTGATTTTGATGCAGCTTGGCCGCCAGCTGAGACCGAGGTGACAGCTGAGGTACGGGAGGTCTTCAAGACAATCCTTGCAGAGATTGAGAATATGGAACGTCATCAGGCCACATTGGATATGCGGCTGGACAACAGGGATGCAAATCTTACAGCCGATCTGCGTGGAATAGTGATTAGAATCAGGGAATGGTGTCAACAGCAGCGTACAATGCGACTCGAACAAGTCAGATATTTCAAGGCATTGTACAATAAAATGTTGATCTGGAGCGCTGATAATGCTGACATGAAGAGGAGGATGCAAGAAAATATTGATAGAATGCATGCCTCCCACACTATTGAAATGGAACTGTTGTGAGAATTTCATCGAAAAGAACTTCTGCGCGTAGAGGAGAATATGAATGAAAAGTTCAAACTTCTTATGGCTGAAATGAAGCTGGTGGCAGCCGAATCCAAAGCCACTTGCTCAGAGTTTCGTACAGCATTATCCGCAACAGACTCCAAGCAAAACTCAGCTATCAGCCGCCTAGATTTCATGCTTGCTGGCATGTTCCCATGGGTTCCTCTCTCCTTTGATGATGCCAAAAAGGGGGAAGAGGAATACCTGAAGACATTAAAAGGGTCAGAAGCGGAGAAAGAGAAGGTCGCAACTATTGAGAAGAAGAAGAAAACAGCTGAAGAACAGAAGAAAGAAAAGGGAAAAGCAATTGAGGGGGAAGGTTCAAAAGATACGACTCTAATGTTTGCTGAAACCCCTCAACAAGGCTTTGTCACAGCTGACATAATCAGCAAACTTCCAGTAAGTCTACCGCTCCAACACTCTGCTGTACCTATGTCTGAGAAGAGAAATATCGTAGAAGCAGGGATGAAGGAGGTCGAAAGAAAAATAGATGCCCGTGCGATGGAAATATTGAAACAATACGGAGGCATTCCGGCAGGAAAAGACACATATGCCATTCCAGACGACGGAGACGAGCCACGATCAGTGGAAGAATTCAAAACGCTCGAATCTGAGGGATACTTCAAAAATATGTCCATAGCCCAAGCCTGAGACTTGTATTCAAGCAAATCCTCAAGCCTAAATTTCGAAGGAAATCGATCCAACACCAAGCTGTGAAGGAAAGACAACTTCAAACTGTTGAAGAGGAAACTTTTGAAGAATCAAAAGGGGTCTACATTCCAAGGAGGATTGTAGAAAGGTTCAAGGTCGAACCAGTCTCAAGTTATTGGAGGGCTTCGTGATCAAATCCAAGAAGCTTGAGCAAGTGAGTTGAAGTAGCAAGGTAGCCGCCCGTGAAGAAGTTGAGTCGGACGAGAAGTCATTTTGTGTGACCAAGGCATCTCATCGAATCCCAAAGGATCAAGTTAGTTTGTGTGATCAAGACAGATCGGTGATAACCACTTTGTACTCTAATCAATACTTAGTGGATTCCTCCAGGAGTTGGAGAAGAGAGGAATAAAAGAATTACCCCATCTTCGAACCTCTATAAAAATTAATTGTGTTATTTACATTTCAGCATTTAATTTCTGCATATCATTTTATATCTGCTGATAATTTGCTATCCAACTGATAATTAACAAAGTGCTAAAACTAAGTGTTAAAACAAACTTAAACCAAATTTAAGGGTGTTAAGTCTTCCGCTGAAAATCTCATCACAACCAAGTTAAGGTTTAGACTAAACAGCTGAGGTATTCTATCAACAACTCAATCGAGTCTGTTGGCTAACTCTGCTGGTTAACTAACCTAGTTGTCCCTCAAATACTTAGCTGTGTATTTAACTCTGTATTATTTTAAAAGGACTAAAATCGAAAAGTTGGTAAGGTTAATTCAACCCCTCCTTCTAAACCTTACTCACACTCCTTGGGACCTACAAGAATATTTAGACCCGTCTAACGAATCTAGATCCGTTAGCCGGTCTGACAGGAAACTAGCTCCTTTATTAATATTTTCATAACCAGATTAGTGATCAAACCGATATTGTTGTTGGTCCTTGATTTCAATTGGTTGGATCTGTTTAGCAAATGATCTGACCGATCTACTAAAATTAACTATATTTATGTGTAACATTATGTAGCCAATCGAATCAAGTTGACAATCAAATTTTGTAATACCCAATAATTATAATGGGATCAACCTCATGCATTACTGACGGCCCATGCAATTTTCTTTCACAAAAAGAAAAATCGTCAAATAGAGATGTTATGGTATAAGTGCTGCAAATGAACCAAGCTGCTCGCGAGCTATTCGGGTCTCGGTTTGGAAAAAATATTCGTTCGAGATTATTTGTCGGGCTTAACGAGCCGAATTTGAGCCTAAAATTCAAGCTTGAACTTTTAAACGAACCGAACTCGAGCTTACAGATATTCAGCTCGAAAGTTCGCGAACATGTTCGTTTACAGGCTCACGAGCCTATGTTCGAACTCGGCTTGCGAATATGTTCGTTTACAGGCTCGCAAACTTGAACTTGAACTCGATCTTTAACAAACTCAAGTTTGCTTTCACGAGCTCAATTTCGAGCATATAACGAGCCTTTTACGAGCCGAGTTCAAGCTAAGCTCGTTAAAACTTAAACAAGACTTTTGCGAACCGAGCTCGAGCTAAGCTCATTGAAGTTTAAACGAGCCTTTTTACGAGTTGAACTCGAGCTAAGCTTGTTGAATATATTAAACGAGCTTTTTACGAGCCGAGCTCGAACTGTTCGCGAACCTAATAATTTTCAAACGAGCCGAGCTCGAACTCAATTATGAAAGCTCGAATCGAACTCGAGCCAATCCAAAAACTAAATGAACCGAACTCGAGCATGTTCCTGTTCGGCTCCGTTCGGCTCAAGATGCTTAAGAAGATCCAGAGGAAGACGGTAATTTTAAGATGTTAGAGTCGGTTAACTCGTTTTAGGAGCTAGGCACACAACTATAGTAGTAGCAGTACTTAAGATGCTTACTACTACTCTAGCTCGCATTACCCTATCTCCTAAAACGAGTTAAATAGTGCGGGACTGGGCAGATGCGGGTTCAAAATTAAAAAACCAAGACTGTCCCAAACAGAGCGAGTTTGGGGCAGAATAAGGTTTAAACCTGTCTCATTCCCATCCCTCAAGATGAGATGCCAACACCTGCTAAATTACTAACTTCTGCACAGCCAAAAAGACAAGCGAAATTACAACTGGTTCATCATGATGCTGTTTAAGTGACACCCAAATAAATCAGCATTCAGTTTCAAACCACACTATCTATCTAATTAAGAACTAGAATGATGGAAATTCCTGCAAAAAAGATAGGGATAATTACAAAAAAGGCCTGAGAATTGGGCTAATTACGAAAAAAAAAACTTAGAGGTTTTTGGAAATTACAAAAAAATCCTTTTTAGGGTTGATCCATCTTACATTTTCCCCCTTCACATGCAAAAAAACATTTCAAAAGCTCATTACAGTTATCTCCTTAAAAATAAGACACGATCAAACCCCGTGGATTTTTTTGTAATTTTAAAAAATCTCTTGGTTTTTTTGTAATTAACCCAGACCTTAGGGCCCTTTTTGTATATCGCACAAAGACATTATACCATACTAGAAAGGGTTTTGTTAATTTACAGTTACAAGTTACAATGAGAAAAGAAAAGAAAAGGGGCACAGAAGTTGAAAACAACTAAATCGGAAGCTAAGCGAAAAAGAATAAATACGATTCATTGTCGCTAAAATAAAAGACGAGAGAGAGAGAGAGGTAGAGGAGATTATTTCATTGCACCTTTATATAACTTCATAAACACACAAAAAACTGCATAAGCATATCTTCGTTCCGATTTTATTGATCAACCCCATCTGATAATGGCAGAGCCCCAAGTGAGCCCAGCGCCAAATCCAGCCGTTGCAATAGTATGACCAGCTTGGACCTTCCCACTTCTTACAGCCTCGTCCAACGCCAATGGGATAGAGGCGGCACTTGTATTACCGTAATTCGCCAAATTGGATATGACGCGTTCTGATGGGAACTCTAGACGCGTGGCTACCGCATCGATAATTCTCTGGTTTGCCTGCATTAATCAATCTTTTTATCTCAAGATATGATGGTATGAACTGGATATACTTAAATAAGCACAGAGGAGAAGTGGAGAACGTAGAACTCTGTTTATCTGGTCTTGGAGAAACTTGAACATGATAGAGAAACTTTGTCAAAAAGGTCAATTTCATTTTCCATAAAATTGGCTTAGAAAAATATTGAGAATCAGAAGTTGGTAGTGTTTTTATATATAAACAAAAAGTTTAATAAGTTAAATGGAGTGTTAGGTGAATTAGTTGTAAAATTGTTTTAGTTGTATATAAAAGTCAAATCAAAAGCATAATTATAAATCTAAAATCTCTCTCCTAGTCTCGTGCTTTTAGATTCTGATTAAATTATGCAGAATCAAGGGCAGAAATTAGCATTTGAAAACACTAAAAACTACTTTTTTTTTCCCAAACTAAACACTAACAATCACTTTTTTAAGTGTTTGCAAACACTCCATTAGTCTGCTACATATATATAGCCTAAAGTTTCAAGAAACTGCACAAAACAATTAATATCAGACCTAGAAAAAAGGTAAATGTTCATTTCAGTAGTTGAAGGTTTATGCATAATTATACTTATACATACATCCCTTAGTACTAGAAAAAAAACGGGGACAAAAGAATGAACCCCATCCCTGAGGGTGCCAGCAAGTAGACAACACGTCACCCAGGTCTTTACCAATTGAGCTACTTTAGATAATAACTTAAGTAGGACGATAAGCATAATGATTCGCAATTTCTCAAAGGATATTTCTTGTTGGATTAAACCAGTGCTTATATGATACATTTTGATAGCCAATCGGCTATTGAAAAGGCACCAATAGTGTGTTCAATCTAAGTCTCGCCATATACGTCGAACGATATAAAACAATATGCAATTTTTTCTTGATATTAAGGCTGGGTCATATAACCCAATAATATTTTTTCAGTAAATAGTTTTCATTTAATCACCTATGTGCCAGTTGCCACAACATAATATATTGTAACTTCTCACAATGACCTTTAACAATACCCTGGAAATTTCTAAATGCAAATATGCTGCATATCAACTGTTTGAAACACCATATAACTTTGTACTCCATGTTCTCTTTTAAAATATATCGTAGGGATTATTATAGAAAAAACTCTGAGGTCCGGGCTAATTACAAAAGAATGCAGAAGTTTTTGGAAATTGCAATAACCCCCATAAAGTTTGATTCCGTCTTATATTTCCTCCCTTCATAAGCAAAAAAAAACATTTCAAAAACCCCCTTGACATTTATAAAAGTATTTTTGTTACCCCCTTAATAAATTTAAGCAGAATCAAACCTGAATTTTTTATTTTTTTTTTAATTTTGAAACATCTTTGGGTTTTTTCTGTAATTAGCCCAAACCTCAGGGGAGTTTTTGTAATTATCCTATATCGTAAATGCAAGTGACCGTCACCCTTTTCAGATGGTGAGTCCCACTTGATCCTGAACTTGTATGCCTATGGAATATTATCTTGTTTATAGATTCACATATTGGCAGTTTTCTTCCTTAATCGAATGCAAAATGCTACTCAAACAAAGGGATAATTACAAAAACTACCCCCGAGGTTTAGCCAAATTAAAAAAATCCAGTTATCTTATAAAATTACAAATACCCCTTTGAGGTTTTTGTTTGGCTAACAAATAGCACCCTACAATAAGTGCAATTAGTTAAATATAAACATATGACAATTTGAAAGATAACTGGACTTTTTTTGTAACTGCGTTGAACCTCAATAGTAGTATTTGTAATTATCCCCTCAAACAAATGAAAACCAATCAATGCCTACTTTTCACTCCGCAGAGGTTGCAATCTCATACCTGATGAAGAAGTAACCAGTCTATACTGGACCGATGGAGACCTGCCTTCTCGAGAGCCGATTCAATCGTCTGTGGAACAACACGAACAGCAAAGCGGAAGACCTCTTTACCATTCATCTCTATGCACGAGTAGGAGGACCCTTTCGGCAGAAGTTTAAGGAGTGAACCATTAGTACCGAATTGATCGTCCATTTCATTTTCCTTCATGGTGGCTTTAAGGTGCCTTAAAAAAAAACAGATTGTTGCTCAAATAGAGAAATACATTGGTAGGTCTTTGGACAAAGATGATTATAAGTACCTCTGCCCTTCACCATCACTGTGCATGTCAAAAGCAAATAAACCATCTTCTTCTATATCGCAGGCCTGCAGAAAAGATAATAAAACTAACTTGGTAAAACAGAGAAAATAAAAATATAAATGCATGCATCAACGAGAACTATCTGTTTAATGTGAGTTTTTGAACAAGAAGAGATTGCATAGACAATATAAAATCTAGGGATAATCACAAAAACACCCCTGGGGTTTGGGCTAACTACAAAAAAAACCCGGAGGTTTTTTTGAAAATTACAAATAACCCCTCTGGTTTTGATTCCGTATTACATTTTTCCCCGTCATAAGCAAAAAACATTTCGAAACCCCCCTGACATTTATAGGAATATTACAGTTACCCCCTTAAATTTAGGTTGAATCAAATCTCAAAGGTTTTTTTTAATTTTCAAAACCATCTGGGTCTTTTTGTAATTGGCCCAAATCTCAGGGGTATTTTTGTAATTATCCCTAAATCTATGCATAGATAGCTTGTAGCAACTCAATTTATTACATAGGATGGAATTGTAGTTCAGCAATAGGCATCAGGTTTGATTTTGTGAATGGGATATAATATGAATGATAGACAGACATTCAGAAGTAGAATAAAGATGATTCGACAATTGATGCCTATGCCTTATACAGCTGAGCCACATGGACAAGGACATGTAGGCAAATCGACAAAGATGCTAAATGTTACGGGGACATGTGTGTGTTTCTATGTCCTGGCTGTGCATGCACATGGGACACATACATAATGGTAAATTACAAAAACTACCCCTCGATTTAGCCTAATTACAAACAAAAAAATCAGTTATCTTTCAAAATTACAAATACCCCATAATTATTACAAACACTTAACAAATCCCCAACTTGTGAAATAAAAACAAAAATCAATGAGTTATTGGTAATTTTAAAAGACAGCTGGGTTTTTCTATAATTAGACTGAACCTCAAGGGTGTTTCTTGTAATTAACCCTAATTTTATAGTTCTCTCGCCAATTAAGTTTAACTGATAAGATATGCTAACGGGAAACAATCAACAGGATGGCTATTCATCTGCGTTGAATTGTTGTATAAAATGCAAAAAAAATTGCTACAACACAGCTCTGTGATTATATGCTGATAAAAATCTCGCTTGTCACGAAACTCCCAGGAGAGTGTACCAGAGGATTATATCCTCTTACAGTCTTGCCCCACCCACCCAACATATAATGGTAGCTAAATTGGCTTGATATACGAAGCAGGTGGGATCATTTATATCAGACACAGATAAGATTGATGATGACCCACCATTGCCACCAAGAGGCAAGAATGATTGCAAATAAAGAGTCTTTCCTCAGAACAAGTATTGCTACTAAAAGGTTTCACAAAGACAAAAAGAAAAAAGAAAAAAAAATTCTCAAATTCCAAGAGTGCACTAGATGAAGACAACTGTTTTTGCACTCAATATCTTGTTTCAGTTTTCCTTTTGGGTTACTTACAGAAACTACCCTTGAGGTTCAGTCTAATTACCAAAAAAAGGATTATTTTTCAAAATTACAAATACACCATTGACATTTGTTTCTAGTTTAAAAATGGCACCCTCAAGAGGTGGTATTTGTTAAGCAAATACAAACCTCAAGAGGGTGTTAGTAATTCCTTAGAGAGTATTTGTAATTTCGAAAGATAACTGGAGTTTTTTGTAATTAGGCTAAACCTCAGGTGTAGTTTTTGTAATTTAACCCTTTCCTTTTTGAAACAATAAAGGTGGTGAATGGCACTATAAGATATCGATAAAGTACCTGTACTAAAACAGCACCAGCAGCATCACCAAAGAGAATACATGATCCTCTGTCCGTCCAATCAACATAACGAGATAGAGCATCACCACCGATCACAAGAACATTTTTGAAGCCACCCCCTAAAATATATAGCAACAAGAATTTAGTCTAGAATATAAATGACTTAATAATAGAGCTAAAAGATACAACTTTTGCACTCTCTTTGGTCCAGTCACTGAGTTTTTACCTCGAATGTGGCAAGCAGCTGAAACTAGGCCCAATATAAAACCACTGCAGGCGGCAGTAATATCATAAGCCAATGGATTGTTTTTGCAGCCAAGCGCTTTTTGAATCTGGACACAAGTACAAGAAACACATTTGATTCCTCTGAAATTTACCATTACTAACCAAGACATACAAACATGTCGGAAATGAAAACACCATGTTCATTTGGGGCGTAATGGTAAAAAATAAGCATGGTGGTGTAAAAAGCGTAGAAAGAACTAAACAGAATTTTGAAGAAAATAAAAAACAATCAGCCCTGTATATACTGATAGTTTTACAGTGCAATATATTACACTGGAAAACATGTTACTGAGCTTTGAAATGGTGAAAACTCCGAAAAAGAAAGAAAAAATAGTTCAATTTATTAATAGGGATAATTACAAAAAGCCCCCTTGAGGTTCGGGTAATTACAAAAAACCCCACGGGTTTTTGAAAATTGCAAAAAAACCCTTGAGGTTTGATTCTGTCTTACTTTCCACCTTCGTGAGCAAAAAAATATTTCAAACCCCCCACCCCCCGATATTATTAAAAATATTACAATTACCCCTTTAAATTTAAGACAGAATCAAATCTGAGGGTTTCTTTTTGTAATTTTGAAATATCTGAGTTTTTTGTAATTAGCTCAAACCTCAGGGGTGTTTTTGTAATTGTCCCCTATTAATATTGTTACAAATGTATACCTGTGGAGCACTTCCAAATAAATCTTCTGGAGTTGAAGTACACAACAAAACAAGGTCCACGTCATCAGGATCGACCTCAGCCATCTGAAGAGCTTTCTTTGCAGCCTCAACAGCAAGATCTGTCAAACTATCTTTTCCTGTGGCACCATAACTTAAAAACAAAGTCAAGTTTGATATATATAACGCGAGCAGATTTGAAATGTTTCCCAATTCTATTAGGGACTGATTTATGTAGATTTTGAACTCTAATTCTACCTCTTCGAGCATGGTTAATTCTCACCTCAAGTAAACCAGATTACACAAGCTAAATTCCTCAACTTGTCTTTAAATAAAGTCTAGAGTTAATCTTGTTGCGCATGATAATATCAAAGGAGCATGAACCACAAAGAGAAACTCACCAGAAAGTATTCTTCGATTTCGAATTCCAGTCCGAACAGATATCCATTCATCAGAAGTATCGACAATTTTTGACAGATCATCATTAGATATCTGAACGCTTGGTACTGCAGAGCCACATCCAACTAACTTGCAGCCTTTGCTGACAAATCTGTACAAATTTAAGTTTGTGATCAGAAGAATTATTCCAATTTCACAATCATGTACCCAAAGGAAGGGTGCAGCATAAGTACATAATATGAGATTAATTCAATTTAGAACAATAAGAAAGATAAATGAGAATACTAAGGACCATAATATGAAATACTACATTTTGAAGGAGACTAGAGAAACCACAGAGACACATGTTAGTTACATCAAGTTAAGAATGTTATTTCATTGGCGAAAAGCAAGGTTTAGGTCCGTGTTTTAACGATTGGGCTGGTATTAAAGCTTGCAAGATATGAGAAACTATGTCTTGAAGAAGTTCAAACACAACAGACACACATAAATATATGTTAGTTATATTAGTAGTTCAGAAAAAGAAAACAAATAAACAAACAGAAAGAAGAATGTTTTGCTTTAGGAATCCACTAATCAAGGTTTTCAGGTTTGGTTTTCAGAATGGGCTGGATTCTAAAGCAATAAATACAAACACTTCAAAAAAATCTGTATAAGCTAACCTCATTCACATTGAATTGTAACTAACACTCATAGCTAGCGAGTTAAGAAATTCGGGAGCCAATGAACCTCCAAAATGATTCAAAGTCAATATGTGAGGATATAGTAGATAAGAACGATACACCTTGAAGGCAAAAGACATGCTAGACACTTATCCAATTGACAACCAAAATAATGAAATTACAAAACCTTCGTGCTGCTCAACAAATACTTCAGAAACTGTTTCAACTACGAGAGGCAATATTACCAAAATCCAGATATATCTCTTTATTATTATTATTATTATTATTATTATTATTATTATTATCAAACTACTACTACTTTTGTTGTTAAAATGTTCAAGAAGATAAAAGTGAGGCAAACATAGGAAATTCTGATACATGTTGGTTATAATTCTAAGTTTCTTTATTTTAACTCTAATCTTTTTTGTCAAACAATAGTTCTGTAACCATCACCAACATACCATTTTTTTTTCCTTCGGTGAGTTTTATTAGCTAAATTACGTAGGTGGAGAAAGATAGCATGAACCCTAACATGAAAAATCACTTGAAATGAAAGAGGTACATAAGTGGAACATATATGATAAATCATTCCATGTACCACTTATTAATTCTAGTGCACACAAACAAAACTCAGTATTATGTCATAAGATCAAAACAGTTGTATGAACATGACCACAATATCAAATTTTCAATTGCCCTGCAAGAAAGTAAAATGCAAGTGAGACAACAGCTAATAGTTGAACAACCAAATCTTAGTTCTTACATTATAATTATTAACAAAACCACCCCCAAAATGGTTCAAATACTTCACCTACCACACTCATAACAATTCAAAGCTAACATCAAGAAATTTTTAATTGACTAGAAGACACCAACTACAAAACCCCATTCAATGAACAACTACAGTTCTCTCAAAATTTTCAACGCAATTTGATACTAATACCCATCAAAACAAAAATGAAGAAATTAACAAAGATCGAAATTTACATAAAAAATAATAACCTGGGGATTCTAGATTCAGAAGGGGAAAGCTTCTCTGCACCCTGAGTAACGCTAGAACACACTGTTCTCCTGGAAACACCATCAGAGAACCAAAACCCAGATCGATAAATGCCTAAGGACGGACAATATCTACTCTTCACAGTGGGCACTGAAGGAGTAAAAAGCCCAGATGCATTCGCCATTCGATATTTTCGAAGACTGATAAACAAAGCTTAATTATACAAAAAAAAATAGAGCCTGAAAAAAAAATTGTAATTGGGATTCGTGAAACAAGAAATTAAGAATTTAAATGCAAAAGAGAACAAAACAACAAGGGGTTTTATTTACTAATCTTTGGTGTTTCAGGAGATGGACTTTTTTTTTTTTTTTTTTTATGAAACTACCGATGCAAATATGTTTTCTTCTCTCAACTCTCTAGCAGACTTACAATAATCACATGCAAAAATGCATGCTAATTTTGTGTATAGATTATAAGACTAAAGATAGTTTCTATGGAGTGTTTGCAATCATTGGTAAAAAAATAGTTCTGCGACTGAAAAGTAGTAGTTGTTCAAATGGCAATTTCTCTTCTCCTTCTATATATATAGGGACTAGGGAAGGGAAAACGAATATTATCTTTTATTCCAAAATGGTGTTTCATCTCCTATTACGCTGCAGAGATAATTGTCACGTGTATAGAAATTACCATATTAATTTTGGAGCATAATATTGCGTAAATTATGAGGTTTTAATATGGTAATTTTTATAAATCAACTTTATAGTGTAATAGGAGATAAAACACCATCTTAGAATAGAGATCCTATCCGAAAAAGCACTAGTGTAGAATTTGGAAAAAGAGATGAAAAGTTAAAAAAAGGTTGAAGTCAAACAATTTGTTAAGAAAAAGTAGATTCAATTCAAATGAACTTTTTAATAAAATGATAAAAGTATTTGCTCAAAAAAAATGATAAAAGTATTCTTATAATTAAAAAGTGTGTCATCTATTTTAAGAAATTTGTGGGTAAAATGTCAAGAAACATTTATTTATTACAAAATAACAAAAACATTTTTTTTCGAAAATCGGACATAGTGAGTGTTTGCAAAAGCTTCTATTTTTAGAAGAAGTGATTTATTATAGCAGAATTAAAAATAATTGAGAATTAGAAGTTGACAGACGACAGTGTTTGAAAATAGAACCACAAATTGAGAATCAGAAATTGAGAGTGTTTGGTGAAGTTATAAAAGTGCTTATTTATTTGTAAAAGTCAAACTAGAAGCAAAAGATGAAATCTAAAGTACTCTTTTCCTAACTTTTAAGTTTTGATTAAATAAAACAAAATTGAAACAGAAGTTGTCATTTGCAAATACTATAAAATATTTTTTTAAGCCAAAAAATGAGAAACACTTTCTTTATTTTTTTTTACTGATTGCAAGCAATCCCATAACTTCTATACATATACGAAAGTACTAAGAAGCACTTTTATAAACTTAGAAACACTTCACCTCCAGTATCAAATTGTAATTAAATAAAGTAGAAGTTAGAGTTAAAAATTCTAAAAAAAAATGTATTTTCAACTAAAAACCGACAATCTCATATAGACATTTTGCAAACGGCCATGCTTAAGTTGAATATATAAATGAGGGGAATGGTCTTTTTTTTTTTTTGATAAATGCGAAATATAATTAAAAAGGAAAATGAAGTACAATGCTTACAAGCCAAACAACTAGCTTTAAAATAGGGGGCTCATGAAAACCTATCAAAGTAAAATCCAGTGGAAAAAATCTTTGATGGGAAAAATAGTACTCCATAAAAAAAAAATAACTTAAAATCCCAATCTAAAAAATGGACGTCTATTTCTAGAGGATTTTCGAATGACAATGTGATTTGTTTTTTTAGCGCGTGCTTGAGTGTCATCTTAATGATCTGATGTATCATGTGTAATATTTGCCCAAGATCATCGAGCCACAATTGCCATAGTATTCATAGCTTCTGAGGTATCACATGAGTGAAAGACAAGCGGAGTAGTTGAGGAGTCACCTAGCTTGGTCTTTAAAGCATCTAATTTGTCTTGTTCTTCTTCGTCGGCCATGTCCGACCATTTTTTCTTGCCGCTGCTGCCATCACCTTAAAAGTCTCTGAGGGTTCACTTGTCTGCAATGCCCTTGCATCAGTAGAAACCACCATATTCTGAGTGTCCGTTTCAGCCCATGCAGACGTGGCTTGTAAAGAACCATAGTACGTCCTTATTAATGTTTTTTTTGCCCATGATCCTTCGAATCCTCGTGGACTTGATCCTGCCACTTTCCCATTTTATCACCTACGACATTTGATTACTTTGGTACGTCAACCTGATCGTGCATGGCCTCCACATTAGTTTTCAAGACATCAAAAGAATTTTTGATTGAGATCTCCGAATTTGTTGAACCTCCCCCTGTATCAGGATTCATGGTTGTAGCACGCGCATGCCTAGTCGGGACTTTAACCCAAGTTTCTGGAGTAACTTCATTCCCCTTACTAACAAGAGTCCTTTCAATATTCTCCTTCCGAACCTCCGATCTTCCTCTAGTCGGACCCGCCGGAACCGATCATTGTCAATCGTTTTCTTCGCTTCATGAGTGAAAGTTTGTATATAATTAGTAAAAGAATGCCCCATAATTCGACAATACGCACAAAATTCCGATAGGTTTTCGTATCTAAGGGATACGAATAAGCAATGTCCAACTCTTTCTACCATAATAAACTCTTGCAAAGGGGAATTTAAATCCATTTCAACAAGAACTCTAACAAAATGACCAACCTCCCCTGCTAGAGAACGTCCATCGATCTAAATTGGTGTTCCAAGTGCACTGGCCAACTCCATAATCAAAGTCGGATGCCAATATTCCATGCTTAATTCATATATCCTAACCCAAACTTGAGCCTTGGAAGAATTAATCCTATAAGGGTTGAAATCTAAAATCCAGTTCATAAGATGAATGGAACCCAATATTAAATTCCAAGAAGGTTTAAGAAAAACCTATTACGATCAGCTAAATTAGATAATTGTAAATTATAATACCCTTTTCCAAGAGGTATGAGACGCCAACTAGTATTAACTCTCCAAACCTCTGTCAATTGCTACTTAAGATCCTCGAGAGAACTAGGTTTCGTACCTTTAGGAATTAATAACCGTCAATCAAAGAATTGTGTAGTTTCGCAGTGTGTTGTTGATATATTTCTTCATCTATGGTGACAGAGAAATATTCTTATTTTTTACGGGTTGTGAAGTATCCCCATGTGATAGGGTTTGAGCAAATGTTGGAGCCTTACCCGAGTTCATCAGGCCTTGAAAATCATTCTTGATAGTCCCAGGAACCCTAGGAGAAGGGGGACAATCGTGTGTTCTCAAATCTGCAACAAACTGTGCATTCTCTACAGCCATGCATGTTCGTCGTGAGTCAGATCGTAGACTTGCATGCCCATGAAGGGGACAAACGAGATCCACGTCTTATTTAAGACACGTATCTGGATTGGATAGTCTAGATTCTTGTGTGCACGATCCATGTTTAACAAAACTAATAGTTAGATTAATTTCAGGGAACAACAACAAATCTGAATCCATGATCGAGAGATTTGGAACAGATGTAATGGAGACGGCGAAATTCGAAAAAAGAGAGTATTCTTGAGAGAAAATTTCGTAACCTGTGAAATTAGCCGCATGAGAGCGACTGGGAGAATAAGTGGTGGAGGCGGCGACTCTGAGGGGAATGGTCCTTTTGAACTTCTAGTTCCATTTTTATTTCTTTTAATATATAAATATTCATTTCACATTTTTGATAACAATAAGTTCATTTATACACAAAGATGCACTTACACTATAAATATAATCTATTATAAAAATACAATATATAATGTATGTATTTTAATGTCTAAGTATTGGTTTGACTATTATATATTTATAAATTTGTTTTCTACATACTTATAATTGTGAATACATAAATATATCCAAAATATTTTATAAATATATATGAATTATATATTTTTGAATACAAAAATAAAAAAATATATATATTTGAAGATACTTACATGAATTTATATATCTCTACATACCTATATTGCATTTTCTTATATTTGCATATTTGTTGATATGTGAATATATTTGTAATATAACATGTGATTTATATATACAATATATGTATATGAACATACATATAAAATGTATCGATGGGAGGCATGAATCAATAACTTTTTAGCAATGACCAAGCTTGTGATTTACACCAAGAGACACTCATGTTGGTAAAACTGGATTGGTGTCTATCGAATGGCTACAAAAATTTAGCAGAGTTTTGGTACGAAAACGAAATATCGAGGCAAGAGTTGGACTCTATCTCTTTAAGACAAGATTGCTCCGCTCACGGTGCATACGGGATGCGGAAATTATCTCCCAAGATACAACGACAAATAACTTGCGACAGTTGCACTACAAAATACAAGTACAACGAACAATGTGATGCTTTTGAACTCTCTTTTATGGACTTATGCAGAATGAATATGAAGCAAGAAATTCGAAATTTTCTGATGCAAAATGAAGCTCTGGGGACTACTAATTATAGAGTTTCTAGTGCCTCTTCAGACTGGGTGCAACCCCATGTTCGGATCAATCGTGACCGTAAGATCGCGCCCCGTAGTTAACAACTGCGATCTGATGGTCCTGATTGCATCTGACTGAAGAAACACACCCCTTGGCATACACTTCTGCACACTGGACAGTTGTGTCCAGTCATGGCGCCCCGTCAGCGAACAGACATGTCCAATCAGCACCAGCCAACCACGTGTCGCCACTTGGACGACTATGCCAAGTCATTGCCACCCTGCCACATCACCGAGACACTGGACCGAACCCTCGTTCAATTTGTCAAAGCTTTAAGGCTCCTCAAAGCTCCTCGCGACGACCGTCAGCGAACAGACATGTCCAATCAATACCAACCAACCACGTGTCGCCACCTGGACGACTATGCCAAGTTACTGCCACCCTGCCACGTCATCGAGCCACTGGACGGAACCCTGATTTGATTTGTCAAAATTTTAAGGCTCCTCAAAGTTCCTCGTGATGATGCGTACGTGCGAAGGGCAAAATGCATCTCTAAAGCGCCCGATGCGACTATGTGCGACGTGTGTGAACCTAGCTCCAGCTCCTGCTCGGACAGTACTCCGCACCGTCCTTGGTGCTTTTTGAGCTAGCCAAAGGCTAGTCAAAATTGACTTGGTCCACTAGGGTGTACAATAAGGAGCTCCACTTGATTACTCCTTATTAGTGGTGAAGCTCTTTATAAACTAGTCAAACATTTAATATGTTTCCTATGTGGGATAGGTTTTCCATATTCTCACCCTTTTATATTTCATATATAAAAGACATTTTAAGTGGCTAACTTCATGCATTTATTTATCATTCACCCGACATTGGTTTTGAGAAATTCAAAATAATAGACTCATCTACCCACAATGTAGATTACGTTTATCTCATTTATTTCATACAACAAATAAATGAACCCACTTAAATAATTGGTCATAATTGGGTCAAAACCCCAATTTATTAAAACCAATTCCAACAATCCCCCACATGAATAAAAATAAATGCATATGAGTATGCAGACACTAAAGAGAATTCAAGCGGAAAGCTATTGCATCGGGAGAGGTAGCTTGTGGCTTTGAACCTTCCTTGGTGGAATACTATCAGATTTACTAGGTTGTACAGTGACGCAATGTCTTGAACTGTTCAGCTGTTTGTGTAAACCAAAACAATAGTATCCACACAATATATTTCCTAACACCATTTGGTTCTCACAGTTGTGTCCATTTTGTCCCTAGACAACATCTTGGATGCATAAGTGTTTCGTTGAAGCGTCCCGTCTTCACACTTATATAGGTGATCTCATATTAAGAGTATCCCTACATACTCCACTTCTTTCAAGTATATGAATCGTTAAAAGTTTATAACTTAACTTCACCATATTCTGCAGGTTTTCCACTTGGACATGAATGAGCTGTAACTTATTCCAAGTGTTTATCTGAATATTCATAACTTAGTTGTCCCATTGAACCAAGGTCTTGGGATCTCCAATTCATAAGGTTGGGTTACTGCTATGAATACTTTTATTTTATGGATTTTAAGCCCATTCCTTTCTATAAGAAGTATACTTCATCTCTATTCAAACCTTTAGTTAACAGATCCGCTAGGTTTCAATAACTCCATTTGAGATCAATTGTCTAACGGTGTTATGTCTTCGATGTATATGTCGAGACTTACCATTGTACATACTATTTTGAGCCCTTCATATAGCCGAATGACTATTATAATGTATCATGATTGCATCCACCGGCTTAGGCCAACAAGGAATATCCTCTAAAAAGTTGTGAAGTCCTTATGCTTCTTCACCAGCTTTATACAGAGCTATAAACTCTGATTCCATCGTGGATCGAGCTATACATGTTTGTTTAAAGGATTTCCATGACACTGCTCCACCACCAATGTAAAAACATAACCACTAGTGGACTTGGAATCTTTTATGTCAGATATCCAATTAACATCACTATATCTTTCTAATACAGCTAGATATCTTGAGTAATGTAATCCATAATTTAAGGTGAGTCTTAGATACCTAAGAACCCTTATCATGCCTTCCAATGGTCATTTCCAGGATTACTTGTAAATCTACCCAGTTTATTAACTGCGTAGGCAATATCCGGACGTGTGCAGTTTGTTACATACATTAGACTGCCAATAATCCGAGAATATTCTAGTTGAGATACGGGCTCACAGTGATTTTTAGCTAAGTGTAAGCTTAAATCAACATACGTTTTAGCTGGAGGACTGTCATAAGCATTGAACTTTCGAAGTACCGTCTCAATATAATGAGACCGTGACAAAACAAGTCCATCAGATGTTTTAGAGATCTTAATTCTCAGAATAACATCTATTACACCCATATCTTTCATATCAAAATGTTTGGTCAATATTTTCTTAGTATTCATAATTATATCATGATTACTACCCATAATCAACATGTCGTCAACGTAAAGAGAGACAATCACATGAGTATTAGGTGTGTCTTTAATATAAACGCATTTATCACACTAGTTAATTTTGAAACCATTCGCCAGCATAGTTCTGTCAAATTTCTCATGCCATTGTTTTGGAGCTTGCTTAAGGCCATACAATAACTTAACGAGTTTGCACACCTTCTTCTCCTGACTAGGAGCAACAAACCCTTCGAGTTGTTCCATGTAGATTTCTTCTTCTAATTCACCATTTAGAAAAGCCATTTTCACATCCATTTGGTGTATCTCAACGTTATGCAATGCATCAATAGCAATGAGAACTCTAGTAGATGTGATTCTTGTCACAGGTGGATACATATCAAAGAAATCAAGGCCTTCTCTTTGTTAAATCCTTTAGGTACTAATCTGGCCTTGTACTTATCAATAGTTCCATCAACTTTATATTTCCTTTTAAGGATCCACTTGCATCCTAAAGGTTTATTTCCCAGTGAGAGATCTTCCAACTCCCAAGTATGATTTTGTATAATGGAATATATCTCTCTATTAATAGCTACTTTCCAGAATGGAGCTTCTGGACTGCACAATGCTTCACCAATTGTCCTTGGTTCATTTTCTAACACATAAGTTAAAAAATATGGACCAAAAGACTTAGTTATTTTGGCCCTTTTACTGCGTCTCGATTATTCATCACTTTGATGATCACCATCAGCAGTATCACGTGTTCTTTTGCCAGAATTAGCTTCATTTCTTTCTTGACAAGGAAACATGTCTTGAAAAATACAACATCCCTTGACTCAATAATTGTACCTTCTTGTACATCTAGAATTGCTGATTTGTACACTAAAAATCGATATGCACTACTATTATTAGCATATCCAATGAAAATGTAATCGACTGTTTTAGGCCCTATCTTGACTTGTTTTAGGTATTTCTACTTTAGCCAAATACCCCCACACTTTCAGGTATGTGTAGGAAGGTTTCGACCTCTCCACAACTCATACGGAGTTTTATCTTTATTTTTGTGTGGTATTTTATTAAGAATGTGGTTAGCCGAGAGAATCGCTTCCCCACAAATTATGAGGTAAACCCAGATTTATCAATGAAGCATTCATCATCTCTTTCAGAGTTCAATTTTTGCGTTCAGCAATACCATTTGATTGTGGTGAATAAGGAGTTGTCGTTTGATGAATAATACCAGAATCTAAGCAAAATTCATCAAAAGAAGCTCCATATTCTCCGCCTCTATTGCTTCGAATTATCTTAATTCATTTGCTAAGTTGATTTTCAACCTCACTCTTATAGTTTTTAAAAGCTTCTAAGGCCTCATTTTTACTTCTCAAAAGATATACATAACAGTATCTTGTACAATCATCAATAAAAGTAACAAAATACTTTTTCCCACATCTAGTTTGCACAAATTTTAAATCACATAAATCATTGTGAATTAACTCTAGAGGTTCCGTTTCTCTTTCCACCGAGTGGAATGGTGTTTTGGCCATTTTCGCCTTAACACATATTTCACACTTGTAATGTGAATCTATTTTAAAATTAGGTAGTAATTCCAAGTTTACTAACCTTTTGAAAGTGTTAAGTTTCACATGCCCTAATCTAACATGTCATAAATTTGAACACTCAAGTAAATAAAAAGGAGCATTAATTTTAATGCTTTTAAAGTTTCGGAGTACATTCATTACATTCATCTTGAACAGTCCATTATCTAAGTACCCCTTCCCTATGAATTGTCCATTTTCATTAGTACAAACTTTTGAGCCTCAAATACTAATCTAAACCATGTCTTGACCAACAACGATCCTGACACTAAATTCTTCCGAAAATATCTGGAACATGAAGGACATCAACGAGGGTCAGCTCCTTGCCCGAGGTCATCTTCAGCACCACCTTGCCAAGACCCACAATTTCAGAAGTTACATGATTCCCATGTATAACTTCCTTCCGTTGATAGGAGTATATGTTGAGAACATGTCTTTGTTGGAGCATATTTGGCGCGTAGCACCTGTGTCCACCCACCATTCTCTCGGGTTATCTAGCATGTAGCACCTATTGGCTTCAAACACAACAACTAAGAGATTAAGCTCAGACATATCAATTGGCAATGATTTGTCCTCGGTCACATACACCTGGTTTCGATTGACTTTCTTAGGAAGATGACAATCTTTAGCCTTGTGATTCGGCTTTCCACAGTTGAAGCAGCTCCCTTTGAACTTTTTAGCCTTCCCCTGTTTCTGACCATTCTCTGGGTGCTTTCTCTTTTTGCTAGCATTGGGCTCCACCAAGTTTGCCTTTGCTCCATTGGAAGCTTACCAGACTAAATCTCAGACTTGCGATTGTCTTCTTCAATTCGTAATCTGACAATTAAGTCTTCAAGCCCCATCTCCTTCCGCTTATGCTTCAGGTAGTTTTTAAAATCCTTCCACAGAGGCGGTAGCTTCTCTATAATAGCAGCTACGTCACTACAAGAAAACTGCTAATACACAACGAATTTTATCCGTTGTCTATTAAGCATACAAACCGTTGTGTATGAAGGCGTTGCGAAAGATGTACCACAACGACAACGGTTAAACCCCGTTGTCTTTTCCATCAACTACAACGGTTTATAACCATTGTGTTATAGGATAAACGACAACGATTAAGACCATTGTCACTGACAATAATTAACAATGGTTTCTAACCGTTGTGGTTATGACAGACGACAACGGTTAGAAACCGTTGCACAATTGTTGTCATGTTGACATATACAACGGGTTAAAACCGTTGTTGTTTTGCTTATTTTTTTACAACACCTCCATCTACAACAGTTCATTTTGTAAAAGACAACATATTACACCGTTGTCGTTTTGGTCAAAGAAAATAGTTGCAAACTGTTGTGATTGTTTGGTTTCACTACGGTTTTTAGCCGTTGTCGTTTTATGCGAACCGTTGTGTTTGTTTTGTTTTACAATGATTTTGAAATTGAAGTCTATCTGCTTCTTATTGTTGCTATCTTTCACAACTGTTTTAAATTCATTGTCTTTTCTATTTGTCACAATTGTTGCATATATATAGCTTGATTTATTATTCATATTATCCTATTACAAGCATAATTTAAACTTACAAAACTAAATTAAACCATCAAATTGAACTAACAAGACTTCAAATTGATTAATATATAATGTCTAAAAGCAACATATATCAACAAATTAAATGTACCTAATATCAAGAGTTGCAAATTAATTAACATCAAGCGAAAAAATAAAATCCAGAGTTAGAATATCAAGCGAAAAGCGTTGCTTCTTCAAAATCTGCTGAACATCGAGCGCAAATGTTGCTTCTTCAAAATTCCTTTCCATCCGACACTTTCAGGAAATACAACTGCATGCACACAAACAAATATGTGTTTTCACCAAATATTTGAACACATGCGAAAGCATTTCTCAAACAGCCCATAAAACATTTCATAGATTAACTTAGAGTACAAGATGACAAAACATAACTATATCCATCATCCCTGGAAAACATATAACACTCACTTTATAGGGTTTTGAAAGATATTCCCAATGCTTCACACAATTAAAAAAAAAACCTTGAAAGCAGAAATATACAATCATAGGAAAGTAATAACTGACTTCTACTATACAACCATGTAGGTCATAAGAAGCTTGCTTGAATGTAATTAGCATAAATCAAGTAATCACCAAGACTCAACCATATAGCACCGCAATAGGAATCTACTTAGTTAATTTAGAAAAAAGTGTATATATTCATAACTTCATAAATACATAATCTTGACATAAACCCCCAAAACAAATTCACACACACACACACAGCATGTACATCTTTTGCATGCAAGAGAAGGGATCATTACAAAAACTACCCCTGGAGTTTGGGATAATTACAAAAAGACCCATAGGTTTTTGAAAATTACAAATACCACCTTGAGATTTGATACCCCTCATAAGAATTTTTTTTCAAAGAACCCCTTTACACTTGTAAAAATATTTAATATCGTCTTAAATATAAGGCATAATAAAAAAACAGGGGCATTTTTTGTAATTTTGAAACTTCTCTGGGTTTTTTTGTAATTACCCTAAACCTTAGGGGTGGTTTTTGTAATTATTCCTGCAAAAGAAAGCAAACCTTCTGATGAATAAAACTGACGAATTCTTGAAACCCCTGACTAAACAAGCTCATGCAAAAATGGCAGAAATTGTGAGAAGATAAAGAAGCTAGCTGAAACAAAGGGGCACATATTCACATAAATAAAGCAGAGAAATGGCAGAAAATGGAAGAATAATAAGCGTCTACGTTTCTTCTCTGTGAATGAGACATAAAACAGTTCAAAAACAGTTGGAGAGATTACAAATTGGAATCCACATGTAAAATGCACTATCTATACAGGTCTTCCAATTGGATTATGTGCTGTACTATGTTGTCTGAGGCTATGGCATGAAATTTATGCTAGTTGATTTAAAAAAAAAAGTGTGCTCCAAGCCTCCAAGGAGGGAAAAGCAAAATGGTGAACGAAGTGATGAAAACACACTCAAACATCATAATCGTAATCCATGTAAATCTAGAATTCTTCACACTAAAAATGATCAATTCATGGACCTGTGTCTACATTTTTTCCTTAAAGACTCGAGAGATAACATTTTTTCTTAAGACTCGAGGGATGGAGCACCTATGTGCACAATTCATGGATGTTTCAACTTGCACGCTTCATTGAATTAGAAATCCAAATAACCAATGTGTTAGTAAAATTCCAAGAAAGGAGTGGAGTTATCATCATATATAGTGGATGGTGGTGACCACAACCATCATGTCCCAAATAAATAATTCTGAATGGGTAAGAAAGAACAACAGGGATTGATTAGCATTTTTTAACCATGAAATGTCATCGTCAAAATTCAAAATGCTTATACATAATATTCTTCCAGTTTTAACCCACCCGAAAAAAAATAAAAATAAAAGGACCTCAAAACATTAAACCAAAACCAATAGATATATGAATATACCTTTTCCTACTCATCATATATGTGATCTTGTAGGCATTCCGCCCACTCTGCACGTACTTCATCAATATTACAGTTAGCCCCTTAAATCTAAGACAAAATAAAACCTCAAGGGGTATCTTTGTAATTTTTAAAAACTTCAGAGATTTTTTGTAATTCGCTCAAAACCTCAGGGAGGTTTTTGTAACTGTCCCCTTATGCATATTATTCGTTGTCTAAATATTTTATGAGAAGTAACTGTTAAGTCCAACTTACTTTGCAAAATGGGAACATCTTTTACAAAAGTATTCCAAAATATACAAAATTATGATATGCATTTTGTTATATTGATAGATATATACTGAGTAGAAAAAATGAAGTAAAATGGCATGATAACTTTTGTTCAACATTATATATTAACTTAAATGGTTTTAATTTTATTTTCAGATTAGGATTTGTGATCGATTTTCTATCGAAGGCGACTCTAGTCGGCTTCATGGCTGGTGCAGCAGTAATTGTTTCACTGCAACAGTTAAAAGGGCTACTTTGGATAGTCCATTTCACTAGCAAAATGCAACTTGTTCCTGTGTTATCTTCTGGTTTCCATCACAAAGATGAGGTAAATTAAATCTCTAGCTAAGACAATTACTCGACTCGAAAATTAATCAAGCAATCCAAAATAAAGATGCCATTTCTCAAATTACTCAATATTTTCTGAGAGAATCAAAATTGACAATATCTACTTGAATCTCAATTTTCAACAAGTAGACAGTTCCAAAGGGACACAAGAAAAGAATGAGAATCAATTCTAAGGCCTCAATCACCGTTCCACATCTACTTTAAATACCAATCGAACATATCATAAAAATCAATTGGGAAATTTATCAGTTTTTTGTTCCCCACTACAAAACAGAACACTAGTGAGCAAAAGATTATAAGTTCATGAGCATTTTGAGCCTTGCTCCTTTGTAATGGATATTCTGAGTTTGACACCAAGACTATATCCTCCAATCCCCAACACCCCGACAACCCAAACCAAAATTTACTACCTCTGTGACCATCTATAACAATGTTACAAGAAAACTACCCACAACCAAAGTTTTCATAATATCCACACACACACATTTCTAATAAGGTACTAATTTACAATTTACAACTAAGATTTACCATTTAATAATATCCACCGAAAACCAAATCGAAAAACCGAAAAAAGTTCAAAAAAGACAATCTAATTTATCTCTAATTCCAGCATAATCTCAGGCCCTCATCTTTTCTAATAAAGTCCACATATTCCTATCATCACATATCAACCTCAGGAATAACCACATAGTAACAACATATTTATTCAGATTAATTTGCTATTAATCATTCTCCCCAAAACAAAATCCTAATTCAACAAAGAAAATCATCATATAAAAAAATCAAAAAAAATCATAACTATAGATAAAAATAGAGTCTGACAATAATTAAATTAGGTTTGGATTATTCGGGATTAATTTGGGGGTTAGTATTTTTTTTTAATTTTAGGGTTTTTGGGATACCTTGTATAATGAATTAACAAGAAGAAGGAGAAGCCGAGGAGATTTCTGATTTCCGGAGAAGACGTCAATTTGGGATTGATGAGACGCCGAGGAGAAGTCGAGGAGAAGGGAGTTTCGCCGCTTTCCGAGAGAAGACGCGGTGAGTTTTGGGAGGGATAACGCGAAGAATTGCAGTGAAGAGATCGTGTGTACTTGGTTTCCTTCTTTGATAAATTTTTCGCGGTCTTTTTCCTTCCGGGCGTAGTCGGCGTAGACTATTTTTTATATATTATTTTTTTTGGTTTATATATTAATATATAGTATTAACAATATACATACATTATAAAGTATTAATAAAATTAAGATATTACGTAGAAGCTTATATAGTGATTGTTTAGGGAATGAAGTAATGAACTTGAGTAGTTGACCGTATGAAGGGTTCAGAGTTGTGTTTACTGATTAACTAATTAGGGTAATAATTAATTGATATTTTATTTAACTTATATAAAAAATAAATAAATAGGAAATTAATTATAATAGGAAGGAATATGTTAATTAGGTTAGAAAATCATTTAATTACCTATAACCTAGAAATCCATGTTTAAGACTTTACACAATGACTTTTCAAATCATTGCCACGTCATTTATAAAAAGGTACTATATATATAACGGTAAAACATTGTGAAACTCGATCATTATCGTTTTAAAAGTCACGCTAATACAAAATAGTTTCGTCAAAACATTGTCCTTTAATTTATAAAAGTTAAAGCTATGAAAGTAGCTCGGCCCGATGATAGGATTTCGTAGCCCGAGACTATTTGGTCTGGCCCATTAGGCTCGAAATCACGGGTCAACCCGATTTGGCCGATTTTTATGTGTATTTTCATGGATTGGGCGGCCTCCAAAATTGCGGCCTGATGGAATTCTTGCCCGGCCCAATTTTCTCTCTTGGCCTGACGGGCACCGGCTTGGGCTCTAATAAAAATGCACTTATATAATAATAATGGATTATGTAAGCCTCTGTGCAATCCATTATGCACTAACAGGGACGGCCCTGGGACGGCCAAGATGGTGCCGCCGCATATAGCCCACCCGGAAAGGGCCTTGGGATTTTAAAAAAAATCCGCATATTTACAACGGTTTTTATAATCGTTGTACATACCGTTGTTGTTTTAAAAAAATCCGCTGATTTACAACGGTTCTTATAACCGTTGTACATACCGTTGTTGTTTTATAATACAACAACGGTTATTGGAAACCGTTGTAAAACCCGTTGTCATTTTCCTAACAAATCCGCCCATACACAACGGTTTCTCAATAACCGTTGTGGTTGCGGAAAAAGTCCGCTCAAATACTACAATTCTCATGCAAATCGTAGTATATTCCTTAAAATACAACAGTTTAGCATAAAACCGTTGTCGTTATTGTGTTGTGTATTACCATTTTTGTTGTAGTATACTTGAAAGGATTCACTCACCACCATTCCTTCTGCAATTATATCGTGCAGAATAATCTGAATTTCATGAACCTGGCTAATCACTGTCTTGGTGTCAACCATCTTAAACTCAAGGAATTTGCCGACAATAAATTTCTTTATGCCAGCATCTTCCGTTTTATACTTCTTCTCTAAAGAGCTCCACAATTCTTTAACAGTTTTTACCAAACAATACACATTATACAATGTGTTGTCAAGTCCGTTGATAATGTAGTTCATGCAAGGAAGTCGCTTTGACTCCAAGTATCGAACGCCATTCTCTTCTCCATATCAGTCTCCTCTTCCCCCACAGTTGGGGAATCCTCCATCGGGAAACGGGCAAGGTTCAGAGTTGTAAGATAGAATAGCATTTTCTGTTGCCATCTTTTGAAAGCTGAGCCACCAAACTTCTCTGGTTTTTCTCCCGGTGATGGTGTTGGAACGGATGATGTCAAAGTCATTTGATACACACGAAAAATCTTGTCTTAAAATTGTTGGTAAAACTGGATTGGTGTCTATCGAATGGCTACATAAATTTAGCACAGTTTTGGTACCAAAACCAAATGTCGAGGCAAGAGTTGACCTCTTTCTCTTTAAGACAAGATTGCCCCGCTCACGGTGCGTACGGGATGCGGCAATTGTCTCCCAAGATATAACGACAAACAACTTGCGACAATCGCAAGTACAACGAACATTGTGATGTTTTTGAACTCTCTTTATGGACTTATGCAGAATGAATTTGAAGCAAGAAATTCAAAATTTTCTGATGCAAAATGAAGCTCATCGCGATGATGCGTACGTGCGAAGTGGAAAGTGCGCCTCTAAAGCGCCCAATGCGACTATGTGCGACGTGCGCGAGCTCGGACCTGGCTCCGGCTCGGACGGTGCTCCGCACCGTCCTTGGTGCTTTTTGAGCTAGCTAAAGGCTAGTCAAAATTGACTTGGTCCACTAGGGTGTACCATAAGTAGCACCACTTGATTACTCCTTATTAGTGGTGAAACTCTTTATAAACTAGTCAAATATTTAATATGTTTCCTATGTGAGATATGACTTTCCATATTCCCACCCTTTTATATTCCATATATAAAAGGCTCCCATTCACCGAACATTGGTTTTGAGAAATTCAAAATACTAAACTCATCTACTCGCGGTGTAGATTACGTTGATCTCATTTATTTCATACAACGAATAAATGAACCCACTTAAATAATTGGTCAAAATTGGGTAAAAATCCCAATTTATTAAAACCAATTCCAACAACTCATTTGTTGGACAAATTTCAGAGCAGACGCGAGCCACCACGTGCCACATCAAATTGATGCCTTCTGTGAAAATTCTGCATCGGCTTCCCGTAAACACAATCCACCCACACGTCAGATGGGTTATGGTGTCAGTTCATTTAAGAGGTATTGTCCACCCCCTCCCCCCAACAAAGTCCTCCACATGCCGAGGGACTTATGATAAAAGGGATACATCATCTCTAAGTTTGTCTGGGGGCTTATGATGAAGGATGAAGACATCATCCGCCCAATAAGTATTATTCATTTTGACTTAAACTTCACGGGTTTGTCCTAGAAAAGATGTCTCATAGGATAGAATGTATTGTCCGCTTTAGCCTAAGCCTCGTGTGATTGTTTGGAAAAATCATTTATTGGGAAAGAGCGGTTTGACCCTTACTTTTAAGGCACAATCCCCACATGCTCAATCGGTGTAGTTTATATCTCTTCCCATCATGTATGAAATATAGCTATACAGTATAAATAGTTGAACAAATATAAAAATTTATAAATTCTTATATATATATATATTGTAAGTCCAAGCGGCTACGATAATCTAGAGGGGGGTGAATAGATTATCTCCATCTTTTCGATTATACCCTCTTTTTCGAACCGAATGCTCAAAGACAATATAGAAGGTGCGGAATGTAAACAACACACGTCGATTTATAGAGGTTCAACCCACCTAGGGCCTAATCCTCTACCACCCCAGTATATCCGGGATGGATTTCAAAAAAAAAAATATTTTATTAATTACCAAAATTAATACAACACCTTACAACATCACCTTGAAGAACACCACACTCTTTTACAACACCACCTTTGAGATTACCACAATCTCTCTTGAAGATTACCACAATCTCCAACGGTACATTTGTGAAGATCACCACAATCTTCAACTTTGAAGAATACCAAATTCTTCAACACCTCGACAAGAAGATTACCACAATCTTCTTACACCTAACACCTAGATCACCCAAGTGTGTTCTTACCACAAGAACACTCACAAGGATATCTTGTGTTGAATGATTACCCAAAAATTCAATATTACAACTCGATAAGAATTATACAATTGAGTGCAAGTGTAATCAAGAATAGCCTAGACCTCAAGAATGTGAAAGTGATAAGCTAGGCAAAATACAACAAGAATAATGACAATATAAGACCAAGTGTTTGCTTGAGTATATCTTGTTGTGTTGTGCTGTTCTCTCTTATAGTTGTGCTTCAAATCTTCCTCTATTTATAGGAGATGATTGATACTTGATAGCTCCTCTTGGAATCTGATATCTACAAAGAAATTGCAATTAAAATCAAGAATATAGCTGTTAGAAATCAATCCCACAATTTAGGAAAAAGATGTCTGCTGCATAACGGTTAGAATTTTGCTGTCAAAACATAGGGCGACCGGTCGCGCTCAAATAGACGTTTGAAGAAAACATAGCAAAATACAACAGGGCGACCGGTCAGGGGGGACTTCGACGGTCGACCTCGACCCTGACCGGTCTCCCTCATTGATATTTCAAGGATGCAATGTTCTGTTTCAATATTGATGCCCAGGTACCCCTATCGACCGGTCGACGTCACCGGTCGACACCCTGGTCGACCGGTCGACCTAGTCACTTTCTCCTCCGTCTCATTTTCTGTTTCAAAAAATCATCTTCAGGTACGGGTTGCCCTCTACGGCGACCGGTTGTCCTCGAGACAGAAATGTTGTCCAATTTTTGTCGAAAATAAAACTCAAGAAATACTCCGAAAATTTAGTAAAAATATTTTAAACCAATCGGGAGTATTTAGACAACATTTAGGAACCTTGTTTTGAAGTAAAAACTTATAAACATAAAATCATTAAAAGTGTTGTCCAATTTTATCTAAAATAAAACTTGAAGAAATACTCCGGAAAATATTAAAACCATTTTAAATCATTTAGGTGTATTTGGACAACAATTAAAAACATTGTTTTGGTGTAAAAATAAAATCATCAAAATTAAGATAAAAACATGTATCAAACAATCTCCCCCTTTTTGATGATTACAAACCAAAACAATTTTAGAAATATTAGGAGGACAATTTTAAAAACGATTTTCCGGTAAAAACATCTAACCATTTAGAAGCAACCAAAATTTCCAAAATACATAAGCAACCAAGTAAGGGAGTAAATATTATCCAAAGATAAGCACAAAATTAAGATAAAAACATGTATCAAATATATATGTGTGTGTGTCTGTATATTTTTATATATTAATATATTTGTGAATATTAATGTATTTATATATATATATATATATTTAGGAATATTTGCACAAATATAAAAATACGCATATATATTTAGAATATATATAATCATGTATTTTTATATATTTAGTTATTTGAAATTCGAAATTAATGCTTGTATATATAAATTTATAAGTAATCAATGGCGGAAAAAGGACATACTAATAGGATGAGTCAATACACAGAAGTAGGGTATGCCGGATAGAAAACTAAAAAAAAGAATAATCTAAATTCCAATTTAAAAAACTTAAAAACAAATTCTCACTATTTTTTTAAAAGATGGGGGAGGGGAGAGCCGCATGTTGGCCCCCTGGCTATGCCATTGTAAGTAAATGTATGAATGTACTAAATCATATTCGTATATATATATATATATATATAATCTGATACATATGTAGTATACATACTTTTTCAGATGTAGATTTAAAATTTTATATACACGTAGTGCCTATATAGTACTTCCTCCGTCCTACTAAGATAGACAAGTAGAGTATTTCACAAATAATAAGAAAACGCAATAAATATAATTGAGATCATAATCTTTTTTCATATTCTCCCTACTTTGCCCTTTTCATTAAATGAGAGTATATCATTGTTGGTCTCAAACAAAGTGAATTAAATAAGGGTAGTTTAGTCTATTGTTGTATAATTAATACTCTCAATAAAGAAACAAACATATAATTTGGAACGGATGAAAAAGAAAAGATAACCTATGTTAATGGGATGGAGGGAGTATATGAAAAACAAAATGCAACACAAAATAACCAAGGGATAATTCCAGTTTTTTGGCCTTGTATGTACTTCATATTACGTACATATATATAGACGTATAAGTTATTCTTTATATATTCACATAACATGTGTATATATAATATAGTGGTTGGTTAAGGACAAGAGAACAAGAAAGTTAGGCAGCTTTTTTTCTTTTTTAAGTGAACGGCCACAGGCCAAAAAACAAATAAAAGAGAAACAAATGCCGCTCACAAGACCGAAAGTTTGCCAGTCCTTATTTTGGCCTTATAATGGCAATTTATGTTATACCAACCAAATTAATGTTGTCCTCACTATGTTTCTGGAACCACAAAGGTGACTGAAAAGCCACAAAGGAGGAGTAGGGTTTTTGACTAGCAAAGCCAACAAAAATTGCTAGGTGCTAATGGGGTGACACTCGCAGCCCGACGCCTAGGAACAATATTGTTTTAATTTTGTTTTACATTAATCTATTCCTGGCCAATTTTTGGGCGTCTAGGCCTAATTTTTGACCGCCTAGGCCTGATCTTTTGCCGAGACGATATTTCCACCTATTTGAACATATTGTCTCGATCTAGGGGCGCCTAGTACATAGGTTGATTTTTACAACACTGGAAAAAAAAACTAGTAATAATTAGTAGATATTAATTACAACCTAAAATATATCGAAATATTAAATAATGAAATTAATTACTGCTAAATGTTTTAACATAATATTTACCGATGAAGAGTAATAAAAACCATACAATATTATAAAAAATAAAGAAATGTCCATTTATTTAATGGAACTTATTTATTAAAAAAAAATCTTAGTTGTGGAATTTTGACTTTTGAGATTTTATTTTATTTTTATTTAAATAAATAGTGTTGATAGCATTTACAATAGGTTTGTAGAGGTTTTATAGAAGTTTTATGAGGATGAGTATTGTCGAGACAAATAGCATGCCTATACGGCTGTATAATATTAAGTATTATTAACCATCTTTCATTGCCATTAAAAAAAACATCTTTCATTTCAGATTATGGATTGTCAAGGATATTAAATAAGGTGGTAATGGTACAAAATAGCCATTTACAAAATGTAAAGATGAAAAATAGCCATCTTTTGTAGACACATTTTTTTAGCCATTTTTGGGTGTAAAATGACATTGATACCCTTCTAGCATATCTATATATATATATATAATAGCAGAAGTTTGGTCCGAAATTTTTCCCGCCCATTTTTACTTCATAAATTTGGAAATTATTTTACTACAAAATCCTAACCGCGCGTATATCTTGCAATTAATATATATGGATATAATATAGTCAAATATTAGATACACAAATTACCATAATAATTATTTATAAAAAATACTAGTACGCGACCCGTGCGACGCACGGGATGTGATGAAATGTGTTGTTGAATGTAAAGTATTTGTATATACAAAGATTAAAATAAATAAGAACGTATAATTGAAAAATACAAACTCGAGAAAAATAAATCAAGTTAATAAATACATTCAATAATTACACATTCCTCTCAAAACAAAAATAATTACACATTTTGGAATACTTTCTTGTACACAACATTATTCGTCCTGTTTGTTTTTGAATTATCGTCTCCACAAACTAATATTTTCATTTCTTAGGATTCGTGAACTCGAGATACAAAGAACGTATAATTGACCATGGATCAAAACCGGATTTTTCAAATAGAGACCCACATTGGAGAGAGATTGTCCTCGCTCTTGTTAATGGTCATTGCGTCTGAAACAATTAGAGGAAATTGTCTACGTTGAAACTTGAATGGTATCCTAAGGTCCGGCGTTAGTGTCATTCGGGAATCAACACCTTATGACCAAAGATTGGCACCGATTAAGATTTTAGACTCAAGTACATGCTTGCCAAGTCTCGTAATCACCGATCTTGTCATCGTTGCACAATCCAATCGAATAGTCGATGTTCCTCAATAGCATAACAGAGTCCCAACCTTCGATGCAATTCATGATTCGGCACCGGAGCATTTTATACCATTTAGGAATTCCGGCGTGTGCGGATCATGCAAGAAATCAGCATTAGAATCTGACTTACACGTGCTATCAGAACTCAAAAACGTCTGACCTTTGGATGAGTTCAAAGACGTCATATATTGATTAATTGACTCGACAACATCAAGTGTAGGTGCCAAAATAGCTCTTTCCTTCAAATAGGTCGGATCGTCAATGGCATCTCTAAACATTGGATAGGTATCTTCAACAATAGTTCCAATCGGATCATCAGTTGCCTCGAGCAAAATATCTTCAGGAATATCAATAGTGGAGTAACCATCACTTTCTTCTCCGATTGTTCCATCTCCAATGATTGCTATCCATTCAGAAAACTTAACCAACTCAGAATAATCATCAGTTTGTCCAAGACTTTGAAGACGCATATTCTTGGTCAGTCTGAGGACTGTAATATAATCCCACAAGTAGGAAGAATTTATTGTGGCATTAACAATGTCCTGCTGTGTGCCCTTGGGTACAACAGGTAAGATTTGTCTGAAATCCCCACCGAAAACGACAGTTTTACCTCCAAAAGGGACATGGAGATTTTGTGGGTTCTCAAGCTGCATAATATCTCGTACAGATTGGTCCACCGACTCAAAGTAGTACTTATTCATCATTGGTGCTTCGTCTCAAATTATAAGTTTACAACGAACAATCAATTCCGCGAGCGGGGTTCCTTGTTTGATATTGCATGTTGATTGTTTATTTGGATTTAACAGAATAACAAATCGAGAATGCGCGGTCCTTCCACCGGGTAAGAGAAGGGCTGTTATGCAGCTCGATGCCAGGTTTAGAACAATTTGTCCCTCATATCTCAACCTAGAAGATAAAGCCCTCCACAAAAATGATTTTCCAATACCTCCGTATCCATATATAAAGAACATACGACCTTCGTTGCATTCAATGGCACATATAATTTTGGAATACACTTGATGTTGTTCATCCGTCATCTTTGAAAGAAGGCTTTGGTGCTCTGCAAGCAACAAATTACGATCATAACTTAACTCATCATATATCAATCTATTCTGATTAATTTCAAAACCATCAAAATCTGGGAATGGCATTGTATCAAATTCACGTAGGCTCCTGCCGCGACTTCTCATTAGTTTCTCAATTTCCACCAATGCCAGATTCTTGATTTCATTCTCACTCAATATCAGCTCTATACAAAAGAATAAAATGGAAATTTTTTAATAAAACAAATATGGATCCAGATTTTTAGTATCAACAAATACGCATAAATAAAAGTTTAATTAAATATATTGGAAAATCATTGTAATACCTTGATGCCGCATAAGAGCTCGTCGTCTATATAGAATATCATCCGAAAGATGTTCCCAAAGATTTATCCCACACCATGTGTGGCATGCTCAAAGAATCACCCGACAATAATGAGACAAACATAATCCATAGAGATTCTGCAGACGCCGTGATGACTCACTCAAGCCGGTGATGCCATCAACGCATTCTCTATCATCTTCCAACAAACCAAGAGCATAGCAAGCATCGCGATATGAAGAGTGTTGAACCCCTTTAACCTTCTTATAATCATCATGACATGTGGCACCACATACTACATTGATGAGGCACCTCAAATAGTACATATCACCAGCACCGGGAGGCACATAAAAGACTCGTCCTATAGATTTTCCAGCTTTTCTTGGCACCCACTTCCCGATTGGTCATTTGTTTCCATGTAAACTTTGTCGGAGCTTCGGCATAAGTCAGCTCTCTTGCTTCAGGATATATCTTATTGGCTTCCATCCATGCCAAGAACATGCTTTCCTTAACAATACTCTTATTTAGGACGTCATATATACGCCCGAATCATGAAAAATAATGCTCTGCTCGTTTTCAAAATGAAAACTAAGGCGTTCAACGGAAGGGTATTTATACTGGAGTTCAAATTCCAACAATCTCCATGTTGCCTGCCGCATGACGAAACATATCTGCAATCGTAGTACATGTTGACTTCATCGACATGGTTTCTCGGATTCGTCATCATTTGTACTACGATAGAATGAAGTCATCACACGATCGTGCCCCTTATTCACATATTTAAACAAATACTTAATCGATCTTGATTGATTGCACCACTCCACATTAATGTGAGCACCGTCTTGAGTAGCAATCGGCAATTATGAGGAACAACATATCATTTGTCAAGAGGTACACCGCTCTTCTCAACTATTCTCCCATTATCCCGACGCTTATAACGTGGATAACCTTCTTCATCAATAGTTGTAGCATCAACAATTTTTTTTTGGAAAATGCTTTGTACAACGACCATCAGACATGCAGGGTGAGTTTTTTCTTACATCACCATATGGACCATGAATCATAAAGTCTCTCACTGCCGCATAATAGCATGGATCGGATGCCTATCCGGTATTTCGATCGATATAATTCTATCTATTTCAAATTGCGGTTGGAAACTTGTCTTCCTTAGCCTTTAAATAGTAATATATGAGCATGATGCAATCCACGTTTCAAATTCTATCGTGTATACAATCGCAATGAATAAAATCAGAAATCAAAAATTATATAATGATTAAAAACATTTAAATCGTAATGATCATAATAATAATAATAATATAATATATATAATAATATAAAAATAATAACTCATAATCTGCTACTACTTTCCCAAATATTTAATTTTGCCGAAGATCTTTGATTAAAGCATCTATCTTAACTTTGAAGATTCTACAAACAATATCGGGTCGATCCTGGGATTGATTCTTATTCTCAAGGAAACGAACAATCTCTCGGCCACTTTGGGTTGGAAATAAATGTTATAAATAAACCGGATATCCAACCCAACGACAAATAGCCATTGCATCCCGATAGCTTTGTATCATGAATCGCAATCGCCGGTGAAACTAGAGGTAATATAATACGTTTTCCTTGAGTACTTGGATTGATGTCTCCATTCAACACAAAGATCCATGTGCCTTTATATATATCGCGGCGCAACTTTTTTGATGCAAGCAAATATATTTCAATCGTGACGATTCTACCATTGTATAAGCGTCAACTACAAATTGTTGAAACAATCTACGCGATGATAGAATTATCGAAGATTCTATTAATATGTCGTGTAATCTATATGCAAAGAATTCACGAACGCTTATTGTTTTTCTCCCCCTGGACTTGATTTCTTCAATTCAGAGAACGGGATATCTTCTCTATACCCATCTTCACCGTAAGGTAATAGCAAAGGATATTGCAAAGCCAGATAAGAGGCATTCAACTCATTTATGCGTTTTAGATATCCTGCTTTCATTTCAACCACAATATCCCTTTCACCTAGAGCATGATCAAAATCACCGACGATCAAAGCAGCAACTTCGGAACTTGAAGGCAAATTGTACCTCCTTGCATCAGTATTTCGGGCACCTATTAGACGCAATCGAACATCAGAATTTGAAGATTATTGTATTTTGTCTTTGGCCATTCGAAAAGTCTTCACCAAAACATTATTTTCATCCAGCATTTTTTTTAGATCAACCACAATATCTTCATGCAAATTATTAGTTTCACTTCCTTGTCTACAAAAAATATTAAAATGTTTTTAGTGAATAGAGTAAAAAATAACAAAATATTATCCAATTTAAAATTAAAAATAAATCTAACCTCACACAATTTAGCATATTTGAGATTTCATTATCTGTATCATATATGTACATCTGTGCAAATTTTGGAGTGGAACCATCCGATGGCAATAAACTACAAATAAGATGATAATTTTGTCCATGCAAGCGAAAAATTGGAGGACCTTGTCCCTTATTTATATCAGTATCGATTTTGCCTCCCATTGATGTGAAACAAAACATATTATTATACGATCTTATATTTTCTTGGAGATGCATGCTCTTATCACTAACTCCAAATAATAATTCATGAAGCACAGGAGGTGGTTGTTTGATAGAAGGAAGCTAAATAATTCCATGAACACAACACAGGGAATATTGAGGATTTTTGGATTTTACGTGGGATCGTAGCCTTTCTTCGTACCAAAATAACGCACCACAAAATTGGCAAGTGTAAATTACATCACCAACATCCCAGTAATCTGTAAATTAAGTAATGATTTATTAATTATCTTAATAATATTTAAATTAAATAATTACATTAAAAAAATATAAAATAGTTATAATTACCAATTGTAGTCAAGGACACATGCTCAAACAAATTTGTTTGATTTACATCAGTTGTTACATTTTCAGTGATTATTTGCATCAATGGTATCAGTTTGAACATTATCATTGAGCGTAAGATCGATGACCACGGCTGTGTGCTCTTGATAGATGATACAACTCTATCACCAAATGAATTGCTAACAGTCTTGAGATTTTTTCGAGGCTGAGTTTTTAAGTTGGGAACAACGACTGCAACAAATTCAATTACACGTATTAAAAAAAAGAATAAATAATATGAATTATTTATTATTTTAAAGACTAAATGAATAAATAAAATATTGAATATACCATTTTGTCATTACTAAGCGGTGAACGACAATTGATAAATAGTACTATTTGTAAGCTCAAATTCAATTCCATTTGCAGATTAGAAGGGATGTCTGCTAAACCTGTACAAACCAATATTGAATTTATAAAAACATTTAAAAATATAATACAAAACATTAAGATAAAAATCATTATTCATAAACCACTAGTTTAACTTATATAATTATTAAATTTTCGAAATAAACCAAAAAAAATGCATAATATATAAATAATGAATTTCATTTAATATTTGATTTGTTTAATAATTTAGGAAATTAAGGAAATTAATTAAAATTACCGATTTTAATTATAATAAAATAAAATATTAAATATAAAAAACAGACTAAATGAAATTAAATATTAAAAATGTTTAATATTTTAATTATAAATTAATTTCGATTTTTTAAAAAATTTAAAATTTTTAAAATACAATTTTATAAACAATCACAAAATTTTTTAAATAAACACATCATAATTTTCTAAATTCAAATTAAAATAGGTGCAAATTCATAGCCCAAAACACAAACAATTGGATTAAAAACTTAAAAAATCCCAACCCATTTTTTACACATAATATATCTTGTTGGACCCTAATTTTGTATGGACTTCAAATTAATTTATCATATTAACCCATTTATACAACATAAAAAGCCCATCACCCAAAATTACATTCTTGTATTTAGAAATATATAAAAAACACACATCAGGTTTTTCATTATCCCCAGATCGCGACACGTGTCCAAAATTTTAGTAATGGACGGTAAGGATTGGGCGGATTCTTCACTCTGTGAAGAAACACAATTTAAACCTTATCCCAAAACCACCCAACCCCACCCCCAAGAATCCGCCCACTGAAACCCCCATTTCCCCAAAACCCTTTCACTCTCTCTGTGCCTCACCGATTCAACTCTCTCTCTCTCTCTCTGCCTCATTTTTGTTACATTCACAAAGTTTCGATTTCGATTATTGGATTTTGTTTTGTGGATTCACCATTTTTGCCTATTCTCTGATTCTTGCCCAATATTTTATCTCTCGAAGAAATGTTTTGCTGGTTAAAGATTTTTCCATCTATTTTTTGTGCGAGTACAGTCACATTTTTTTATGCGATGTTTTACTCTGTTTCTCGATTTTGTTCGAAATAATGGTGTTTTTGAGTTCAAACATCTGGTATTTCGAAGAGAAAATGTTGTCGATCGAAAATTTACGGATGAGGCTATATAAATTTTCGATTAAGTTCGAAAAAATGAGGTTTTTGAGTATATATCTTCATTTTTTCGATTTTTTTATTTTTTGACGAACATTTGTTAAAAAAAATTTTCTATAATTTTCTAGTAAACTTTATTTGTTTGAAGCTGAAGTTTTGTTTTTTGTTTAAGAACTGGTATTTAAGGCCGATTTGTTTTTCAAAAATTATACTGATATTCTTATTTTATCGGTCTTTTTTCAAGGTTTCGAAAATATACAACTTATATTTCAATAGATCTATGTTGCTTTGTTAGTTGCATGCGTTGTTACTGCTAGATCTGCTTAAAAATATTCAGATCTACATTTTATGTTGTCCTCCCGGACCAGAAAAAAGGTACGGTAAGTGTTTCACGGCGCCGATCATACCCACGGTAAGTGTGTTATTTTATTTTTAATTATTAAACATATTTCTGATATTTTTCTTTTTTTTTTGCAGATGAAAGGAAATTTCATCGTACATTTTTATGATTAAGTTCGAAAAAATTAGGGTTTTTGAGTATATATCTTTATTTTTTGATCGAACATTTGTTAAAAAAAAATTTCTATAATTTTCTAGTAAACTCTATTTGTTTGAAGCTGAAGTTTTGTTTTTTGTTTAAGAACTGGTATTTAAGGCCGATTTTTTTCAAAAATTATACAGATATTCTTATTTTATCGGTCTTTTTTCAAGGTTTCGAAAATATACAACATATATTTCAATAGATCTGTGTTGCTTTGTTAGTTGCATGCGTTATTACTGCTATATCTGGTTAAAAATATTCAGATCTACATTTTATGTTGTCCTCCCAGACCTGAAAAAAGGTAGGGTAAGTGTTTCACGGCGCCGATCATACCCACGGTAAGTGTGTTTTCTATTTTTAATTATTAAATATATTTATGATATTTTTCCTTTTAATTTTGCAGATGAAAGGAAATTTCATCGTACATACCGTCGAGTCCACGAGCAAAACACCAAAAAAAACAACGTCTATATAAGTTTTAAAACAATAAGTATTTTTTATATTTTATGATTTTTTTAAAATATTTTTGTTAATAAATCTAATTATTTTTTCGATATGTGGCTTATAAGTCTTAGTTAATGTTTTTTTGTACCATTGATGTTTTTTTTCTTAATCAATTTTTAGTGTATATTTTAAATGAATAATTATATTCAATTATTGTTTATCAAATATTTTTATAAGATATTTAAACTGAATTATCTATTTACACATATATAGTTAATATTATAACGATTTTATAAATCTAGGTATTTTGAAAATATATTAAAACAAAATAGGTTAGAAAATAATATTAAACATGAAAGAAAACTGACCACTAAATAAATAGGATGCTCCTCAATAGAAAATATTTTGCCAAGTTCTATGTGATAATTTTAGTTTAGTCTACTCAAAAAATAAATTAAAGATTTTTTGACTACATAACAGGATAGAAAAATGTGGTCTATTGAAACACTAAAATATTTTGCCAACGTCTATGCCTCAATTTTAACTATTTGTTTGTTAACTGCAACTTATAACTTTGTTGTTTTTGTATTGTTTTCAGGTTATGTAATATAAGTGAAGGTCATCTATCAATTAAATAAATTAGCACACAAAAGATAAGATATACAACTCTCAGTATTATCCTATTATTTTAACAATGATAGAGCATGAAATCTTCTTTTATTATTTTCTAACTGATAATTTTTTTTGGTCTTTTAGGATGAAGATAAATATGAAATCAAAAGAACAAATTCAAACAACAAATCAAAAGAACAGATAAGTCAATCACTATTCATTACACAAAAATATGTTTTATAAATTATTTTTTTAATATAAAATTACATTAGTCGTCATTGTTGATGTCTCTTTGCGCTTTTCGCTTTAACAACCGACCTTGAAGCTTTCTCATGATCCTTTAATATGTATGCCCCTTTGTTATGCTTCTCTCTGATTGTTGTGATTGCTACTCACCAGATTAACAATATGTATTTAATTGTTGTGTATGTGTCTTACCAGTATTTTAGAACTGAAATGTTATGAAAAAAGTCGAAATGATTATGAATTGTGCGAATATTTATAGTGCAATAATTTCATAAGGAAATATTTATAAAAGTCAATAAATAAACTTTTGATATCTTTTCATATATAGATATTTACTTTCAAATTAAATCACCTTAGATATGTTTATTTAGTATATACAATATTTTATTTAGATTAGCTAAAAATGATTTAGATATTTATGTCTTCTTTCAAAGAATAAAATAGCATCAATCTTACAACTGAAATATAATTTTTAAATAGATGCAAATATATTTTTAACAAAACATTTCGGAAGTTATATATGGAAGTCAATAAATATGATATGGACAATGATTTGTGACAATTTATTATTTATTTTTAGGTGGCATTCTTAATTATTTTAAAAATAAGTCAAAAACCTATCTACTTAAATAGTTTAATGTAAATCTCAATGTAGTTTAACATCAATTTTTGAACCTTGTATGAATAAGAAGTCATTTGGTATGCTTCAAGGATTATTTATTTAACCACGTGTTTCGTATGCAGTTCGAATTAGGATTTTAACTGTTGTTGGTAGCTATATTGTGACATGTTTCTTAAGAAGTTCGATGGAATGTTTAAAAGTTTGTTGGTGGTAATATCGTGACATGTTCCTTATGCAGTTCTCCTTGTTGTTTTAAAGCTTTGATAGTATATATTGTTGTTGTACAATCTTTCTATTTTTTAATTTTAAAAAGATCCTGAGATAAAAAGCCACTTGACCATACACCTTTGAGTGTAGTGGAATCCTGTTGGTTTCTCAGGTTCTAATATACATTTCATAAACATGTTGATCTGATTTTTATGCTATATTTATTTCAATTTAATTTCATAGAATAAATAATCCTTGAATTTTTACATACACTTAATAAGGAACACAACACTAAAAAATTTATAAAAAACTACAATAATAAATTATATTTATTTTTTTATTCAATTATCTATATATATAAATTTCTTTAGTTTGAACACAATTTTTAAAATAAAAATCTATAAATATATAATAGTCTAACTAAAGACACTTTCAAAGATGAAAATTCCTAGCCCATAAATGGGGTAAAAAATTAAAACAAATCAACCAATTTTTATACAAAACATATCTTATTGGACCCTAAATTTTTATACAATATATCTCATTGAAGAAATTAAAAACATTATAAAACAGTTATGTAAAAATATTCCAAGCAAACGGATTGTACAATAATTAAGGAGAAGATAAACAAATTTAAAGTAGACTGATAAATATATAAAGATATTTTATATAAATTCAGATTGCAACTATTCAGTTCGAATATAAAATCCTAAATAATCCTCTATTCCAACCAAGGTTCAATAAAACTATTACTCAATATAAAAATTTAAAATTATCCATAAACATGAAAACAAATGTCTCAAATCCTAACATTATTCTAAATCTTCTTCTCATCCTCCACCTTGACCTTGATATCTCTCTTCTGAACTTTTGCATTGTTTGACGAAGAAAAATCACCCAATAATGTTCGTTTAATGGACGAACCACCACCAGCCACTTCAGCTCTCTTAATTAACTTGTCGGGAGTATTAACTTCGTCTTCGGAAGAACCATCATCCTTAATGTGTTCATTATTTTCTTCTTGAAGCTTTGAGAGATAGTCGGACTCCTAAAAAATTATTTTTATAATAAATATATTATCTAGAACATTAAAATTTAATTGAAAGCAAATAGCTGAATAAATGATTTTAAATTTAATTTAATTTATACCTGACTGTCAAAACTGAAAGTTGAGTATTGCTTCAAGAATTCAGGTCGGCGATCGATCTCATAAGAAAAAGCCCCGTAAAAAAAAACGAATCGATCACCTCTTCACTTGTACCTTGAAAAGAACCTTTTTATCAACTAACGCAGCTAACTCGTCAGGAATGTCATTCCAATTATCCTTCTGAATTGAATTAAAATAAACAAAAGTGATTAATCTATATAAATACCACAAATGTTAAAAAGTTTAAAATATATAACAACCAATTAAAAAACAAACCTCATTCAACTCATTTTTTAAAATTGAACATGGTTTTCCAATCAAAGCCTCACATTCTCTATCCCAACACAAAAGCGGTGCATTCACACTATCGTCGCCAACCTCAAGCTGAATTCTATACCTAAAAGAAGTAAAATAAAAACAAAACATTAGTTACTATTTCGATTAAAAGTATTTGAAATTATTTAATTAAAATACCTAAAATTTCCCGAATGGGAAAATTTATCGCAACGCTTATTTCATGAGAAATTTTTCTCCAACTTGTGTGAGCTTTGGACATTTCTTGCAAGATAGATACCACCAATCCCCAATGAAAGAGAAGATTGTAGCACTAATCCAAAACTGCCAACCTATGCGATAAAGAATAATAAAATCAATAAATCAAACAGAAATCTAACATGAAAAATAAACTATATACAATTATGTGAATTTTAAAAATAATTACCTCTTCATTAGAATAGAGTTGATCAATCAACCGAAAAGGTGATTCACCAGATGCTAAGTCTTCCGGTATGGAGCGTGCAACAGGATACGAAACATGACTTATGGAGCGAGTCGGGTGGCTGCTTCTAGTGTCCCTGTTTATATAAAAAATGTAACATGGGGAATATTTTTAAAGAATTAAAATTGAATCTAATTTTTTTTTAAAAAAACAAACCTCTTCTTGAAATCAGAAATCTCCTCAATGTCACCGTTCAGAATCATCTTAGTGACGTGATACGTGTTTGATACTTTGACTTCATCTAAAAAAGAATAATATTGTGTATGGTAAAAACATTCAGGGGAAATAAATAAAAAAATATAAATATTAAAATATTCTTAATATTATATTACATCTTACCTCGGTAAACCTTCGCCCGGCACATTTGAAGAACCATAATAAGAGGTTCCAAACTGTGTTGGTCAAGATACGGTAGAATAGCATCAACATACTATTCCCATAGAGTGCAACAAATGCGATTATTCCTAACACAATTCAAGCAGTTATTAAATGAGAATAAATTATTTAAAACAGAAAGTTAAAGCTAAAAGCAAAATTAAAAAAAAACTGTTTCGAGGACTAATTACAAAGAGACGAATCTATTTATTAATGTAGTATTTTAAATATTAAATAAATGATTACATTCGATTGATTTAAATAAAAAAAGTAATTATTAAACTCGACATATTTAAATAAAAATTAAAAGTTTTAAAAAAATATTTATTATAATATCGACAGTTTAATAAAAAAACTGTGATTTATTAACACATGATTTTTTTAATCACTCTGAAAGAAGAATATTTATTACTCCAAGTCTTCAAGCGTGATATTAATAAAACGCGTCAGCTTGCCACCATATTCCTTAGTTTGGGCATATTGCATAACACTAACTGTGAAGCCCCGATTTTTCCGAGCTATTAATTGATCCTTATTGTCGTTTATACTTTTGATCGACTATTTTTCGCGTCATTTTGACGGGTAATTATTAATAATATATACATTTCGTATTTTATTTCATTTTATTTAATTACTTGTGATCATGATCTTTATTAATTCTATTCCTCATTTATGATCACTTGATTGAACATTATTACTATTTTTGTATTTATTAGTCACCTTAGGATTTTAAGAAACTATTTATTTTAGAGACTTTTACCTTATAGAATTAAGACTTTGATTTAGATTAAGTGATCATGAGACTTATAAGTGATCAAGGAAATCACTAATTATTTTGGAGATTGATATATTTCATCTATTATCATCAAATTTGGGACAAAAAAAAATATATGGAATTACCAAATTGCCCTTAGTATGGACGGCCAACATGGATATTTTTGGAGTAAAAATATCATCCAACTCTTGTACACATACACCTTATATTAGTCATCTTGTGTATAATTATACCATTAATTCAAACATTATACACATTATCTTATACATCAATTTTATATCATTAAATTCCCCAACATATTCTATTCCTCCCAACATTCTTCTTATTCCTCTCAACATTCCAATTTGACTCATACCTTGACTCACCTTTTGTCTCCATGCAAGAGACCAAACTCAAGACTTGATCAATTTTCTCCTTCCCCCTCTCCATGTTGGACGGCCATATGGCCTAAATGACAAAAAATTTGGTTCATTTTCACCAACAACTCTCTCTCTCTCTCTTGTTAACAATCCTCCAACTCTTTTCTACATTTCTTCCTCTTCTTTCTTATACACTTAGAAAATTTCAAGACTTCTTCCTTTCTTCATCCAAAAATTCGAACCAAACCTATACTACAAGGTAAGAAATTTTATCTTCAATCCATTTTTGGATATCACATTGTTCATCTCTTCCACCTTCTTAACTTAAGTTTGAATTTGGTTTGGAGGTACATTTAGAAGACCTTGAAGATTAGAGCTTGATAACATTTTTGAAGAAGGACCTCAAGCTTGAAGGGAAACTAGTAGAGCAATTTGGACTACAAGGTAAGTTAATTGAGTACTAGACCCACTTCTTTCTTTCTTCTTTCTATTTTTCTTCTTTTTAACACCCCTTTTTCATTTTTGAGAAATATGGGCTGACCTTAGGTGATTTTGGAGTTGAACCAAAATTACCAATTTTTAAGCTTCAACTAGTCTCCAAACACCTACTACACAAGGTAAAGTGTAGTCCTTCTCCTTTCCTTATTTCCTTCTTTTTATCCTTAATTTTTCTAACTTCAAATTTTTAATATTTCTTGACTTAGGGGCTGACCTAAGAAGCCTCATCCAAAAATTGTGAAATTATCCTTTTATTTCACAATTTCCAATTTTAAGGTGGGTGGAAAAATATTTTCCAACTTTTAGGTGTTTTGATTAAATGCATGTTGAAAATTTGATCATGAGCCTTGAGATATATATAATCTATGTATTGCATGTCAATTTTATGTAACAAGTCATGAAAATTCTCAAGAGTTGCTCAAAATTACTATTTATTGAATTTTAGGTGCATTCATGTACACTTTAATGTTTTAATTGATGAATTCTTGTATGTATTGGACATGCATGTGTATGATCTTTAAAATCTATATTTTGGATGCCTTATAACCTGGAAAAGTCGAGCATAATTGATTAAATTTTAATTTTGGACTTAAAAATGTAAAAATGGAAAGTTGGTGGACTAAATTGCAAGAAAATAAAAATTAAAGGACCCCTCTGCAAATTTCGAAAATTGGAACTGTACTCAGGTTCAAAAATGACTTTTGGACATTTTAATAAAATTTTAAGAGTTTTAAGATAAATAAAATCAACCTCTAAAAGCCCAAGGACTAGATTGTAGAATTTTGAAAGTTTAAGGGCTACTTTGCAATTTTTAAAACTGTACCAGACCTAAACTTTAAAATTTGAAATTTTTACTCTTAAGGTACTGGGAATTACACATTTTAAAAGTATTCCAAAATCCAAGTGGTTAGGGCTTGGAAAACAATTTTTCTAAAATTGAGGGACTAATGTGTAAAATACTAAACTTGAGGACCCAAATGAAATTTCCAGGAATTATGCAGCCCATGCACCTGGAAATACTAACTTAACTATAACTTAATTATATTTTGGATCCAAGATTCAAATTTCATAACAATTGGACCCCTAAAAGCCTTAAAGGCAATTATTTCAAAATGGGACAAATATGATATTTTCAAAAGTTAAAGGACCTACACATATTTCTTTTAAAAACTGCTTTTGTCCCAATATACTACTAACCTTAGTGACATTTTCCAACTTGAATCACATTAAAAGCCCTTCCGGTTTGTGAGTTCCGAATTTTTAAAACTTAAGGTCCGAATTGGCAATTATTACAAATTTGGGGCCAATGTGAGAATTTTACAAAATCTCGACTTCAAAATTTTAAAAACCTGAATCTCTGGACAATTTGGAGAATTTAGGAGCTTACCTCTTAATTTTTCAAGGTCGGGATATTTATTTATTCGATTTTTAACCCCAAAAGTGTTAGTTTTTACAAAACGGGGCTAAATTACAAATTTTCTTTTATAAAGGACCTAACTCAAATTATTTACTCTTTTACTAAAATAGCCCTGGACCCTATGACTTGGAGATTTAATTAAAGTATTTTACTTTCCCAAAAAAACCCTTGACTTATCGGATCAATTTGACCGATTAATAACGATCGCGGAGCGACTTCCTCGCCTTGCGATTTTGAATCTATAACGGGACTCATGTTCCACCTAATCTTTCAAGATATCGAAAATTGCTTATCCTTCCGATGATCATCTTCATCCAAATACCCCACCAACGCCATAATTGCCACTCGCGTTTTTCAAAAATTTTCCTAAAACTGCTTCCCTGAATCAATAATACTCGACTGCATGTACTTGTAATTACTTTCCTGCCTGAGTCAACTTGGTGTGTCGAGCTCACAGTCAGAATGGATACGTCGGGGATGGAACCGGGTAGCTTGGCTGCTATTCCACTCTTCCGGCCCCATCGTCCTAATCCCACAACTGAGGGACGGAGTTTGTCCAAGGGAAGCGGGTCGTAGTACCTGAGGTATAATCATGATTATGACAGATTTGAGCCTTGCAAGCTCGACTGTGGATTTTGTCTTTGCCTACGAGCGATAAGGTCCGGTCTTGGACCATCTTGACCGGGAGTTACAAGGAAGAACGTAGGAATCACTATCCTCCGATCCACACGATTAGGAGTTATCGGAATTTTTTGGTTGGCGTATTTTCCATGACGCAAACCGCTTACCTATTTTGCATTGGTTGGCGCTACAAACCGTGACGCAAACCATTATTTGCTTTTGCATTGGGATTGGCGTTACACTTCCGCACGCAATCCTACCTATCTTGACCGAATCACATAGTCTTGTGTGACCATGAATTTTTCTTGAATCGTATAAGTATATTATTTAAATATTTTATCACGACGCTATGAATCGTGTGTGACTTCATGCATCATACTCACGCGTTTTCATATAACTGTTTTCTCACATTAACTATATTGCGCCACACTTGCACGCCGATCACCCCATCCACCGAGATTTTTTGTCTCATCCCCATCTATTTTCTAACCTTAGATGGGGACTATGTTGAAGATGTCGAACCGGCCATGATTGATGACCATCGCCCCGCCCGTCGATCTTGCACCTTTTACCGATGATCGTTCTTATTTCATGTACTTCTATTGATGTTGGACTCCGTTTATCCTGCTTTACTCTTTTCTCTCTTCGATTTTGTAATTTAAGGCGTAGGACCTTTGACGATTAAGATTTGGATATTGTACTTTACATTTTGTTTTAGTTTTGGCTGTAAACTTATTCGAGTTATTATGTTGGATGTAATTGGATTCTCGTTGGAACTTAAGTTGTAACTTGTACTTGTTATCTATTTATTTGCTATTTAGACTCTGTCTCATTGGGTTCTCGTTGATATTTGTTCCGGACTGTTGTTTGGTTATGGTATTTAAGTTGTGGATCGTTCGTCGCGTCCCGTTTGGGGCGTGACATTGATTAAAGTGGTATCGAGCTCGGCTAGTAAGATGGAAACTTACACCGGCGACCCAGGATAGGACCATCGGTCCTGTGTTTTGGGTAATACCGACTTGACCAATTAAGTGTGAAATCGATTTCAAATTGGCATAGAACCGTCTTATTGATATTTGAACTAAGTTAGAACGCATATTTTGAGATTTCATAGTCATACTTGTCTTGACTTAGTTGATTGATCGATTTCCTTATTCATTCTTTCTTTATTCTCTCCTTATCTTTCTCTACCTTTGGTGATCCGCCTTAGTTTTGTTTGATCGAGGATGGAGCCGACGCCGCCTACATGGTGGGATGTATTCCATGCCCGTCTTGGCGGGAATATTACCGGGCACCGATGATTCATTGGCATCGGGAAAGTGAACGCGACCACGAGAACTAGCCCAGGAGCGCCAACGCAATAGGGACTGACTCGGCGCTTGGCGATGAGCCAAGATGAGAAGAGCGAGTTGACCACTATCATTAAGGATCGCGACAACACCATACGGAGCGGAGGATCGATCTGAGAATATCCGGAGCGCCGGATAATGTGCGAAAGAAAATGAAGAGGGCAAGTGACGCCGCGAGAAATGGGAGATTGACGCCCGCTTTATCCCCGTGATACCGTTGAGCGCTTGGAGGAGACCCTCATCAAGCAGATGACAATGATAGAGGACCTTACACAGGCCCTAGCTCGGAGAGACGACGCCTTTGGAGGTCGCTTTGGCGGCTAATGCCCGGCCATTGCCACCACCCGAGGTGGAGCCAGGTCTGGCCGAGGAGGGTCCGGGAGGAGGATCCGATCGACATGGAGAGCCTCGAGGCATTTGAGGCGCTCCACTTGATGAGGCTCGGGAATTCAAGCAGTGGTTAGATTTCGTTGATTGGCCTGAGGTCGAGGCGCCACCTCAGCCCGACCCGACCCCAATTATGGATATAGCTGCGAGTGACGATGATGGCGATCTCACTGATTAGTTAGCTTGATTGTCAGTTGTATTTTCGTTATTGTAGACGCTTATTCCAGTGATGTACCTTGCTTTCTGTTGTATTAGATTCAGTTGTATTTTGGTTCATAAGTATCTTTGACTTGGGATTACTAGTGTTGTACTTCATGGGTGTATTCAAGTTTTACAATAATGAATATACCTCATTTTGGATGTAGGTGATTTAGAAATTTCTTGATTTGAAGGCTATAATGCCCCATTATGATGAGACATGGAGGATATAAGGTTATCACTTGACAGTATATAATTGGGTCATATGATATATTATAGAAGTTAGATGTCTAATGATATTACTTTAGAGAATGATTGTGTGGGAATTACTAAGTATGATTTACCGAGATGTGCCATTGTGTTATTCTTTTTAAATACTTCTACGAGCTTAAATAAGCAAATTTGACTTGTTGTTTGGTATCGTGGATAAGATACGTGAAGGATATGACGATTATGGGGTCTCAACTGGATATTGTCACTAAATATTTTTTTAAGTTATGATATCTCATTTGTGAATTAAATTTGGGATAATGATTATCGTGAGTATTCGGAATATTATGGTGATCTAGGCACTCACATGATATATGAATTTGATTGATTTTGACTTAGTTATTTAGTATTAAGTATTGATTAATTTCGGAGGAGACGGATAATAGTATTCTATATAAAGTATACGAGATGTACACGTTTATCTGGAATAATCAAGGACCTTGTGATTATGGGAAATTGAGATTGCTATCAAGATTTTAGAAGGAGCGACTCATATGATTACAACTTTGGAAATAACTTATTAAATGATTACTGAGGTCTCGACTATTATATGTTGATGGGTGGAGATTATGGGTTGATCTTGCACTTTTAGCGATGAAATCTACTACCAATTGTTCGAGGAAATATACCACGATATGAATAGGTGTCTACTATTTAGTTAAATCGACTCTATTATATTGAGTATCATTTTCTTGGGTAAATGAAGTATTGACTAGCTGTGACAAGCAAGGATATATTCGGGATTTGAATTATAAGAGGTATGTTTTGAACTAATAATTGTGGGAATAGTACATTAGAATGGTATGTGGAATAGAAATGAATGGTTAAGTGATAATCGAATAGTGGTGCAAATGTTACGGATCGCATGAATAGGGTACTATGGATAGTGTCTATTACAAGGCGATGACAAGAAATTTTGCGTACCACTAAGGTTGTTAGAGATATTTTTGCAGAATGATTATAGGAAATTGGTCGATGGGAATTTGGATCGAATATAAAAGCGCCGCCACCTAAGTTTTGATATTGAGGAATTGGGTACCTCGCTAAGTATCAAGACAAAGAAGACATCCACAAACCGATGGATACCTGAGCAAACAATTCAAACCCTAGAAGATATGTGCGAGCTTGCACATTGGATTTTCAAGGAAGTTGGGATTCACACTTACCATTAGCCGAGTTCGCCACAATAATTATTAGGCCACAATTGGGATGGCACCCTACGAGGCATTATATGGGCGAAAATGTAGATCCCCACTACACCTGGGAGATTGATGACCAATGGACTCCGAAAGAGAAACGGAAGTCGCCTCGATTCCAAAGGTCGACTTAGTTCGGGAAGCCATGGAGAAGGTCAAGTTGATCAAGGAGCGGATTCGCACTCAGCCGCCAAAAGCGTTATGCGGGCAAGAGAAGAAAGGATTGGGAATTTGAAGTCGGAGATGAAGTATTTCTCAGACTCTCACCACGGAAAGGATTGATCAATCCGAAGAAAGGAGGCAAGTTGAGTCCGAGATATGTTGGACCTTACAAGATTTTACAAAGGATCGGAAATTAGCCTACCGACTGAAAGTTACAAAGACCATATACGGGAATGCACGATGTATTCCACGATCGAGATTGAAGAAGTATCAACGGATCCCGAGCACATCACTGAGATACTCCTCCTCTAATGGAAAATCTATCCTACACCGAGAGGCCGATCCCGATCATTGATCGCAGATCACGACGATTGCGTAAGAAGAGAGAAATTCCGATGGTTAAAGTGGTGTGGCGAGAACCACAACCGAGACGAAGACGCAACGTGGGAGATGGAAAAAGACATGAGGAATCAATATCCGAACTATTAAGGCTTAATTTGGGGACCAAATTCTTTTAAGAGGGGATGATGTGAAGCCCCGATTTTTCCGAGCTATTAATTGATCATTATTGTCGTTTATACTTTTGATCGACTATTTTACGGCGTCATTTTGACGGGTAATTATTAATAATATATACATTTTGTATTTTATTTCATTTTATTTAATTACTTGTGATCATGATCTTTATTAATTCTATTTCTCATTTATGATCACTTGATTGATCATTATTACTATTTTGTATTTATTAGTCACCTTAGAATTTTAAGAAACTATTTATTTTAGATACTTTTACCTTATAGAATTAAGACTTTGATTTAGATTAAGTGATCATGAGACTTATAAGTGATCAAGGAAATCACTAATTATTTTGGAGATTGATATATTTCATCTATTATCATCAAATTTGGGACAAAAAAATATATGGAATTACCAAATTGCCCTTAGTATGGATTTGCCAACATGGATATTTTTGGAGTAAAAATATCATCCAACTCTTGTACACCTACACCTTATATTAGTCATCTTGTGTATAATTATACCATTAATTCAAATATTATACACATTATCTTATACTTCAATTTTATATCATTAAATTCCCCAACATATTCTATTCCTCCCAACATTCTTCTTATTCCTCTCAACATTCCAATTTGACTCATACCTTGACTCACATTTTGTCTCCATGCAAGAGACCAAATTCAAGACTTGATCAATTTTCTCCTTCCCCCTCTCCATGTTGGACGGCCATATGGCCTAAATGACCAAAAATTTGGTTCATTTTCACCAACAACTCTCTCTCTCTCTCTCTTGTTAACAATCCTCCAACTCTTTTCTACATTTCTTCCTCTTCTTTCTTATACACTTAGAAAATTTCAAGACTTCTTCCTTTCTTCATCCAAAAATTCGAACCAAACCTATACTACAAGGTAAGCAATTTTATCTTCAATCCATTTTTGGATATCACATTGTTCATCTCTTCCACCTTCTTAACTTAAGTTTGAATTTGGTTTGGAGGTACATTTAGAAGACCTTGAAGATTAGAGCTTGATAACATTTTTGAAGAAGGACCTCAAGCTTGAAGGGAAACTAGTAGAGCAATTTGGACTACAAGGTAAGAATTGAGTCTTAGACCCCTTCTTTCTTCTTCTTTCTATTTTTCTTCTTTTTTAACACCCCTTTTTCATTTTTGAGAAATAGGGGCTGACCTTAGGTGATTTTGGAGTTGAACCAAAATTACCAATTTTTAAGCTTCAACTAGTCTCCAAACACCTACTACACAAGGTAAAGTGTAGTCCTTCTCCTTTCCTTATTTCCTTCTTTTTATCCTTAATTTTTCTAACTTCAAATTTTTGATATTTCTTGACTTAGGGGCTGACCTAAGAAGCCTCATCCAAAAATTGTGAAATTATCCTTTTATTTCACAATTTCCAATTTTAAGGTGGGTGGAAAAATATTTTCCAACTTTTAGGTGTTTTGATTAAATGCATGTAGAAAATTTGATCATGAGCCTTGAGATATATATAATCTATGTATTCCATGTCAATTTTATGTAACAAGTCATGAAAATTCTCAAGAGTTGCTCAAAATTACTATTTATTGAATTTTAGGTGCATGCATGTACACTTTAATGTTTTAATTGATGAATTCTCGTATGTATTGGACATGCATGTGTATGATCTTTAAAATCTATATTTTGGATGCCTTATAACCTGGAAAAGTTGAGCATAATTGATTAAATTTCAATTTTGGACTTAAAAATGTAAAAATGGAAAGTTGGTGGACTAAATTGCAAGAAAATAAAAATTAAAGGACCCCTCTGCAAATTTCGAAAATTGGGACTGTACTCAGGTTCAAAAATGACTTTTGGACATTTTAATAAAATTTTAAGAGTTTTAAGATAAATAAAATCAACCTTTAAAAGCCCAAGGACTAGATTGTAAAATTTTGAAAGTTTAAGGGCTACTTTGCAATTTTTAAAACTGTACCAGACCTAAACTTTAAAATTTGAAATTTTTACTCTTAAGGTACTGGGAATTACACATTTTAAAAGTATTCCAAAATCCAAGTGGTTAGGGCTTGGAAAACAATTTTTCTAAAATTGAGGGACTAATGTGTAAAATACTAAACTTGAGGACCCAAATGAAATTTCCAGGACTTATGCAGCCCATGCACCTGGAAATACTAACTTAACTATAACTTAATTATATTTTGGATCCAAGATTCAAATTTCATAACAATTGGACCCCTAAAAGCCTTAAAGGCAATTATTTCAAAATGGGACAAAAATGATATTTTCAAAAGTTAAAGGATCTACACATATTTCTTTTAAAAACTGTTTTTGTCCCAATATCCTACTAACCTTAGTGACATTTTCCAACTGGAATCACATTAAAAGCCCTTCCGGTTTGTGAGTTCCGAATTTTTAAAACTTAAGGTCCGAATTGGCAACTTTTACAAATTTGGGCCAATGTGAGAATTTTACAAAATCTCGACTTCAAAATTTTAAAAACCTGAATCTCTGGACAATTTGGAGAATTTAGGAGCTGACCTCTTAATTTTTCAAGGTCGGGATATTTATTTATTCAATTTTTAACCCCAAAAGTGTTAGTTTTTACAAAACGGGGCTAAATTACAATTTTTCTTTTATAAAGGACCTAACTCAAATTATTTTCTATTTTACTAAAATAGCCCTAGACCCTATGACTTGGAGATTTAATTAAAGTATTTTACTTTCCCAAAAAAACCCTTGACTTATCGGATCAATTTGACCGATTAATAACGATCGCGGAGCGACTTCCTCGCCTTGCGATTTTGAATCTATAACGGGACTCATGTTCCACCTAATCTTTCAAGATATCGAAAATTGCTTATCCTTCCAATGATCATCTTCATCCAAATACCCCACCAACGCCATAATTGCCACTCGCGTTTTTCAAAAATTTTCCTAAAAGCGCTTCCCCGAATCAATAATACTTCATTGCTGTACTTGTAATTACTTTCCGCCGAGTCAACTTGGTGTGTCGAGCTCACGATCCCGGAATGGATACGTGCCAGGATGGGAAGGCAGCTCGGCTGCTATTCCACTCTTCGGCCCCATCGCCCTAATCCCACAACCGAGGACGGAGTTTGTCCAAGGGAAGCGGGTCGTAGTACGAGGTATAATCATGATTATGACAGATCCGAGCCTTGCAAGCTCGATTTGTGGATTTTGTGTTTTCACGAGCGATAAGTCTGCCGGTCTTGGACCATACCGACCGGGAGTTACAAGGAAGAACGAAGGAATCATTTATCGATCCACACGATTCCGGAGTTATCGGACTGTTTTGGTTGGCGTTACATTTCCATACGCAACCGCTACCTATTTTGCATTGGTTGGCGCTACAAACCGTCACGCAACCATTATTTGCCTTGCATTGGGATTGGCGTTACACTTCCGCACGCAATCCTACCGTCTTCGATCGAATCACATAGTGCTTGTGTGACCATGAATCGTTTTCTTGAATCGTATAAGTATATTATTTAAATATTTTATCACGACGCTTTATGAATCTGTGTGTGACTTCATGCATCATACTCACGCGTTTTCATATAATGTTTTCTCACATTAACTATATTGCCACACTTGCACGCGATCACCCCATCCATCGAGATTTCTGTCTCATCCCCACCTATTTTCTAACTTTAGATGGGGACTATGTTGAAGATGTCGAACCGGCCACAGATTGATGACCATCGCCCTGGCTGTCGATCTTGCACCTTTTTACTGATGATTGTTCTTATTTCATGTACTTATTGATGTTGGACTCCGTTTATCCCGCTACTCTTTTCTCTCTTATTTGTAATTTAAAGGCGTAGGACCCTTTGACGATTAAGATTTGGATATTGTACTTTACATTTTGTTTTAGTTTTGGCACATGTAAACTTATTGGTTATTATGTTGGATGTAAATGGATTCATTTGGAACTTAAGTTGTAACTTGTACTTGTTATCTATTTATTTGCTATTTAGACTCTGTCTCATTGGGTTCTCATTGATATTTGTTCGATTTTGTTTGGTTATGGTATTTAAGTTGTGGATCGTTCGTCGCGACCCATTTGGGCGTGACGATTAGAAGTGGTATCGAGCTCGGCTAGTAAGATGGAAACTTACACCGAAGGCGACCGGATAGGACCTTGATCCGTGTTTTGGGTAGTACCGCGACTTGACCAATTAAGTGTGAAATTGATTTCAAATTGGCATAGAACCGTCTTATTGATATTTGAACTAAGTTATAACGCATATTTTGAGATTTCATAGTCATACTTGTCTTTACTTAGTTGATTCTCGGTGATTTCCTTATTCATTCTTTCCTTATTCTCTCCTTATCTTTCCTCTACCTTTGGTGATCCGCCTTAGTTTTGTTTGATCGGATGGAGCCGACGCCGCCTACATGGTGGGATGTATTCCATGCCCGTCTTTGAGCGGGAATATTACGGCATCGCGATGATTCATTGGCAGGAAAGTGAACGCGGGACCACAGAACTAGCCGGGAGGAGCGCCAACGATAGACCGACTCGGCGCTTGGCGATGAGCCAAGATGAGAAGAAGCGAGTTGACCACTATCATTAAGGACCGCGACAACACCATACGAGCGGGAGGATCGATCTGAGAATATCCGAGCGCCTGGATAATGTGCGAAAAGAAAATGAAGAGGGCAAGTGACGGCGCGAGAAATGGGAGATTGACGCCCGCTTTATCCCGTGATACCGTTGAGCGCTTGGAGAGACCTCATCAAGCCGGATACGATGATAGAGGACCTTACAGGCCCTAGCTCGAGAGACGCCGCATTGGAGGCCTTTGGCGGCTAATGCCCGGCCCATTGCCACCACCCGAGGTGGGGCCCGTGCTCGAAGCCGAGGAGGGTCCGAGGAGGATCCGATCGACATTAGAGAGCCACGAGGCACTTAAAGGCTGCTCCACTTGATGAGGCTCGGGAATTGGCGGTGGTTAGATTTCGTTGATTGGCACGAGGTCGGCGCCACCTCAGCCCGACCCAACCCCAATTATGGACATAGCTGCGAGTGACGATGATGGCGATCTCACTGATTAGTTAGCTTGATTGTCAGTTGTATTTTCGTTATTGTAGACGCTTATTCCAGTGATGTACCTTGCTTTCTGTTGTATTAGGTTCAGTTGTATTTTGGTTCATAAGTATCTTTGACTTGAGATTACTAGTGTTGTACTTCATGGGTGTATTCAAGTTTTACATTAATGAATATACCTCATTTTGGATGTAGGTGATTTAGAAATTTCTTGATTTGAAGGCTATAATGCCCCATTATGATGAGACATGGAGGATATAAGGTTATCGCTTGGCAGTATATAATTGGGTCATATGATATATTATAGAAGTTAGATGCCTAATGATATTACTTTAGAGAATGATTGTGTGGGAATTACTAAGTATGATTTACCGATGATGTGCCATTGTGTTATTCTTTTTAAATACTTCTACGAGCTTAAATAAGCAAATTTGACTTGTTGTTTGGTATCGTGGATAAGATACGTGAAGGATATGACGATTATAGGGTCTCAACTGGATATTGTCACTAAATATTTTTTTAAGTTATGATATCTCATTTGTGAATTAAATTTGGGATAATGATTATCTGGTGAGTATTCGGAATATTATGGTGATCTGGCACTCACATGATATATGAATTTGATTGATTTTGACTTAGTTATTTAGTATTAAGTATTGATTATTTCGGAGGAGACGGATAATAGTATTCTATATAAAGTATACGAGATGTACACGTTTATCTGGAATAATCAAGGACCTTGTGATTATGGGAAATTGAGATTGCTATCAAGATTTTAGAAGGAGCGACTCATATGATTACAACTTTGGAAATAACTTATTAAATGATTACTGAGGTCTCGACTATTATATGTTGATGGGTGGAGATTATGGGTTGATCTTGCACTTTTAGCGATGAAATCTACTACCGATTGTTCGAGGAAATATACCACGATATGAATAGGTGTCTACTATTTAATTAAATCGACTCTATTATAATGAGTATCATTTTCTTGGGTAAATGAAGTATTGACTAGCTGTGACAAGCAAGGATATATTCGGAATTTGAATTATAAGAGGTATGTTTTGAACTAATAATTGTGGGAATAGTACATTAGAATGGTATGTGGAATAGAAATGAATGGTTAAGTGATAATCGAATAGTGGTGCAAATGTTACGGATCGCATGAATAGGGTACTATGGATAGTGTCTATTACAAGGTGATGACAAGAAATTTTGCGTACCACTAAGGTTGTTAGAGATATTTTTGCAGAATGATTATTGGAAATTGGCTGATGGGAATTTGGATCGAATATAAGCGCATCTAGGCCACCTAAGTTTTGATATTGAGGAATGGGTACCTCGCTAAGTATAAGACAAAGAAAGACATCCACAAACGATGGACGATCCGAGCGAACAATTCAAACCCTAGAAGATATGCTGCGAGCTTGCACATTGGATTTTCAAGGAAGTTGGGATTCACACTTACCATTAGCCGAGTTCGCCTACAATAACAGTTATCAGGCCACGATTGGGATGGCACCCTACGAGGCATTATATGGGCGAAAATGTAGATCCCCACTACACTGGGAGATTGATGACCAATGGACTCCGAAAGAGAAACGGAAGTCGCCCTCGATTCCAAAGGTCGACTTAGTTCAGGAAGCCATGGAGAAGGTCAAGCTGATCAAGGAGCGGATTCGCACAGCTCAGAGCTGCCAAAAGCGTTATGCGGACAAGAGAAGAAAGGATTTGGAATTTGAAGTCGGAGATGAAGTATTTCTCAGACTCTCACCACGGAAAGGATTGATCAATCCGAAGAAAGGAGGCAAGTTGAGTCCGAGATATGTTGGACCTTACAAGATTTTACAAAGGATCGGGAAATTAGCCTACCGACTCGAGTTACAAGCACCATATGCGGGAATGCACGATGTATTCCACGTATCGAGATTGAAGAAGTATCAACCAGATCCCGAGCACATCACTCGAGATACTCCTCCTCTAATGGAAAATCTATCCTACACCGAGAGGCCGATCCGGATCATTGATCAGCAGATACGACAGTTGCGTAAGAGAGAAATTCCGATGGTTAAAGTGGTGTGGCAGAACCACAACCGAGACGAAGACGCAACGTGGGAGATGGAAGAAGACATGAGGAATCAATATCAGAACTATTAAAGCGAATTTGGGGACCAAATTCTTTTAAGGGAGGATGTGAAGCCCGATTTTTCCGAGCTATTAATTGATCCTTATTGTCGTTTATACTTTTGATCGACTATTTTACGCGTCATTTTGACGGGTAATTATTAATAATATATACATTTCGTATTTTATTTCATTTTATTTAATTACTTGTGATCATGATCTTTATTAATTCTATTCTTCATTTATGATCACTTGATTGATCATTATTACTATTTTTGTATTTATTAGTCACCTTAGAATTTTAAGAAACTATTTATTTTAGAGACTTTTACCTTATAGAATTAAGACTTTGATTTAGATTAAGTGATCATGAGACTTATAAGTGATCAAGGAAAACACTAATTATTTTGGAGATTGATATATTTCATCTATTATCATCAAATTTGGGACAAAAAAAATATATGGAATTACTAAATTGCCCTTAGTATGGACGGCCAACATGGATATTTTTGGAGTAAGAATATCATCCAACTCTTGTACACCTACACCTTATATTAGTCATCTTGTGTATAATTATACCATTAATTCAAACATTATACACATTATCTTATACATCAATTTTATATCATTAAATTCCCCAACATATTCTATTCCTCCCAACATTCTTCTTATTCCTCTCAACATTCCAATTTGACCCATACCTTGACTCACCTTTTGTCTCCATGCAAGAGACCAAATTCAAGACTTGATCAATTTTCTCCTTCCCCCTCTCCATGTTGGACGGCCATATGGCCTAAATGACCAAAAATTTGGTTCATTTTCACCAACAACTCTCTCTCTCTCTTGTTAACAATCCTCCAACTCTTTTCTACATTTCTTCCTCTTCTTTCTTATACACTTAGAAAATTTCAAGACTTCTTCCTTTCTTCATCCAAAAATTCGAACCAAACCTATACTACAAGGTAAGAAATTTTATCTTCAATCCATTTTTGGATATCACATTGTTCATCTCTTCCACCTTCTTAACTTAAGTTTGAATTTGGTTTGGAGGTACATTTAGAAGACCTTGAAGATTAGAGCTTGATAACATTTTTGAAGAAGGACCTCAAACTTGAAGGGAAACTAGTAGAGCAATTTGGACTACAAGGTAAGAATTGAGTACTAGACCCCTTCTTTCTTCTTCTTTCTATTTTTTCTTCTTTTTAACACCCCTTTTTCATTTTTGAGAAATAGGGGCTGACCTTAGGTGATTTTGGAGTTGAACCAAAATTACCAATTTTTAAGCTTCAACTAGTCTCCAAACACCTACTACACAAGGTAAAGTGTAGTCCTTCTCCTTTCCTTATTTCCTTCTTTTTATCCTTAATTTTTCTAACTTCAAATTTTTGATATTTCTTGACTTAGGGGCTGACCTAAGAAGCCTCATCCAAAAATTGTGAAATTATCCTTTTATTTCACAATTTCCAATTTTAAGGTGGGTGGAAAAATATTTTCCAACTTTTAGGTGTTTTGATTAAATGCATGTAGAAAATTTGATCATGATCCTTGAGATATATATAATTTATGTATTGCATGTCAATTTTATGTAACAAGTCATGAAAATTCTCAAGAGTTGCTCAAAATTACTATTTATTGAATTTTAGGTGCATGCATGTACACTTTAATGTTTTAATTGATGAATTCTTGTATGTATTGGACATGCATGTGTATGATCTTTAAAATCTATGTTTTGGATGCCTTATAACCTGGAAAAGTCGAGCATAATTGATTAAATTTCAATTTTGGACTTAAAAATGTAAAAATGGAAAGTTGGTGGACTAAATTGCAAGAAAATAAAAATTAAAGGACTCCTATGCAAATTTCGAAAATTGGAACTGTACTCAGGTTCAAAAATGACTTTTGGACATTTTAATAAAGTTTTAAGAGTTTTAATATAAATAAAATCAACCTTTAAAAGCCCAAGGACTAGATTGTAAAATTTTGAAAGTTTAAGGGCTACTTTGCAATTTTTAAAACTGTACCAGACCTAAACTTTAAAATTTGAAATTTTTACTCTTAAGGTACTGGGAATTATACATTTTAAAAGTATTCCAAAATCCAAGTGGTTAGGGCTTGGAAAACAATTTTTCTAAAATTGAGGGACTAATGTGTAAAATACTAAACTTGAGGACCCAAATGAAATTTCCAGGACTTATGCAGCCCATGCACCTGGAAATACTAACTTAACTATAACTTAATTATATTTTGGACCAAAGATTCAAATTTCATAACAATTGGACCCCTAAAAGCCTTAAAGGCAATTATTTCAAAATGGGACAAAAATGATATTTTCAAATGTTAAAGGACCTACACATATTTCTTTTAAAAACTGCTTTTGTCCCAATATCCTACTAACCTTAGTGACATTTTCCAACTAGAATCACATTAAAATCCCTTCCGGTTTGTGATTTCCGAATTTTTAAAACTTAAGGTCCGAATTGGCAATTTTTACAAATTTGGGGCCAATGTGAGAATTTTACAAAATCTCGACTTAAAAATTTTAAAATCCTGAATCTATGTACAATTTGTAGAATTTAGGAACTGACCTCTTAATTTTTCAAAAGGTCGGGATATTTATTTATTCAATTTTTAACCCCAAAAGTGTTAGTTTTTACAAAACGGGGCTAAATTACAATTTTTCTTTTATAAAGGACCTAACTCAAATTATTTTCTCTTTTACTAAAATAGCCCTGGATCCTCTGACTTGGAGATTTAATTAAAGTATTTTACTTTCCCAAAAAAACCCTTGACTTATCGGATCAATTTGTGGATTAATAACGATCGCGAGTTTCCCCGCCTTGCGATTGTGAATCTATAAGGACTCATGTTTCACCTAATCTTTCAAGATATCGAAGATTGCTTATCCTTCCGATGATCATCTTCATCCAAATACCCCACCAACGCCATAATTGCCACTCGCGTTTTTCAAAAATTTTCCTAAAAGCGCTTCCCGAATCAATAATACTCATTGCTGGTTGTTGCTGTACTTGTAATTACTTTCTGCTGAGTCAACTTGGTGTGTCGAGCTCACGAATCGGAATGGATACGTCGGGGATGGAACCTGGCGGCTCGGCCGCTATTCCACTCTTCCGGTCCCATCGTCCTAATCCCGCAGGCGAGGGACGGAGTTTGTCCGAGGAAGCGGGTCGTAGCACGAGGTATAATCATGATTATGACGGATCCGAGCACTTGCAAGCTCCTGTGGATTTTGTCTTTGCCTACGGAGCGATAAGGTGCGGTCTTGGACCATCCGATGGGGAGTTACAAGGAAGAACGAAGGAATCGATGTCGATCCACACGATTCCATAGTTATCGGACCCATTTTGGTTGGCGTTACATTTCCGCACGCAACATTACTGTTTTGCATTAGTTGGCGCTACAAATCCAGACGCAACCATTATTTGCCTTGCATTGGGATTGGCGTTACACTTCCGTACGCAATCTACTGTCTTGTTGAATCACATAGTGCTGTGTGACCATGAAATTTTCTTGAAGCGTATAAGTATATTATTTAAATATTTTATCACGACGCTTGCGAACTGTGTGTGACTTCATGCATCATACTCACGCGTTTTCATATAACTATTTTCTCACATTAACTATATTGCGCCACACTTGCACGCGATCACCCCATCCACTGAGATTTATGTCTTATCCCCACCTATTTTCTAACCTTAGATGGGGACTATGTTGAAGATGTTGAACCGGCCACAGATTGATGACCATCGCCCGCTGTCGATCTTGCACCTTTTTCCGATGATCGTTCTTATTTCATGTACTTCTATTGATGTTGGACTCTCATTTATCCTGCTACTCTTTTCTCTCTTCGATTGTAATTTAAGGGCGTAGGACCCTTTGACGATTAAGATTTGGATATTGTACTTTACATTTTGTTTTAGTTTTGGCCTGTAAACTTATTCAGGTTATTATGTTGGATGTAATTGGATTCTGTTGGAACTTAAGTTGTAACTTGTACTTGTTATCTATTTCCGTTGCTATTTAGACTATGTCTCATTGGGTTCTCGTTGATTTTGTTCGGATTTGTTTTGGTTATGGTATTTAAGTTGTGGATCGTTCGTCGCGTCCCGTTTGGGGCGTGACAGTAACTTTTCCTATGATATCTGAAAAAATAAAAATAACATGATAAATTATATATTTGTTGATTATTCGAAAATTAAAAATCATTAAAACAAAGTTTAGTATACATACCAAAAAGCATGGTGCCATCAATGCCATCAATGCTGGACAATTCTCTGAAACTCTTGAAATTATACATGAACCTAGGGAGCGAATTATCGTCAAGGTGATAAACATAAGTTTTTCCATGGAACATAATCTTATATTTAATAGCAGTAGTCTTGTATTTGTCGCTATAGTGAGCAACAATATAATCTTTTAGCACATATACATTCCCTTCACTCAACAATTTTTTAAATTGTGGCACATGCATCTTTCGAATAGTTCCATGAATACGATCACCCTGCGACAAAATTAATTGAATTAGACTATATTTATTGATATTGTATATTTCTATTTTTTCGAAAAAAATAAGAATTTTGCTCAAAATTCATAATAACTGTATTACCTCTGAATCATGAAAGACGCATTCCATATTTTGAATTTGGCTATGATCGTTATACATTGGCTTTTCATAGAAACGAACCTAAGCTTCATTGCCCACTGACTCTTGCGCATATTGATATCCTTGATCAATGACATAATTGGGGCCATTTTTTGCTATAATGTTAATCAGTAAAAGTTCTATACTTTTTTTTTTTGCAGAAAAATTTCGAGCTAAAGCTTCAAAAGAACGAATGAAGGGAAAAAAATTGAACACAGATATTTATAGTTGTGCTGTATTGTATAATTATAGCAGAAATTGAGTTGTATATTTGCCTTAATTATTTATTCTTTTACTTTAATTCGAAAATTTCCCTTAATTGTACACTTGTAAAATATCGACTGTCTTTATTTCCCAAAATATTTGCAGAATTGATTTTGATTGTAATCAATCTAGTCAAACCAACCTAAATAAACATCAATGTAACCTTTATAAAATTTATTACTCGATAATCGTGAGTTTACTTAAGATTTTTTCCATTAATAATCGATTGTAGCCCATTATAAAGATTTTTTTCCAATTAATCAGTGGTCAACGATTTGATTGAATAATTACAACTTTCAACTTTATCTGCCAAGAACGTTTTTACTAATTTGAGTAAGGTTATTTAGGCGGGAAAAAGTTTTTTTTTACTATTTATAAGTGACTTGGTTATTATATATATATATATATAGATTACTCATTAAGTAAATAGTCAATGATATTTAAAGTTATTATTCTTTTGTTCATAAATTAGGAAAAGATTATGAATTGTATTCCATATTATTAGTATATCTAAAGTTGCCAAATTTTAGATACATGACTTACCAGAACAATTAATTATATGTTTTGTTCAAAGGTTCTTTTGGCATCTTATTATTTATGTTAACTTAAGTATATTTTATACAAAATCCTCTCATATTATATTACTTCAACTAATTTAGGGAGACACTCCAGCATTGTTGATTCTAAAGTCGAGGCATAACCAGCAAATATGGTTCCATATTCACATTTTCCCCTATTACGGTCTTCCTCAAATGTCCCGCCAACATTGGCAGGATTGAACCCCAATTTTGCACCAAACAAGAGTTTGTTTATAATCTATCTTGTGGAACTACATAGATGTTTTTTTATTAGTTTAATAAATAAATTTTACTTCTGTTTGTTTGTTCCTTATTTTGTTGTATTTATTTTTAAGTTATATTTTGTGTTTTATGTTTTATTTATTTTGAATTATTCTCAATTTGAGAATCAATATTTAAAATTTAGATGAAGATGATAACTAATAATATCTTTTGAATCAACAAAATTATGCAGCCTCTGTATAATGTATCATAGCATCAATTGTTTGATAGACACGATAAACAACTATTTTTCTAAAAGAGATTATTGAATTTGATTTTACAAATTACAACTCAACCATTTCACTTATGGATTAAATTATTCATTTTATTAACAAATAGCTAACTAATATTTCAAATAAATCGAATATTAAACTAATAATGGTGGTGATTTAGTATTAAGTTTTTTCCTACTAATGACATATTGATCATACAATAATAATATTTTAGTATATGATATAATTTAGGATGACCTAATTTAAAGTGAAAAACATACAAGATACAAAATATGATAGATGAACAAATTGTTGTCCTTTTATTGTTAGGTAATATATCTCTAGATTGATTAAAATTTTATATTAATGTAAGATTTTGTCAATTTTTTCTTAAACGTATTTTTAATTATTTGACCGCATCGTATTGTCAAATTCGATTAAAAATATAAATAGATACTGCAGATTTTTGAGTTGCACGCATGTTTGCGTTCTTCCATATTATTTTCTTTTTTCAATCGTTATCTTTAGTAAAATCAACAAAACTTTTTTGGTGGATATATTAATTTATGTTGAGTATTTTATCTATAGTTATAATAATGAATTTGAATAACAAATTAAAATTCTTTTTCAAAAGAATTTGGGGGTTAGATTTTCACCAAAAATTCTTTTTTCTTATTTTTCTTTTCCAAATGTTTTTGTAAGAGGTGGGACGGTAAACACAAATGGAATTAGTGCCAAGAAATAATAGAATAATAATATATTCGAGCATTAAATTATTTTCCCTATATTTTTGTCCATTAAAGTGACAAAAGTTGCACATTTAAACAAATTCGTAAATCATAAAATTATGTATTATTAAAACAAAAGTAGATTTAAAAAGATCAAAATAATAATCAATGTGCTCGTTAATTTAAATTAAGTTTATAATTGAAAATCTAAATTTTATGTATAATTTTTCCTTTTATTTATTTTATATGAGTATTTTATCATTAAAATAAAATAATAAATACTAAAAGTTTCAGTATAAACCAATAATAAGAAAATAATAATACATGTGCAATGCACGTGCGGGATTACTAGTTTGTTTGATATTTAGATTATTTCTCTCTTTTCTCTTACTCTTTCTTTCAAACTTTTTTAAAAATCGAACATGTATTTTTCGTTTTTAAATATGCAATATGGATGTTGAATTATAGATATCAAAAAGATGATTAATTTGATATATTATACATGCAAAACGGATTTAAAACAAAAAAGTTATATGAATTCAAAGTTTTTTGGAGAAAAACAAAATAACTTGTTATAATAAGTGAGAGAAAATTGAACAGTAACTCGATATCGAGTTATTGCTGGTTTGACTGACGCCTAGTATATTTATTTTTTAAAAACTCGATATCGAGTTATATAACTGGATATCCCAATTATTGGGTATCAAGTTACATGTAACTCGATTTCGAGTTACAAGTAACTCGAAATCGAGTTACTTATGGATTGCGAGTTACAAGAATAAATCGTCTTTTTCCCCAAGCCACTTTCCGCTATTAACAACATCTCAAGCTCACCCACCAGCACCAAATCCATATAAAACCCTAAAATTTCTACAAAAACTACAAAAAATCCTAACCTAAAACAACTATACTAGACTAATAAATTAAAAAAACAACATGAAATTAACAAAAAAAAACTATAGAGGTCGATGCGATGTAAATCGTCGTCGATTCGGTCGCCATCGTCCAAGTCGCGGTTCCGAATTTTTGGGGTCCTTTGTGTGCTTTTCGAGTGTTTGGTTATGTTGTGACTCAAAAAATGGATTGTAAAACTACTAAAGTGCGGCTATGTCATTTTAAAAATGACTAAAAAAGATGTATTTGAAAAAGATGGCTAAAAAAGATTTCCAATTGGCCAAAAAGGCTAAAAAAAAACCCACTCTTAAATAAGATGTCCACACTCCACAATACCTTGGACATGATGGTATTCAGCGTCATTGGGATGTCAAGGCAGGTTCGGGACGGGTTTTGTCAAATCCGAAACTCATCGTGACAAGGAAAAGTTGGACCTAAGACCAACTCCGTTTCACATGGAGCGAAACTCGACAGGTCCAATCTATATCTATTAGACCCGCAAATATTATTTTTTATTTAATTTACACATAGTAAAACATAATAGATTCATATATAATATATATATATATATATATATATATATATATAAACAAGCATAAAATACTAATAAATATGGAATATATAGTTATACCGATTTTTGCAACACACACACACACATATATACAGTACTATGAAATAGAAAGAGTAATTTGTCTTTTAACCAATCAGCTAAGTCAAAATTAAACTATATATTCAAATAAATTAAATTTTAAAATTAAGAATCATATATAACGATGGGTATCTGTTATTCGCCCCGAACTTGTTGGGTTTCAGAAACTTGGGCCTTAACCTGGCCATGATACTCCTTTGAGCGGGTGTGGACCCACCCCAAGCGGGACAACTTTTGAAATTGCATTGGAGGGCAAAAGTGGAAGATCAAGTGATTTTGGGTCCTTTGTAAGGGTTGGGCTCAGATATGTAGTCCAAAGTGGGTGAGGAATTATTACACGTATCAGAATTTATCCATGGTTCTAATCCATAATCCCAAACAATTGACCCACTGTCCCACTTAGACTACAATTTATATCTAGCCCAATAGAAAATCCCAACCACAAGCCCTTACAGTATGATGGTTTGATATTAATTGACATATCAAGATACAAGGTTTTAGGTTTAAATTACGTCGTCAGAACTGTCAGTGCTTTATTTCAGTGTTTTAAAAACCGAACGGAGAGCAAAAGGGCTTTGCTACCAGTTTGCGATTCAATTGTTGGACTGATTCAACCGCCGGTCCATTCAGTCTAATATAATTTAACTACATATATATTTAGTATTACGTAAAGTGCATATTTATCATATAACCAAGGTTTAAAATGAAAGATTTGGCAAATATTAGGGAATTTAAACAAGAATAGAAGATTGGTAAATAGCATGGCGTAGCGTAGCGTAGGCATGACTACCCTAACCCAAACTTTTTTACTCCTAGTTCAACTTTTTTTTTTTCTCTAAACATATAACTTTTTTCCTTACAATAAAACGGGATCAAAAAAATAGGGGTGTATCGGGGGCCGGAGAGGCTCCCCTTGGAATCCACCCCTGTTAAATAGACAATCCGAAAAAAATTGAAGATTAGAGTTTAAATTTAAAAATAAGGGAATTAAATAAGAGTAGAAGATTGAGAAGTAAAAAAATAAATTTAAAATAGAAAACTATGCAAATATAGGTGTATAATTTATTTTTTATATATTTACATAGCATATGTATATATATATATATATGTATGTATATATATTACACGAAATGCAATAAAACATTTTATAATATAAGATCCAAACTGGTTGGTTTAGGACAAGAGAATAGGAAAGTTTGGTAGTCCTTGTTTGGGTCTTTTAATAGCAATTTGCCATATATACCAACCAAATTAATGTTGTTTTCAGTCTTCACTATGTTTTTTGAACCACGCAAGTTAACGGAAAGGTCAGCTTATGTTGTTTACATATGAAAACAGGTAATACAATAGAAGGAGTAGGATTCTTGACTTCTAAAGCCATTATAGTTAGTACAAAAAACTAGTAATAATTAGTAGATATTAATTACTTCATAAAATATATCGAAATCTTAAATAATGATATTAATTACGAACGACTATTTTTACTGACGAAGTACTTGATATAATAAGAATATCAACGGACGGGTTAGGAACGGGTTGGTCAAGCCTGAGACCTGTTTCCCCAAAAGAAAAGTTGGACTCGAGATCCAGCACGTTCTCGATCCTGGATCCGAAACTCACAAACATTATTTTATTTAATTTATACTAAGTAAAAATAATAGATTCACACATATAGAAATAAGAAGCATAAAATACTAAAAAAATATGTAATATACATTGACATTTTTATATTTATACCCAATTACAAAATCATAAGATGAAGTATGGATTACTCTTACACTTAAAAGATACATTTGTAATGGGCAGAGGTGTCAAAAGTAGCCCGACCTGGTGATAAGGTCGGGCCGAGTTGTGATATTGTAAGCCCGAAGAGAGTTGAGCTTATTTGGCACAACCCATTAAGCTCGAAATGTCGGGCCGACTCAATTTTTATGTGTTTTTCCATGGGCTGAACCAGACTTGGGTCTTAGAAATGGGAACCGGATGGAATCTCGGCCCAACCCGATTTTCTCTTTGGCTCGGCGGGCTAGCATCGACCTGGCCCATTTGACAACTATAGTAATGGGAATTGATTGTAGTGCAGTTGCTTGAGCATCTATAACCCATGTCATTGACCTAAGATCAAATCCCATCATTCTCACCCTTCACAAGACCTTGCACTAAAAAAAAGACATATTTGTGACACATATACAATATTATTTTTTGAGAGAAACAAATATACAATATTATGAAATAGAAAGAGTTGTCTTTTAAACAATCAAGTGACAAAATCAAAATATAAGCTATGTATCAAATAAATTATTTTAAAAATAAAAATCATACGTAACGCTGGGTCCTATAAGATCTAGGGCTATAAACGATCCGAGCTGAGCCGAGCCGAGTGTTGTTTGCCAAATGTTTGTTTATTTTTGGTCCTGTTTGAGCTCGTCTCGAGCTCGGTTTGGGTTGTTAAGTGTTGTGTTCGTGTTCGTTCATTTAATTTTTGTAATGCTCGAATTTGTTCACGAACATGTTCGTGAACATGTTCATATTTGAGTTCGTGTTCGTTACTTGTTCGTGAACATGTTCATATTCAAATTTGTGTTCATAAACTGTTCGCGAACAATCAACAATTCTGTTCACGAATAAACAAACAAACAAACAAATATCAATATTTAAATTAAATATTTTTAAATTAAATAATATTATTTATTATTAATTGAATAATAATCAAGTTATTAGCAGAGCCCTTAATGAGCTTGTTCACGAACAATTCTAAACAAACACTAAACGAGCTTGTTCTTGAACATTTATAAACGAACACTAAACGAGCATGTTCACGAGCTATTAATGAACGAGTATAGGATTGTTCAAGCTCTGTTCGTTTATTTAACGAGCCCTAAAATTTGTTTGTTTATGTTTGTTTAACTAAATAAACGAACAATATCCGAGCTTGTTCACGAGTAGTTTGTCGAACGCTCTGTTCGTTTACAGCCCTAATAAGATCTATTATTCGCCTCGAACCCATCGAGATTTAAAATTTAGGGCCCTGACTTGCCTCGATACTCGTTTAAGTGCATGTAGACCCGCCCCGAGTGAGGACAGGTTCAAGGGCGGAGATAGGGGGCCCACTCCGGGCTCCGGCCCCCCTCATTTTAAAAAAAAAAATTTACACTATAGATTTTTTTTAAAAAAAATTAAGTATAATTTATATTATTTTTGTGTATCGACCTACTCCAGTTTCATGTATCAGTCCACCCCATTTTGTTTTTCCTGGCTTTGCCCTTGGACGGGTTCATTGCGGATCCCTATTTAAACCCGCCCATCGCCATCCTAATTAAGCATTATCTCGAACTTTTAAATTGCATTGGAAGGCAAAGGTGGAAGATCAAGGGATTTTGGATCCTTTGTAAGGGTTGGACACATGGGCTCAGATGGGTAGTCCCCGTGGGTGAGGAATTATTACACAGGTCAAATTTTAATCATGGTTCTAAATCCACAATCCCAACACTTGACCCACAGACTATATTGTACATCTAGCCCAATAAAAAATCCCAACCAAGGTCTAATATATGATGGTTTTTTATTAGGGTTACGGACACTATAGCCCCATATTTCAGAGAAAAAGGAAGTTTTTTACGCTCCAGGATTTGTTTGGACTTTTTTACGCTACCGCGTGTTTTTTGGACATTTTTACACTCCGCTAAATTTTTTGGATTGTTTTACGTTGTTGTTTCATAGTTGTTTCGAACATGTTTCATCTAATAAAATTTCAGTGGAAAAATAATTTATGCCCTCATTAAATAATCATTTATACTCGAAATCTCATAAAAAATCAAGAAATATACACATAAAACAAACACATATTAAAATAAAATAAATTAATAATAATATAGAAACAACATGAATAAAAAATACAATTCAATTTTTGATCCAAATGCATTGAGAATATAAAAAACATGGAAACAAAAAAAAAAAACATAACACCATTCAAACTATATAGAAACAACCCAAAAACAATATAAACAATATAGAAAACATCATATGAACATAAAGAGTTTAAAAATAGGTAAAAACTACATTGAAACACCGAAAACTACATGGAAAAAAACAAAAAAACATCATAACAATATTAAAAACAGTATAGAAACAACCAAAAAATAATATATAAAACAACACATGAACAGAAAATATCGTAAAATATAAGTAAAAGTTGTATTCAACATCGAAATAACATATAAACAACCAACAAACAAATATAAACAACATTGAAACAACAAATATAACATATAAAGCAATACATGAAAAAAAAAAACGTAAAAATAACCAAAAATATGTTGGAGAGTAAAAAAGTTTTAAAAAAGTACAAAACATTGTCTTTTTTTTCCAAAGGTTACGGCAATTTCTCATTTTATTAATTGACACATCAAGATACAACAAGGTTTTAGTTTAAATTATGTCAGAAGTGTACTTAGCGCATGCTCTGTCTAACTTAATAGTATTCAATTTTGATTGTTGATTGCTAATAAATAGTTTAAAATGTTTTACATTTTGACCAGTCATAAAAGATATCCAAATAATAATTAAATGGGAGGTGAAAATTGATTCATTAAAAGAATCTTCAGTTAATTAAAAGAGGGATACGGATTAAATAACATAGAAACAAATTAAAGATTTTTAAAATTGTGATTTAGAGAATGAGAATCATATTTTTTGCTTCCTTAGAGAAATGAGAATTATATTTTTTTTCGAGAACTAGATAATAGTGTAATATTAATGAAAAGGATCTTTGTTCCTTCTTAACAAACTAGAAAATTGTATTGTCGGGTATCTATCCGCCTCAATAGAGACACAAACCGATAAATACAAATTCAAATAAATACATATATAATAATTAGTACAGAACCAACTCTAGGTATAATTGAAATAACCAAGATATGGCGAAAGCCCTAAAACTTAGCGAGCCTTCTTACACGGTCACACCACGAATCAAATCCACAGAGTCAAGATGAACACCGCAAAGCCTTGCCAACACAAGTCTCGAAAGACGCAAAGTATTCAATCGAGAAACCCTAGAAAAATCCCTCGGAACCACCCAAATCCTAGCTCACTCAGAAGTCAGAAACAAGGATCTTGTACACAAATATATGGACAAGGTATAGAAACACTTAGATCTAACACTCAAACCCCAAAAATCACATAGATGCAACGAGATTATACCATCTCTTCATCACTAATCATCATCCACTAATAATTTAATGTATTGTTAGAATAATTAAAAACTAATTGGCTCACCTCTCTAGTTAACAATTTAATTACGTTTTTTTTAAGAATTGGACATTCAATACGCAAATAAGAGATCATGAGATCAAACCTCGCTACCACCCATAAAAATATTTCACTCATAAGCTTTTAGATGAGATGATCATTCATGTGTAATTCTTTTCAATTGTAAGCATATTTAAATCTTATTATCCATTACCCGGTGGTGTGCTGATGTAGCTAGAGGTTTGAACTTAAACCTAAAACTCAAGTTCCAACACTACTCCATTGGCTTAATTGTAATTTTTGTCATTGATCCTTAAAGATTATACCAATTGGTCAAAATAGTAACTCTAGTCATGTAACCTTTAACGATCATATGTATTTTGGCTAAAGGTACAAGAGAATTATAGGAACAAATGAAATGGTGCATCGTCCAAATGAGACCAAAATCGTATAAAATCGGATCTTATATGACTAAAATTGCAAAAATTATAGCTTATGAGATCATAATAGCACAAAATTCAAATCTTACTAGATTAAAATTGCTACCTAAAATATTTATAGGCCATAATTATTAGCAGCCAGACCAATTTTGCAATTAACTAAGCCTACTCCATTTGACAACTTTCAGTGAGACAAATTATTTGAATTGTTGTTTAAGACATGAACCGTAAAAAGGAATAAACCAAAGTCTAAAGTCACCTCAATAAATTATACTAGTTATAACAATAACCATCAAAAAACATATTCTTGACAACTTTGTCCATCAATAGCATTAAAATCTTGTCATATCATTCATGCCATTCCACCCCTTTTTTAAAGCAAAAAATAAAATAGTCTTATATATATATATATATATGCATATCTATTTTCCCATTTCTTCTCACAAATCCACAATTCATCCCCATTTTTTCTAAAAATGGATGAAATTACCAACTTCCAAAATCTGCATAAAACAAAACCACCAAAGGAAGAAGAAGAAGAAGAAGAAGAAACCATCTCTCTCTGCGATTTCCCTCTAAACTCCGACGAACCAGAGAAAATTAAAGACTCGTACAAGACTCAAGACAAACGGAGATCGACCTCCGAACCATCGGATTTCTTCGAGTTCTTCAATAACGATATCACCATCTCCGAGATGTCGCTTGCAGAAGACATAATCTTCTGCGGCAAACTCGTGCCGTACAAAAACCAGCATCAATTCCTCAAATCCCTCTCTGCGGATGACGCTACTCATTTCTCGAGAAGAAATCGCCACTCGTTTCCCGAATTAATAAATCCTACAATTAGATCCAACACCTTGACGAGCGCACCGCCGCCGAGAAGTAATTTCCGCTCGATCGACGGCAAAATGTTACGCCGCCGCCGGAATTCGAGTATGTTGGTGAAATCTGAAGCCGCGGATATTCGCCGGAGTTCTTCGAAGAGCTCGGCGAGATCGGAGAGTTCAAAGGCTGTTTTGAAGAGTAGGTGGTTTGTTTTGATGTTTGGTCCACTGAAACTGAAACATCAGCAGGAGATGGATCTCCGGGAGATAAAAAGCCGGCAGATTCGCCGGAATCCGATGAGCTTTTTTCCGAGTGTGGACGCCGGAGGTGAAATTCCGGCTAGCCGGAGTGGGCGGAGAAGTTTTTGGGGCGGGCTTGATTTGTTAAGGGTATTGAGTTGCAGAAGTCATGCAAGTGTGGCTGTAACAGCATCAGTTGGTTTCGTGCAACGGTTTTAAGAGAAATCACGTGACCATCACGTGGGATAGTTTTATCTTAATTTATGGTTATTTTGCCACAATTTTGGATGACAATGTTGATTTTAGATTAAGATAAGGTTTGATATATAGATATATAAAACGTGTGTACTAATTATAATCCGGATATCTTATTCTCATTAGTATTTTGTCTCTGTCTAATGGTATTTTATCGAATATTTCAATAGACCATGTGAATGTAACACGCGTGATCCCATATGATGTATTACTTTTGAAATTTTGAAAAACGAAGACGAAGACAAACATATATTTGATTAAGTCATTTGACTTACATGACACGATAAAATGCCCAAAGAGCAATAATAGTAGTTTATTATCTCTATTATCTTCACAATGACATAGACATGTGAAGAAAAAAAAACATATATGAAAAGAAATCGTTGATATGAATTTACATCAAATAATATTATACTATCTTAATCGATCGTTTTAATTGATTTTGACTCTCTCAACGATCAATTTGATTAATTTATTTTCTCAATAATTACTTATATTTTATGTATAATTTTTTAATATATAGATAAATAAATTCATGTATTACATATACTTTAGTTATAGTTTAGAAGTTATCATACGTGTTCGACATAGAACATGTGAAGTGAATGAATAAATTTGCAATTATAGTGAAACTTTGCTTGAAGTGGACGATATAGTAATGAATTTAGGCACATATTTTATGATGATGTTGTCGATATAAACTATGTTAATGATGATGTTTGGTTGAATGAGAATGATAAGAATTTTTGTCTTCGATATTGGAGTGAGGGCCAAAGAAATCAATGAAGTCACAAGGTTCACGCTCTTGATCGACATTTTATACCATCATGTTAAAATTTGTTTCCTTTTCTACTCCCATTTATTGAACATTATACAAACGTTGCTAGCTATAGAGATATATGAAACAAGTAAATTTTCCAAAGGTTTCAAACAGTGGCGGCCCTTGGGCGGTGCAAGTGGTGCCACGGTAGGGCCCCAATTTTTTTTATTTATATGTTCTATATATATATATAATAAAGGTTGATATATGTTTCAAAAATCTATGTATCTTTGTGGTTACGACTTTATCCGCCAGCATAGGAGGTCCAGTCTTCAATCCTTGTCAAATGCAAATTTGTACTTTTTTGTTTTGCAAGCCAAAAAAACCATCCACCAACTAACCAAATAAACATTCACCCACCTTCAAGCCCCTTTTTTTCTTTTCAAAACATCTTAGGCCCTTTTTTCTTTCCAAAACACACACAAAAAGAAAAGTTTGAAGAATTTGAATGCATTATATCTTTCAATTGAGAATGAATCTCTTTAAAAAGTGCAAGGAGTTCAATTTTTCATAGCTAATTTATTAGTAGTTTTTTTCTTCTTTGTTCTTTCTTTGTGATAAATTATATTAAAAGATTTTTTCTAACTTTATTTTAATAAGACCAAAATATCATCCCTCATAACCAACATGCATAAGTACATTTGTTATCTCTAATTGAATATAGAAAAATTCATACTAAAAATCGGCATTAGTCACTTCGAACGAGTACATATTTCCTGTTCCATATTTTAATTGCATTTTTTATTTGTGGTAATAGGCCAAATTGACCACTTTTATTTTGTGAAAATAAAAGATAGCCATTCTTTTTAAATACATGTGTTTTTAGTCATTTTGACTAAAAACTGACGGTCATACTCTTCCTATATTCTCTAGTGAGGTAGTTGACAATTTTCAAAAAATTGATGTGGTGCACAACCCGGTATCGAGTTATGTATTGGTCTCCAGAAATGAAAAAAGCGACAAAGTAGGAATTTGAACTCAAAAATAGATTAAGAAAATATTTTTGAAAAACTTGGCTAAAAAATATTTTTGCTATGGAGAAAATGCCAAAAAACCGACGAATTCTTATTATTTCAATGTATTTAGATTAATGACATACGCACAATTATGACATCATTAGCGAACATGACATTCATTCAATGCAGTGGGTTCAGTGGAACAAGAATGTTGAATAGAAAATCTCAATACCCTAACGACATGATTGGTATGTGGGAATGAAGTAGGAATGGAATGAGCATTCCTTGTTTCACTCCCATTCACATGCTTGGTATGTTTTAGTAATGGGAATACTCATTCCCATAGGAATCCCTATTCCCAAAAGTAAGGGAATGACCATTCCTCCTCTCCCCCATGGGTTTAGCTATTCCCAATCATCAAGAATGACTCAAATTTTATTTTTAATAAAATTATCTTTCTATAAATGACTAGAAATATTGGATATAATCTATATTTTCGAAAAGAAGTGTTATAAATAAAAAATTATTTATAATTTAAATATAAGTTATATTTAATATTTTAATAAATCATAGTCAATTTCTATTAATATTCAATAGTCAAATCAAAATTTTGATATTCTTTTGTTGATTTTTTATATTTTCTTATAAAAAAATAGAGATAATTACAAAAATACATCTGAGGTTTGGGATAATTACATAAAAACCCAGAGATTTTTTAAAATTACAAAAAACCTTGAGGTTTGATTCTGTCTTATATTTTCCCCATTCATAAGCAAAAAAAATATCAAAATCCCCCTGATATTTATAAAACTACTATAGTTACCCCATTAAATTTAACACATAATCAAACCTGATGGGATTTTTTGTAATTATCCCTAAAAATATTAGATAAAATAATTTTGATATCATAGATATAAATATATATACATATATATATTATTTAGCACACATGAAAATAATCTTATATTAATTTACGAATAACATATTTAATACAATTTATTTAAAAATCTTATTAAGAGAATTTGATACTTTAAAATTATTTTTCTCAATTACTATCATTAATTTATAATTATCAATCAAGATATTTAAATCAAGTAAAAAATCATCATCCATTCATTTCTCCATTCCTTGTACATACCAATCATAGGAATGGTAATAACTACATCATTTCATTCCTAAATTCATTCCATTCCAACCTAATTCCATTTATTCATACAAATCATGCCGTAAGTGATTTTACTTTGGAAAAGTCTCATAGGTTTGCAAATCATTAAATATCATCTCTATATATAATAATTTAATGATCCAATATCCAACTTGGTAAATAGGCAGCATTTCTTGGTTATTGCTTGTTGAATCAGGAAACAACTGCCTGCTTGTTGTGATAAATGCAAAGCATTTGAAAATACATCATTTAGAAGCTCCCCAAGGACACATTTTTTCCGTGTTGATTATGGCAATTTTTTTTGGCAGCATACTTGGAAAGCGTTTGCAAAATACTTTTTGGCAGCATACTTGGAAAACCCTGTAAAATGGACTTTTAGTTATATAAATATATTTAGAAAAAATAATGTGTTTGGTGGTTATTTCTAATTGAATTTTTAGAATAAGTCATTCTCCAAGAATGTATTTTGGAATGCTTTTCTTTCACTTCTTCAGAATGGACATTAAATGCATTTCCCCCTACACTTAACAATGCTTATCCATTCAAAAACAAAAAAAAATGCTTATAAACACTTTTCTAAAAAGTCTCAATTGAAAAGCCTATTTCATAAATGAATTTCTATTCCAAAAATGCTCCCAAACATAGTAACATACATTTTGTAATTATTTATAGATAGATTTTTACAGTAAGCTAATTTTCCAAAAGTTCAGTTTGAAAAAGTACAAATTTATGTCTATTGGATTTCTTTTCTTCCACTTCTACGAAATAGGTTACTTTCACCAAATACTTCAAGAGCGTAGATAATCACTAGAAAAAAGTGATTCCAACTTCTAGTTATAAAAAAAATGGTTTTTGAATCAACCATTTTCACTGCCAAAAAATCCCAAGTTCAACAGAAAAATAGACATACTTGTACCCTTCGGGACTGAAAAGGGAAATAAACAAAAATATCATGCTCTAAACCAGCAGGTACTATCTTCCCATTAGTCATTATGGAAAAAACATTTGCCTTCAAATCATACATCGTCGAAAATTGAAACCGAGTATAGTCACTTTTCGTGTGCAGGACGAATACAGAAAACTGAACCAACGAAGCCAGATCACAAACGGGTCTAGAAAGAAATACAGAAGCCTTGCCAAAACACACAATTTCTTTGATAGATTTACATGCCAGCCTGAGTACCAAGTGAATACATAGAATCATAGAACTAACAACTAAGTTCAGCGAACTGTTTGTGCCCGATAATCCACCAGCTAGCAATCACTAACTAGAAATGTAGCTCATGCTATACCTGCTATCTTTTACCCTTTTTTTCCAACTAATAACACCACATAAATCTTCACAATGTTCATACACACAAACAACTTGACAATGGAGCATCAAAGGTCTCATCCCCCACATCATTAATGGTAAGTTAACTTAGTCATAACAAGATAGCCACCTTTGAAGACTGCATGGTATATCTTGTTACCTAATCACTTGATCTTTTTATTTCTTTCACTTTAATCATTAGTTACTATCCCCAAAATCACCAACAAATGATTGTCCACATATCAAAAAAGAAAAATATGAACATTAACCAAAGACCAGGAATTAGATTATCTGCAGATTGAGTAATCATCAAGGTAACAAGTTCACATCTCACATATTAAGTTATCCGTAAAAAGGTGTATCTTTTTGTTTCAAAATCACAAGTAAGCTACATGACAAGAACCTCAGTATCTCAAGGCTCAAGCTCTGCAGGTTTAGGATCGAGTATCTTAGAGATTGCGAACACTAGATCTCTACTAATGGCTACAACGTCCAGATGCAAAAATTCAAAAAGGACAGTGCACTAACAAAACACTGTGGACAATTTTATTATTGAATCCTAAGACATTTTGTTCAACTTATGGCGTTCTAAATATTTCATCAACTCCAGATACTTAAAGACTGAACAGTGCTAAGTATTACACCTCAGTAAGACTAAGTAGTGAACAAGTTAGTCACACTCTGTAATATTCCTATTTTACTTTCCAGCTTTTTCGTTTCAGTAGCTAAAGTTATTTATGGCAAATATGAAACACTCTTAGGTCATACACCAGCACCTTCTAGCATTAACTGTTCCTAGCATTCCCAATCGATGAATTTTCGTAAAACTTTAACCAGAAAAGTCTCTATATGATTTGAAGAGCAGGTGTCAAATGCATACAACATCAATTTGAATTGAAAATCATACACCCCATACAATTCACTGTTTTGTTAATGACACAAGGAAACATTCACAGGAAATGTAAAAATACAATTTTTCTTTAAATAAAAACAATGAATCAGAACACAGGCTAAAGCTCAAAGAATGCTACAAATTTCTAAACCACAAAACTCATTAGAACAAAAACAAGATGATACAATACCATTACAGAAAGGCCAATTTTTTCAATTTGTATTTTCTTAATTGCAAATATAAACCCCACTTGCATACCTGTGATCAATCTCATAGAAATCCGTCTTGCCCTCAGAAGCAGGTCTTAGGGAAATCCCAGACAAAGATCTTGACCCTTGAGCAGAAAACTTGACATAACCAACTATCTCAAGATCCGATCCATCATCATCATCACCAATATCCACAGGCATTCTCACTCTCAACCTACCAGGATTACCCTTCAGTGGAATCTCATCAATATGCCATTTCAGTTCTCTCTCGGACCTATTCAACACTGCTTTGGGCGACACTTTTAACAGGGTAGGGTCTACAGGCAACTTGAGAACAATCGTCACATTATTCAAAGGAGCCGGCAAGTCTGGATTCGAAACATACTGTATCATAACAGAAAGTAACGTCCCACTGAGGCGTTTGACTAGTCGAACCCTTAAAGGCAATGGAGTCATACGGGGCACTAGGCTATACTTTACAATCGGTATAGGTTCCTCCGAGGGGGCCGTCCTCACATGAAATAAACCACTTCCCAAGCTGCTCACCTTAGAGCTTTGCACTGCAAACCTCTTAACACCTTCTGTACCTTCGACCTTAAATGAAAACTCAGTTTCTTTATCATCTGAAGAGGATTTTGGAGGCACGGTCCTCAAGTACACAACACCCATCAACCCAACTCTAGCAAGTAATGATTCCCTAAATTCTGCACTTATCTCTTCCACAATATACATTTCTGGGCCCTTCATTTCAGTCTTCTTCACTAATATATCCTCTATCTTCTCTCCAGCACCACCTTTAGCCACAGCTGCAGCCGGTGGTTCACTAGTCTCCAAAAACTCCAAACCACCAAGACCACGGTCCTTAGGAACCTTCTTCGGCCCCACAAACTCTGATGCATCCAATCCGCCACCCCAAGCATTATTAATACCCTCGAAATCTTCTGGCAGTGTCGTCCCATCATTACTGAACTCAATCCCACCGTAATTCCCTTCAAATCCTTCCACACCGATATGTGTTGACTCAGTAGCTGCAGGTGGAGGCAATGTAGTTACATCAAGTCCTGCCAGTGCCTTGCTCACATCCGAAATGCCCGTTTCTTTGTCCTTCTTAAACCCTTCCATCAGCATTTCTTCTGGCTTATTAATCCTATCACTAGCTGCAAAAGGATCTTTCTCTCCCTCAATTTCCTCAACTTTAGTCAATTCCTTCTCTTCGCCTTGCTGGAAAAACCCTAATGTTGCAGCAGCCACCTCATCTCCAGCCGCCAGTGTCTCGGCAGGCAACTCGAACAACGCCTGTGAAAATGACTCCACGCCAGCTTCGTGATCCACCGCTTGAGGCTCCACAGTAGCCCAACTATCAGCTCCCCGGATCTTACTCTCAGTATGAACCGCCGAATGAACCATCTTGGCAATGCCATCCCCGTGCATCGACGCCAGCATCGCCGCAAGCCTAATGCTACTAACTCCCCTCAAAACTATATCCAGAGCCATATAAACCTCCGCATATTTCTTCCCCAGTTTCTCCGGGGTCACATCCACGCCACGGCACGCGGTGACAATCACCGAAACTGCTTGATTTACAATATTAATGCACTCAAAGACATTGTTGTTAGAATCGTCTATAGTAGTGACAGCGAGAACGTAAATAGAGTTTACCAGGCGGTACACAACACGATAGCGTGACTCGACGCCGACGATGAGCTGGCCGGAGGACGCGGCCAAAGGGTCGTCTCCGAGTGAATCGGAGGAGGGATCGGAAGCGGTACTTCCGGAGACGGCGGAGTGGTGGTGGTTCTTGGCGAAGGAAAGGCGAGTTTCGCGAAAGGCGGAAAGGGCCATGAGCGCGCGTGAAGGGGGAAGCCATTCGCGGGTTTGGAGCAATATGTCGGGTCCATTTGTGGGTTGGAGAGCTAGCGCTAAACACGACATTCGGATTTTGGGTTGTTTAATCGATTAATTGAGGATATTGATCGGGGATTTTGATATTGAGGTTTTGGTTTTAGGTTTTTCAGGAGGAAAGAAATTGAATTTGGGATATGAGAAATCGAGCTTCTGCGTGGAGGAGAAGCACTTACAGGGAGCTCGAGATATAAATCTTCTCTGTGATCTTTGTTAGCTTCGTTGCAGAGATCGGAAATGGCTGGGGAAGGGGGTGGTGAAGGGGAAAGTGAGGTAAGATGTACAAGTTTAACTGCAGAGTGTACAAATTACATGGAAGGTGATTTACTGTGCGCTGAGTGAATGAATCTGTTAAAACTTTTCTGGGTAATTACGGCCACCTCCCTTGAACTTTGTTGCTTTAGAAAGTAACCCCTTTGACTTTGGAAATTTGTTAGGGCCCAAATAGGGCGTAAACGAGTTGTGTCAAGCCGAACATAAAACTGTTCAAACTTGTTTGAATTTTAATCGAGTTTCAAAAATTGTATTTGAGCTTGATTTGATTATTAATTAAATCGAGCTCGAACGAGGTTTAGTCGAGTCGAACACAAACCGAGCTCGAGTAGCTTGATATTTTTACATTTTTTTTACTAATCGAGTCAAGTTCGAGCCGAGCTTTACATCTTATCGAATGGAAAATCGTGTTCTAGCTTGGTTCGTTATGTTAACAAACCGAACTCAAACGAACTTTTAATGATCGATCTCAAATCGAGTATCGAGTAGCTTTATTCGTTTTTAGTCCTAGGCCCAAACAATGAATCAGATCAAGTAACATTATTATTCAAATTTATTTAATTTTTATCGAGCTTCCAAAATTATATTTGATTTTATCAAGTCGAGTTTGATTAATTTCATAAAAAAAAAACTTGAATATCAATTCGGTTCGAATAACTTGATGTTTTCAGTTTTCACACATACTTTTTGATTTGTTTACTAACTGAGTCCATCTCAATTCTTTGAATGAAAAACTTGTTCAAATTTAACTTAAACTAGCTTTTAAAGAAATTGAGTAGTTTAATTTATATCTTAGCTGTTCTTTTTCAGTAACTAGTAATTTGACTGTTTGTTTCAAGGTACTATAAAAAAATCTTAATTAGTGTCCAAATACTTAAAAAAATGCATGTTTTACATTTTAATTTATTATTGTGCTTTACATTGTAACATATATATAGGGATAATTACAAAAAATCCCTGAGGTTTGGGAGAATTACAAAATAAATTCAGAAATGTTTCAAAATTACAAAAAAAAACCCCTAAAGTTTGATTTTGGAGTATGCAGAATTCAGAAACCATTTTTTATTTAATAAGCTGCAAAAATTTTAAACTTTGCGGCATGATTCTTAAAAATTAAAGACTACATTTTTGTAATTTCCAGTTTACAAAAATGCAAATTTAGTTCTCTCAACTCTCAAGTGCACTGAAGGCACAATAACAGATAACAGTAAAACAGGATACCAGCAGACAACTATGAAGAGAGAAACACGCTTTACATACACCTCCCAAAAGGAGAATGCTAAGAAGTATACAAACCTTGATCATTAATTTCTTTTTCTTTATGGATTACTTATACAGGGAAAATACATTGAAAAGTGAATATTCTACAACTCTATATAATTGGAGATGTAGTGTTATAACAATCGATTTATATTTGATAATTTGAAACTAGCCCTTGAGCAAATAGAAGGTCATTCAACTAGAAGTAATTATCCACACTTGAACTGAAGAAACCCTCCTCTGCTTACAAGATTCAATCACCAAAATTCAAATCCACAACCTGCAGATGAAGAGCATAACTGCATAAGAAAATTAGGGATAATTACAAAAAGCCCTGAGATATGGATTAATTACAAAAGAAAAGGCATAATTACAAAACCACCCATGAGTTATGGGCTAATTAATCCAAATATGTTTAAAAATTACGAAAACAAAAACCTCAAGTTTGATTTTGTCTTTAAATTTAAAGGGGTTAATATAATATTTTTATAAATGTCAAGGGACTTTTTGAAATATTTTTGCTTATGAAAAAAAAACGTTGACGAATCAAACCTCAAGGGGTTTTTAGCAATTTTCAAGAACCTCTGGTTTTTTTGTAATTAGCGCTAACCACAGGTTTTTTTGGCAATTATCCCAATGAAAAATTCCGAGAACTTTTGAAATTACGGAAACCCCTTAGGTTTGATTCCGTCTTACATTTTTACCTTTTTATCTTTCCTTAGTTGAACTAACGGAATTCGCAGACGTCATTAAATATTTTACAATTATATCCTTCAACTTTTCCAGACATTACATCCACTCATAACTACCACAACCATCATAGATAACTTGCTAAAAAGTTAAACACATACCTCTTTTTTGAGCTCACAATCAATGGTGTTTGACATGGCTTAAGTCGAGTAGATTAAAAAAGGCACTGCAGAAATTAAAGGATGAAACTTAGCATGGTTATCACTTTTCAACGCATACACAGATTGAACTAACTAAAATAAATGCCTAATGAGATGCCGAAACTGCAAGCTATATGCAAAAAGATGCAGATAATGGTGTCATCAACTTTAATCATGCACAATAAGTACATTCGTTAGCTTTAGTCTCCTGCTAAAGCTCGCCTACGACTATGCAAGCATCTTAGCACTTCCCAAGTAAAAAAAAAATCTTCCAACGTGTCCAATTGCTCAAGATAAAGCAATATCTCCGGGTGAATTTTTTTTTTTCCTTTTTTCCTGTTGAGGCTTTTGTAGCGTTACTGCAAAACCACATTGTTTGGGGGCGAGGGAATTGGGTGAAACGCAATAAAAAAGACACAAATCTTAACACGGGCAGCTTAGCTTTGAATAATTTTAATAAAATCAGCTCTCTCCAGTGCAATATATGTTCACAGCATCACAAAAGAAGACGTGAATTAGGTATATATTTTTATTTTCTGAACAGCCAAATTATAATTTGGCCTATGCATTGTCAATAGAAGTTAAAAGTGCAAGAGCATACCGACTAAAAAAATGGTTAGCATCAAAGCTAGTACGAAACGTATAGATTTGACCGGCAACACTGGTGATATCTGTTGTTGTCTCTGACTTCTTCCTCTCAAGTGCTGTAAACCAGGGACAGATGTTCAGGATATTACATTATAGCATATTAACAATGCTGTTAACAAGGAGCAAAACCCGTTTGCATCTCAAAAGGACATTTCTAATTTCAAAATATTAAAGAAACAAAGAAGCATCTCTTTGTGGTTTGTATAAAAAACAGAACCCTCCATGAATAGTGAAATGAGGACAAGCAAACTAAAGTATTAAACATAGTGACAAGCAAAATAAAGCACGAAATAATATTTATTAGTGTGAAACTACAGCGCACCTAGCCATAAATCTCTTAACTCCTCTAAAGAATAATTACAAATACTACCTTAAGGTTTAGCCGAATTACTTACCATAAAACACATTTAACTTTCAAAATTACAAATACCCCCTTGACATATGTTTATGTTTTACAAATTGCACCCTGTTGAGGCAGTAATTTGTAAAACAAATACGAACTTCACGGGGGTATTTGTAATTTTAACTGGATTGTTTTGTAACTAAGCTAAATCTCAAGGATAGTTTTTGTAGTTATCCCTTCTTCTAATGACTCTTATATTCTTCTCAAAAGTACCCATGGTGGGGTTACTATCAAACTCACCTGATCGATCCAATTTATCATTTTCATTTTAGCTCCAGGATAGTTTTCGCCCCTTGACCTCCAGAAGAAAGGTTTGAAACCCTTCTCCTTGGGTGTAACTTCAATCAGTGCATTTTTCCGTCTATCGTCATTATCAATAACAATCTCCAGAGAATTCTTGTCTGGCGAACTCCAGGCTCTGCGATTACTAGTGATGTTATCAGCTTGACAACTAATCTCATCCCCTGTCTCAATAAATTTGCTCTCTTGTTGCTCTACGAAGCAGTTGATATCCTCATTATTTGTGAGATTTGGGGTATTCACTTTGGAACTAACCTCAGAACTAAAACTGCAATCTTCTTTTGTATTACTTTTATTATTTGAGCTAATTACAACTGTTCCCATCTTTATACCTTCATCTTTGATCCTTTGTGAAGTCCCTGGAGTTCCGGAAAGAAAAAGAGCTAAGTCATCACATTCTTCTTCGTCCAAGTTTACCCACCGAAATGGTTTCTTTCCTTCCACGTTTAATGATTCCCTTAATGCCGTTTCGATACGGGAAATTTGGTCTTCTATAGCAGAAACAAATTGCTTATGTCGGGTAATTGTAATATCATCACCGTTGTTTCTGTAGCTTAGACGAACAGCTTTTTCGAACTCTTCCAACTATATAATATGACAATCAGAAGTAAATTTAATCAGATTAACTGCAATTACCGCAAACTTGAATAACCAAGTAAAGACTATGTCCACTATGACGTGTAATGGGTTCAACTTAAAAAAGTATATATAAATAACAATTAGGGATGATTACAAAATAAACCTAGGTTTGGGCTAATTACAAAAAAAAAAAAAAAATCCAGAGATGTTTCAAAATTACTAAATGCTCCATCAGGTTTGATTATGTCTTAAATCTAAGGGGATAATCGTAATAATTCTATAATTTTTTTTTGGGGGAGTGGGGATTATTGAAATGTTTTTTTTTTATGAAGAGGAAAAATGTAAGACCGAATGAAACCTCGAGGTTTTTTTATAATTTTCAAAAACCTCTCGAGTTTTTTGTAAATGAGCCCGAACTTCAGGGGATTTTGTAATTATACCTAACAATTATGCAAACTCTAGGGAGAAAGAAAACAAAATGAAGAGAGAGTAGCTAAGAGCAAGAAAAAAGAAAGGCTAAATTAACACCTGATTCTTACGAGTTAAATGAATTCCTTATGCTGGAAATGAACAGTATGAAATGTTGCTATAAAATAAAGTATTTGACCTGCCATTTTGCAGTGCCTAGAGCCATTTGAAGCTCTCTACCAAGTTCATCCAAATGCTGAGGTATCAACCCTTCTCTCCTTGCTCTGAGCCATGTCCTATAAGCTGATTCCATTCTGCAAAAGCATAAATGCAATAGAAAATGCTATTTTAGCAATTATTTTTGGCCTATTCTTACAAACTGTATAATGGCAAGCACCAAGTTATGAAGAGAAGAAGGAAACGTAAAAGGGCTATAACTATCTAAATGCATATATCATTGATAGGATTACAATTTTATTCAGCAACAATCAAAGCAAGCTACTTTCCATTAATAGTATTGCTTCACAAAAAAAATACAACTACATACATAACTGAGAAGACACAATCCCACAACTCACCTAACTAATCAATATTATCTCAAAAACCAAAAAGTAAAAAAAAATGGAAAGAATTAAAAGAAGCAAAACAAAGACATACAAATAAATCACAGTTAAATCAAAAAACAACAGAAAGAAAAGGGCAGTAATTTTTCAGAACCCCCTTAATAACATCTGAAAAACCTAAATCACCATAGGGAAAAAAAAAGGCGATAAAATCAAATTACAGGCAAAATTGCGCAGAGAATCAAGAAATAAGCAACCAGACCCAATTCAATATACGTGAAAAAAAGAAGAGAATTAAAAAAATAAAAAACCCGGAGCAAATAAATGGTAAAAAAAACAAAAAAAGTCGGATTCACACACAGAACACACACTCACATGTCGGCGGATTGCTGAACCTCCTCAGCGGCAGAAAAGAAGGTGTCCTTTTGCCATAAATCGAAACTATTTGCAACCAACATCGTTTTCCCTCTGAATTTTCGTTCTCCTCAACAATAAAACAACAAACAACAACAGCAGACTTAATATAAATAAAATCTATATTTTATTTATATTAATAGTTTTATTGTCTTTGTCTCTTTTCGATGAATGTCTGAAAATAGTTTGTCCCTTTCTCTTCTTTGCTGAGGGGAAGCAAAGAAGGAAGAAAGATTAATAAAGAAGACAACAGAAGGAAGAGAGACGCAAGAATGAATCTTATTATTTTATTTTATTTTTTAGGTATGTCTGTTTTTTCACAACTCTTTTTATGTTTTGTTTTTTAATTTTGTTGTTGTGCAATAATTGGTTTTATTAGGTGTAAGCAGGTGTAGAGGTCAAATCTGCAGTCAACCACTCATCATAGCCTGAAACCACTTCGTAGACACCATAAAAATTTAGAGTAGCTTCTATATATTTTGTTTGTTATGATTATGATTTTCAATCCTTGTTTTGTTTCTGGGAAAATCGAGTAAACATTTGGTATTCGTTTAGTTCATTAACACTTTTGACTTTTGAGGGATTCTTTTCTTTTAATTATTGAAAGTTTTCTTGAATTACTTTTATAAAAGATTAACTCGTTTGAGTTTATGAAATTTTGAATTTTTGTTGAAATTTAATTTATGATTTGACTAAGTAAATCAATATACCTGAAGTCACTTTGGGTGGCTCGAGTTTGGGGTCATTTCGGGTACTTTGAGTGAAATGACCACAAACATAACACTTGTTAGGCTCGTCGGTGTGGTCTACGGCTAAGGTTCTCCGATGCTTAAGTTAATTTGGGTGGAGAGAGAAATGAAATAAGAGTAGTGAAGTGATAAATATGAATAATAAATCCAACCTCTTTGAAATGTGATTATGTCTATTTATAATACATATTATTATGTACTTGCATTACGTTACACGTGACATCATTTGGAAGGACTGGTGTCAGCGTATCGATGGTGCCAAATTATTCGTGTTCAGTTTAAGTCGGGTTGAACTCGGTCCAGTTATAAAGCGTGCGAATCTTACCTTCCTTAGTCAATTTTGGACTATTTTTAAAGGTAAAGTGGTAAAATCATTTTATTGGTTTATCAATTTAATTATAAAAAAAAAACAGATTTCAACTAATTTTAATCGAATCCAAAAAAAATCGAATTTGAGTAGTTTGATTTTCTTACATATATTTAATTAAATTTTATGTTAATCAAATTGATTTTAATCCGAATTTCAAAATTGGTCGAATGGAAAAATGTTCAAACTAAGTTATCATGATATAAATCGAGTTAAGATGCGGAAAAAAATTTGAAAGCTCAAATGAAGTTTGCGCTTCATTTGGCCATCAGAAAAATAAAATAAACAATAGAAGCACAATAGGTATTTGTGTCTACAGTTAATTTTACAAAAGGTTCCAAAATCATCGGGGATGTATGGATGTGTTTCCAAGTCCAATTTCCAGTTTCTAGTGTTGGAAAATGAATTTTCAAACTTTATTGGTTTTTGTGTGAGAATTGAGAATATGTTTGGTTTGTTGTCAATTTTCGTTTGAAAATGAGAATATTTTTGGTTTGTTGTCAATTTCTATTTTTGACATAGGTTTGCGTGATTGTAGTGTATTTTTACCTAGGTTTGCGTAATTGAAATGAAAAATTGTTTGGTTGTGTTTCCAAAAGAATATTTTCCATAAAAAGTGAAAACTGGAAATGACTTCATTTCTAATGAAAAACTTTTGAAACAAACATAAATCCATTTTCCGGAATAGTTGGAAAGTGGAAAAATGTGGTTGGAAACACAACCATACATCACCATCACATTTTGTCAATTATTTTGAAAAGTAACGTATTATATCAAAAAGCGCAAGAACTTGAGTGATATGATGTCCATCTCGCTAGCACATGTAGTGTGTATGTTCAAAAATCATCTAGTAATAGGTTGGAAAAAATTTCTTGTGCGATGACTCGATCTAAAGTAGTTCAGATTCCCTGACTCGTTGATGCATATCTCATGATTCATCTCCTTCACAAAACTCTAGGGACGAGGCAATGAAGACGGTAAGGATGAGGTTCATCCTTTTTTGTATAGAGTCCATTTTATAAGATTTTATAAATGCTATATGTGGTGTACTTACATTTAATATAACATTTGTGGTTCAAAATTTTTATTTTCTAAAAATGATACATTTTATCTTTATGCACACAAGTGTACATTCATTTAATATAAAATGGATATGGTCTGGATTGTTAGCTGGTTGACTAATACTTTTCTAGTGTTTATTTATTTAATTATGTTGGAGGATGAGTCACACCATATCCTAGTCATTAGTCATAACAACCGTCCATCATTGTCAGTGGACCATTATCTTTTCGGTAACTTGTTTATTCATGGGAATTAGTGGTGTATGATTTTTTGACAAAAGAGATATCTAAGTTGATTTTTTTTTTTTTTATGTTGCACCTACCTTCTTCTATTTAAAATAAGTGACGTTTTAAGAAAATACATACATATTAAAGATAATGTTACAATACTCAATAAATTCTTATCAATCATAAATGTTTCATTGGAATAAACAAATTTATAAATAGACATAATCAAATTTATGTGTTCTGATTTTGACTCAATTTCTTTTAATTTTGTTCCTAGGAGTGCTAATGGATTAGCTCATAATTTGGCCCGTTTTGCGTTTTCTGATGAATGTAATGGATATCATGTTGGTGACATACCTCCCAACTTGCAATATCTTGTATTTTCCGAGGAGCAATCCTCTTAGCTGAATGAAGTTGAATTTTCCCCTCAAAAAAAAAAAAAGAAAACAAATTTAGGTTTTAGTATTGATTGGAAAATGATACAAGGATAATATAGGAAAAACCTTTTCTAATCCACCTTGAAAATGTGACTTTTTGAAGAATTTTTTATGTATCAAAACGTCACTTATTTTGAATAGAAAGAGCAATAAATTTCATAATTTATGCTGATAATATATATATATATATATATATATATATATCCTTTTCTGGTGACTTAATCACAAGATGCTAATTAAAGAATATATATATATATATATTAAAAAATAGAATTTCGACCGAGTTTCATTTTATAATCTCTAAAAACCTTTGTATTTTACTTTGTGTAGAGCGTATTCGCACACCTTTTTTGTTTTTATCATGGAAGCATAAGGAATTGTCAACTAATTCCACTTAAACTGAAAAGATTATTCCCAATCATATCCATATTCAAATATAAATTGTTAAGAACCAAAGAATCCTCTGTTGTGTGGATTAAACCATACTTTAATGGAAAATTATTCCCTCCACTTGTCAAGAATTTCGTTTTGGTCACTGACTTTGAGAATCAAATTATAATGCCACATGATTGAGATGATTATATAATTAAACACCCAAAGATTAATTACCACTAGTCTAATTATGTAAATAATAACAAAAAATACCTTTAGGTTTGACCAAATTACAAAAAAAATTAATTTAGTTCAAAATTATGAAAAACACCTTTAAGGTTTGCTCTGTCTTATATTTTGGTCCAACCATTAATTGACCTAACGAAAATTGCATATAACATCAAAAAATTGATCTGAAAATCGAATTTAACCCCTTCACGATGGTTTAAAACAAAAATACCTTGGGGCTATCTGAAAAGGCCTCCAATGGCGAGATCTTCTCAAGATTCCAACCCGATCCTCAGCTAGCCTGCAAAAGACTAACCGGAGAGAACTCCGGCGTAAGCACTCCGACGATCAAGTTAGTGAAAGGGAAGAAGAATAAAGACAAGTGTATAAAATATAAAAGCTGAATAAAAATGCCAAGCTCCCTTGATTTCTCACCTTCTTCCTCCTTTTATACCCAAGCCCTTTGGTCCTTTGAGGTCCACGTGTCTAATCGGGATTGGGAGTCAAAACAAGGTGGAAAAATCAGGTTGACAAAAAGAACTAGTCACATCGGTCAGTCGACCGGGGATAGTTCTTCTCACAATCCGCTTTTAGGATATTAATTACTTGTCGGTCTTCTCTCGGAGGCGATTATTGCAGTATGTATGACGACATTTAATAACTTCATGTCAGGTCGTCCACCTCTTTTAGTAACTTCCTGCCAGGTCGATCAAGGCTTTAGCCTTTTGTAGTCAAGTCAATCGTATCTACTAGTAACTATTAATCGGTCGTGTGCATTTCTAGTTACTCTCTGTCATTTCGGTCGTGCCCATTTTCTAGTTACTCTCCATTTCGGTTGTACCTTCTAGTTACTCTCTGTCAGCTCGTCCAAAGCTCTTATAACCAGTGGCGGACGCAGGATTCCGACTTTGGGGGGGCGAAAAACGGACCGAGTTCATATATTTAAACTAAGAAAAAAAGAATTGGGGGGCAATTGTAAAACACAACTATTTGAAGTTTTTTATCAAAGTTTTGGGGGGCAATTGTAAAACAATTCCTTTATTTTAGCTATAAAAAAATAATTTTACAATTTTTTTGGGGGAAAAATAATTTTGGAAAATTTTTGGGGGGCAGCAACCCCCCCTTTGTCCCCCCTGTGTCCGCCGGTGCTTATAACTCTATCAGGTCGTCCAAAGCTCTTAATACTCTATCAGGTCGGCCGAAGCTCTTAATACTCTATCAGGTCGGCCGAGGCTCTTAAATACTCTATCAGGTCGGCCGAGGCTCTTAAATACTCTATCATGTCGTTCAAAGCTCTTAATACTCTATCAGGTCGGCCGAAGCTCTTAATACTCTATCAGGTCGGCCGAAGCTCTTAATACTCTATCAGGTCGGCCGAAGCTCTTAATACTCTATCAGGTCGGTCGTACCATCTAGTTACTGCTCAGCTGGTCATATACTCTTTGTTTAGGATCGCTCCTTTTATATGTACTTAGATACGCCGAATCAACTAGTCCCCCTACTCTCCTAGTTTGAGCGTAGGTCTAAACTTGGTGAGTATAAAATGCCAGGTCTCCCTAGAATGTACCGAATCAACTAGTCCCCCTACTCTCCTAGTTTGAGCGTAGATCTAAACTTGGTGAGTATAAAATGTCAGGTCTCCCTAGAATGCACCGAATCAACTAGTCCCCCTACTCTCCTAGTTTGAGCGTAGATCTAAACTTGATGAGTATAAAATACCAGGTCTCCCTAGAATGCACCGAATCAACTAGTCCCCCTACTCTCCTAGTTTGAGCGTAGATCTAAACTTGGTGAGTATAAAATACCAGGTCTACCCCTTTGGTCCCCGTCCTCCGCTGGGTCAGGTATGTCGCAGGTTTGTTCCTAGAAACGGGCGGTTATTTTTGAATTTTGAATGGCCGTTCGATTCTCGTGTATGACCGGTGCATTTAATGCCCTGTCAAATCAAGTCACCTCATCCTCTCTCCTAATCTTAGCCATTGATCCATCCATCATCCGACGGCCCTTGACTGGCCACCCCATCATCTTCCTTACCTTTGCAGTATAAATAACCCTTCCCCTCCCATTCTTCCTCTTCTTCCTCCATTTTTCTTCCTCAAAGCTCTCTGGTTCATCAATACTTTCGAGTATTTCCTACCATTTCAAGCTTTTTAATACCCATTACATTCATCATTCTCGGAGCATCTATGGCCCACCGATCAAGTAAGTTTTAATTTCTCCTTTCTTCCATTCCTCTTCTCTTCCTCTTTACTCTCTTCTCTCTTTTTTTCCTATATATATATATATATATATATAATATACGTATATACTGGTGTATGCATCCATCCTTTCTTCCGTGTACGTTTCGCCCTCCTCGTTCCGACCGTGACCTCTTGATCGAATTCTCTACTCACTTTCCCCCTCTTATTAAAATGGCCTCTTCGAGTAACAACCCAGCTCGGCCAAACATCTATAACACCCTTTCGAAGGGCTCCTTACATAACCTTCGAATAAACGCTGGTATTCCGGCGGAGTACGAGCCGCGCCTTCTTGGGCCTACAAACGTTCCCTACAACCTCTCCTCGGGCTTTGCCACTTTTTTGTTGAACAACTTGAGGCGGGGCTACGCTGTTCATTCTCCCGACCTACTAGGTCGGGTCTCCGTAGTTTTGGAATTCCCTTACTCAATTGGTCCCCAACTCCGTTTAAAGCCGCTAGTTAGTTTTTCCATAATAATCCAACATTCCCAAGAAGAGCCCTGACTCAGCTCCGGAGGACATTTTACCAAGCCAAGACTTGAGCACCCCCGGGTTCTTCTATTTCGTGAGGGTTTGGCCAAATTTATAGATGGCACCCCTTCATCTAATAAAAACTGGAAAAATAGATTTTTCTACATTTCTTCTCCCCAGCCATGGGCCTTCCCGACTCGTCGGATTGACGACCTCCCCCATCAAGGTCGGGGTGGGAAACCTACTCGGCTATTATTTCTCTAGCTCGGCGTTTAAACACGAATCCCTACCACGCCCAGCTCTTGGTCGATTTGTGGCCTTTATTATACCATTTTCACTTGAGTCCGAAGGCGGTAGACCTTCCCCAAGACCTAGGTATATATTGCTCCACTATTCCCCCTCTTTTTTTCTTTATTTACTCTGTGTTAACTAATTCCTTTTGCAGAGCAATCGATGGCTGATCGCTCTTGCGGCCGGGTGACAATGAGGAGGTTTTCGTCGTCACCTATCCACCCCGAGGGGAAGGTCACATTCCTCTCACAAGCAACCCTGGGAGCAAGTCCCCCTGCTTCCCATACTGTGCTCGAAACCACGACCCCCCAGGCCTCCACGACCTCTCTTCTCCTCATCCGCCAATTTGATCGTCAAAGAAAAAGGTCGACCCATGTTGCCTCTAGCTCGGGGACCACATCCTATCGGCCACGTCACGAATCGAGATCTTCCTAGGGGACGGGGACTCCTCCCGAACATCATAGTCCCCGAGCTCAATGCAACTTGGGTGGAGAACCTGGTCACCCCCTGTTTCACGAACGAGCCCTGGGGAATGCGGACATCAAGTCCGTATCCGTGATATGGCCCATTATGCATCTAAGGTAATGGATTTTAAACCATAATTTTAAATCACCATTTATCGTTTGCTTACGCTCGCCATGATTTCACGAGATGATCGACCATGGGCTCGATTGTTCGAGATGCCCGTGTAAGTCGGCCGTCGGCCGACCGAGCCGTCGGACTAATGAAATTTTGCAACACAAGTTCGATCGGATCTCTTCCCAGGGCTCTACCTTTGGATCGATACCGAGAATGCCTCTACAGAGATCCGAACTTGAAGGCTCAAACTAGTCGCTTCCGAAAGTAAGTCAAACTTCTACGGAAGAGAAGGCTTTGAAGGTGATGAAGAGATCCCCGAGCTAGGGAAGAGGGGAGGATCTCCGGACATGAAGGCGGGCGGCGCCGAGTGGGCTCTTGAAAGGAGAAGTTCCTTAAGTCCAACGAGTATCTCGACCAGGTGGCGGATACAACTCTCCCATATTTGGAACATGGCTTGCTTATAATGGCCAAGAGGGCCCAAGCCAAGGGCTTCACCCTGGAGGTACGGATCTCGAAGGAGGCTATCAAAGAGTTGCCTTTCCGAGACCCAAGCTAACCCTCAGATCGGGAGATCTTCCAAGTAGCTCTGCTTAAAGTCACCCTCAACAAGGTCCCCTGCAAGTTCAGCCTCTCTCTGCTCATCCCGCTCTCCAAACTTTGAGCAGTGATAGCGATGGAACACTTGACTCCTCCCTCCCCCTAGTATAAATGAGCAAGAGGATGTAGTGCCCTAGAATATCCAGGGCTGTTGTAATTATGCTTTTGTCCTTTCAATCGGTGTAATTATATTTTGCTAATGAAAAATGCACTTATGCTTCTTTTAGCTCGTTAATTTCGTGAATCGTGCGATTAGACCAGTCTACTTAGCTACCGTGTTTAAAGTCATAAAAATCTCAAAGGCCTTTGAGCCCGTGAAGTTCAGCTCGGTATCATGGGATGGACTGGCTTGAGCATGCTTGACCCTTGGGGTAAATTTTTCCCAAAGGATTTGAGTTTGTTTTTAAGAGATTAGAGCTTCTCCCAGGGACCTAAGATGGTGCGAGCTCAGCTCGGCCACACGGGGTTTGACCTTGTTTACCCTCGGAGATTAGTTTCCCTAAGGGACCTGAGATGGTACGAGCTGAGCTCGGCCACTCAGGAGTTTGACCTTGTTTAACCCTCGGAGATTAGTTTCCCCAAGGGACCTGAGATGGTACGAGTTGAGCTCGACCACTCAGGGGTTTGAGCTTGTTTAACCCTCGGAGATTAGAGTTTCCCAAGGGACTGAGATGGCGAGTGAACTCGGCCACTCGGGGTTTGAACTTGTTTAACCCTCGGAGATTAGAGTTTCCCCAAGGGACCTAAGATGGTATGAGTTGAGCTCGGCCACTCGGGGTTTGAGCTTGTTTAACCCTCGGAGATTAGAGCTTCCCGAGGACTGAGATGGTACGAGTTGAGCTCGGCCACTCGGGGGTTTGAGCTTGTTTAAACCCGGATATTAGAGTTTCCCCAGGGACCGAGATGGTACGAGTTGAGCTCGGCCACTCAGGGGTTTGAGCTTGTTTAACCCTCGGAGATTAGAGTTTCCCCAAGGGACCTGAGATGGTACAAGCTGAACTCGGCCACTCAAGGGTTTGAACTAGGCCTGTAAACAGTTTATATAGCTGCCAAAAACATCGATTGCATTTAGACTAGTGAATTATACATAAAATTTCCTTAGATGACATACATTCCAAGGCCTAGGAATCGTAGTGCCTTTCATATCTTCCAATTCATAGGCTCCCTTAGCAATTACCTTAGTGACCTTGTAAGGCCCTTCCCAATTTGCCTCTAGCTTCCCTACTGGTTTCAAGGCGTCGGCTTGTCTTAAGACCAGGTCTCCCACCTGGAAACTCCTCTTTCTTACTCTCCTGCCATACGTGGCTAAAGCCTTTTTATACAACAACCCTCCAATTAGCCGGAATCGCACAACTCTTGCTTTTAACCGCTCTGCCTTCCTCTTATCCTCAGGTAGGTCGTTCTTTTAAGTATTTGTGGAGATCGGCTCTCAATCATCCCCCTCCTATTTCGTGATCTCGCTCCGATCTTTCAGGCGTATCTGTCCGAAGCTGTTATATTCCGTGATTCACTTTCCTGAGCTGAGCTAGCCACTTTCGAAAGATGATCTGCCTTTGTGTTCTCTCCTCTTGGTACTTGTAGTAACTCAAATTTGTCGAACTTTTTTACCAGTTCTGCCACCACTCCTACATACCTCCTCATTCTATCTTCTTTGATATCGAAGTTTCCTCCGACCTGATTAGTTACCAGCATTGAATCGGAGTATGCTATTACAGCCCTGACTCCCAGATCTAATGCCATTTTGAGTCCTCTTACCTCGGCTCGGTTTGGTAAGCAACGGAAGCGCCACTAAACAAGCTTTCAATTCCCTAAAGGTTTGCTCGCACTCCGGTGTCCATTCGAAATTTTTAGCCTTTCTTAACACCTTGAAGAAAGGGAGACTCCGCTCCGCCGACTTAGAGATGAAACGATTGATCTTCTTATACGCCCATGAGTCATTGTACCTTGTGTCGATGTTTGTGGGTGATTCCATTTCTACTACAGCCCTTACTTTCTCAGGATTTACCGATGCCCTTCTCCGTAACCATGAAACCAAGGAACTTTCAGATCGACACCGAACGAGCACTTGCGTTTGGGTTTAACTTCATTCCAAACCTCATTAATGCTACGACGTCTCTCCCGGATCATTATATGGTCCTTCTCCTTCCTACTCTTTACCAACATGTCGTCCACGTAGACCTCCATGTTGCGGCCCAACTGGCTTTTGAATACTCTATCCATCAACCTCTGATAGGTAGCCCCGGCATTTTTTAGCCCGAACGGCATAACTACGTAACAATAAGTCCCCGAGGAAGTGACGAAGCTCACTCTTTTTTTCTCGGTCTTCCTCCGCAACCTGATCGATGATAACTTGATATGCATCCATCATACTCAACTGACTCGTATCCCGCCGTTGAATCCACCAACCGATCAATCAGGGTAACGGGTAATCTTTGGGACAAGCACTTGTGAGGTCTCGGAAGTCGATACACATCTTGAACTTTTCACCTTTTGGAACCAACACCGCGTTAGAGACCCGTTAGGGAATTGGATCTCCTTATATGTTGACTTGTAACAATTTCTCCCACTTCTTGAATGATCCGGTCTTTCTCATACCCGAACGGCCTCTTCTTTGTTTGACAGTCTCACTAAAGAGTCCACGTTTAAATGATGCTCCACCATGCTAGGGTCGACCCCTTGTAGGTCTCTTGATGACTAGGCGAAGACATCTCTGTTCTCTCTTAGGAAGTCCATGATTCCTTGAGTTAGCTCGGATCTAGTTTAGTTCTATCTTGAACACTTTTGACGGATCTCCGGGGTTAGCTCTACCATCATCAACTCTTTCGGGCACGACATTGGCAGTCCGGATCTTTTTTTTTTTTTTTTTTCCTATTTTAATGGGCTTGGTTTCGTAAGTCAGTGACTACAATAATCTAGAGGGGGTGAATATATTATGCCGATTTTTCGCAAATTACCTCTTTTTCAAAAACAACGAGTAGATAGCAAAAATGTAAATGCGGAAAATAAACAACACTCGTTGATTTAAAGAGGTTCAACCCAACAGGGCCTAATCCTCTACCACCCAAAGTATCTCAGGGATGGATTTTGAAAAGAAAAAAAGGTTTTATTAATTTACCAAAAATTAATACAACACCTTTGAGGATTACCACAACCCTCTTTCACCACCTCGAGGATTACCACAATCCTCTTTACAACACCTTTGAAGATTACCACAATCTTCAAACACCTATCACCTAGATCACCCAAGTGTATTCTTACCACAAGAATACTCACGAGGATGTCTTGTGTTGAATGATGACCAAAAATCAAGATTACAACTCAATAGTGATTGATACAATATGAGTACAAGTGTAATCAAGAATTGAAAGCCTAGACCTCAAATAAGTGCAAGTGAAAGTGCTTAAAGGCTAATACAACAAGATATATGAAAGTGTTTGCTCAATTGCTCTTTGCTTGTATATGTGTGTGTGTTGTGTCTTGTTGTTTGAATGAAGCCTCTATTTATAGAGAGGTCTTGGCTTTGATTTCAAGACATTGGCTCCTCCTCGGGGGAGTGATTTCTTTGCAAAAGAAACCATTTAAAATCATCAATATAGTTGTTAGAAATCAATCCCACAAAATAAGGAAAAGCATGCGAAAATGCAACGGATAGTTTCTTTGATAAATATGGGGTTCGACCGGTCGTGTGAGAGATAAGATTGAAATTGAATTCTGCGAATTTTTACATAGGGGGACGGTCGAAGGGGAGTGCGGCCGTGTCTTAGTCAGGACTCGTGACGGTTGCCGCCAGCGTTTTTTTAAACAGAAGAATGCGGAACAAAAATCGACTTTGTGCAGTATGGTCGCCACGGCCGATCGGCCGGTCGTTGACCACACCTGTCGCCCACCAGTCGGCCGTTAAAAGTGGCCGCCTCGCCTGTTTTTCTTACGTCCCATTTTTGTTTCTTAGCTCAACTCAGTGCGGGTTGCCTATGGGAGGCGGCCGGTCGAACTGAAACAAATGTGTTGTCGATGTTTTATTGAAAATAAACTTCAAGAAATACTCAGAAAAATAGTAAAAACATTTTAAGTTGATCGGAAATATTTAGACAACATTTAGGGACATAGTTTTGGTTTGAAAACATATTTGAACAAAATCGAACATAATCATCAAAATCATGATAAAAACATTTATCTAACAAACTCCTCTTTTTGATGATTACAAACCAAAACAATTTTCTTGAGGGCGATTTTAAAACCAAATAAAATTTTCGGTTTTACAAGTAAACTATCCGTTAGAAGTATTTCATACAAAGCTCCCCTATTTATGAGCATATCAACAAACGATAATTATAAGTAAGAAGACAAGCTATAACAAGCTTATATAGATTGCATCATGAGCTAAGAAGCTCCCCTATCACAAGACTTATAATCAATGTCATTCGAGTCCAAGGTTCAAGTCATGGACTAGGTATTAGAGACCACAATACTTATTACGAGCTTTTATTAGCTTCTCTTGAGCTAACGAGCCAATATCCTGTTTCTCCCCATTTGGAATCATCAAAAGGAATGTTAGAATGGTGAAAACACCATACAATAATATCAAAGTGCGCCAAAGGGACGGTTTATTAACCGTTGATCAATTAAAGCATCATAATCCAAGGAAAATGGGAGAAATGTAATATAAGGAAGTCATACACTTGTTTTGATTGGCAAAACATGATCCCAATAAGTATAGAAAACTTTTGAAAGCAAGAGAATCATGTATAGGTTGAAATTTTCATTGCGACATTTCATCGAACACCTTGTGTGCGGTAAAAAAAGAAGAGGTTGTATATAACCTTTGTAAATGGTTCAAGCCAAAAAAAAAAAAATCTCAACACCAATTCAAGTCACTCATCATACATAACAATACAACAACCAAGCTCATCATGATCATACGAAAATTACATCAAAAATTTTCAAGAAACTCGAAAACTCAAGGGTTCCACCCAATTGAGTAAAAGAAGCGAAATTCTTACCATTTGATCGGAAAGAGTGAGCCATAATGATGATGATCATGCTATATAATGTCCATGTTATGTAAGATATGCATGAAATCCATTTGAATGAAATTTGAGTGAATTTGGCAAAGGGGACGAAAAATGGCCAAATATTTGTTAAAAGGAAGAATCTTGAAGGCAAGATTTAAGCGTTTAAAAGCCAAAAATAGCTTAGGGCGGCCGGTCGAGGTTGAGGCGGCGGTTGCCCTCAACTTCTTCACCCCATTTTGTTTTGTCGGTTTACCAAAATCCGAATTTTCAACCAAAAAACCGATTTTCGCCCCTTAGTTTTAAAACGTGCAAAATGCAAACGTAAGCTTCATTGATATGCATTATGCCTAACCGAGCTCGTATTGAAGAAAAAGTCTCGGAAGATAGCGGTTTTGTGAAAATATCCGCTAATTGATCTTGAGATGGTACAAAGGATATCTCAATTTTACGTTTTGAAACACAATCCCTTAGAAAATGATGTCGAATCTCAATATGTTTAGTACGGTTATGATGAACGGGTTTTGAGCAATATTTATAGCGGATATATTATCACAAAAGATAGGTACATTTTCAAAAGAGCATTTGTAATCCGCTAAGGTTTGTTTCATCCAAAGAAGTTGAGTACAACAAAATGCGGCGGAAATATATTTAAACCCGGCCGTTGAAAGAGAAACACGATTTTGCTTCTTTGAAAACCAAGAAACTAGGCAATCGCTAAAAATTGACATGATCAGGAAGTACTTTTCCGATCATCAATATTTCCCGCATAATCCGAATCACTATAACCTTTAAGAGAAAAGTTTTCATTCTTTGGATAAAATAAACCATATTGAATGGTGCCTTTTAAATATCGAAAAATCCTTTTAACGGCACTCATGTGAGATTCTTTGGGATTGCTTTGAAAACGAGCACATAGGCATACGACATGAAGAATGTCCGGTCTACTAGCGGTTAAATAAAGTAAACTTCCAATCATACCTCGATACTTTGATTCATCCACGGACTTGCCTTTCTCATCTTTGTCAATTTTGACATTTGTTGCCATAGGAGTAGAGACGGTTCTTCCTTCTTCAATGCCGAACTTTTTCAAAAGTTCTTTTGTATACTTTGATTGCGAAATATAAATACCTTCTTGACATTGCTTAATTTGAAGTCAAGAAAGAAGTTAAGCTCCCCCATCATACTCATCTCGAATTCTCCTTGCATTAACTTAGAAAATTTCTTGCACAAAGAATCATTAGTAGCACCAAAGATAATATCATCAACATATATTTGCACAAGTAAACAATCTTGCCCTTTTTCAAAAACAAATAGAGTTGTATCAACTTTACCTCTTATAAAACCATTTTGTAAAAGAAACGAACTAAGTCTCATCATACCATGCACGGGGTGCTTGTTTTAAACCATACAAGGCCTTTTTAAGTTTATAAACATCATTAGGCCTAGAAAATTTTCAAACCCGGAGGTTGTTTTACATAGACTTCTTCTTGAATAATACCATTTAAGAAGGCGGATTTAACATCCATTTGGTAAAGTTTGAAATTTTTAAAGCAAGAATAGGCAAGCAAAATACGAATAGCTTCTAAACGTCTACGGTGCAAAAGTTTCATCATAGTCAATACCTTCTTCTTCGACAATACCCTTGAGCTACTAACCTTGCCTTATTTCGAACAATGTTGCCTTGATCATCAAGTTTGTTCGGAAAACCCATTTTGTGCCAATAATGGTTTGAGAAGGAGGACAAGGTACCAATTCCCATACATCATTTCTTTCAAATTGATTCAACTCCTCTTGCATCTCTAGAAACCAATCCTCATCCTCAATAGCTTCTTTAGCATTTTTAGGTTCTTTTTGAGAAATAAGAGCTTTCTCGGCAAATTTTCTCCGAGTCATCACTTTGTCGGGGATCACCAATAATAAGATCTTTTGGGTGATCTCCCTTAAATTTCAATGCAACGGGAAGATCCGAGATATCACCTCTATCTTCTTGAGGACCATTTGAAGTGGACGGTTGATCATTTGATGTAGACGGTTGATCATCAATTTGAACAATTTGTTCAATAGTATCCTCATCATCACTTTCATCATTAGGAATTCTTTCAACTCCCGAAGCTTCATTGAATTTAACATGGATGGATTCTTCAACAACTTCACTAGTCTTATTGTAAACCCGATATGCTTTGCTTTTAGTTGAATATCCCATAAATATCCCTTCATCGGCCTTAGGATCAAGTTTGTCCAATTGATCCTTGGTATTCAAAATAAAGCATTTACAACCAAATATCTTGAAATAACTAATATTTGGAGTTCTACCCTTCCAAAGCTCATATGGAGTTTTATTCATTTTTGGGACGAATATAAACTCGATTAATGACATAGCAAAGCGGTATTTACGGCTTCGGCCCAAAAATATTTTGGAAGTGAGAATTCATTGAGCATGGACCGACTCATTTCTTGTAATGTCCGATTTTTCCGTTCGGCTACTCCATTTTGTTGAGGTGTCCTTGGAGCCGAGAAATTATGAGCATATCCTTTGGTTTCACAAAATACTCTAAATTCACCGTCAAATTCTCCACCTCGATCGCTTCGAATAGACTTGATAGTATCTTCTTTTTCATTCTCAATAAGTCTACACAACTTAACAAACTCATTAACGACATCGTTTTTATTGGTAAGAAAAAGAGCCCAAGTATATCTCGAATAATCATCGACTATAACAAAAGTGTAATGTTTTCCACTTAGACTAGCCGTACCAATATCCCCGTACAAATCAAGGTGAAGCATTTGTAGGGGTTTGGTTGTGGAAATTTCATTTTTGGGCTTAAAACTACTTTTAACTAATTTGTTCTTTTGACAAGTGTCACATAAGCCAAGATTTTCAAAATTCAATTTGGGTAGTCCTTTCACATGTTGGTTTTTGTAAATATTTTTCAAATTTTTGTATCCAACATGTCCAAGTCGCCTATGCCATAAACTAGTTAAATCATTATTGGCGACTAAACAAGAAACATTTTGACTAACCAAATCACTTGTACAAATTTTGTAAAGATTGCCTTTTCTATTTGCTTCACAAATAATTTCACCATTTTTAAGAATAAGGCATTTTTCTTTATTAAATGAAACATCATATTTTGAATCACAAAGTTGGCTAACACTTATCAAATTAAACTTAAGCCCTTCAACTAATAGAACATTACTAAGAGAGAAAGAAGAGTTACCAATTTCTCCATTTCCAAGAATTTTTCCTTTGCCATTCGAACATGACCATACCCTCTTCTTGGAGCTTGATGTTGGTAAAAAGTTCTCTCCTCCCGGTCATATGGCGTGAACATCCGCCGTCCACGAGCCATTTTGAATCTTCCATTGTGGTTATAGCCCCTATTACCTACAAAAGAATTTCTTTTAGGTACCCTATAATTTTGGGGTCCATGGGGGTTAGTCTTGAGACCTTTGGGTCTCTAAATATGTCTTGAGCTATTTCTCAATTTGCAATTATTAGCATAATGTCCAACTTTACCACAATAAAAACAAGTAGGAGTATTATAATTATTAGCACGTACAAAAGTCGGACCTTGGTTATTTTTCTTAAAAACACTTTGAAATGGCTTATAACCAAGTCCCGATTTGGAATGCTCACCTCTTTGTGCATCTAAAATTTTTGTGACTTTATCCGTACTTATGTTGAAACGATGCACGTCATTTTTCAAACATTCAATATCTTTTGTGAGCAATTCCTTTTCGGTTTCAAGAGAATGAATTCTAGTAAGAGTAAAAGCATGAGCTTTGTCTAGAGATTCATAAGAGGTAAATAATTTTTCCTTTTCAACCTTAATCTCCTTATGCTCCTTTTTCAAATTTTTGTATTTAACGATTAAGTTTTGAAACTCAATTTGCAATTCATCAAAATCACATTGCAAGTCATCAACTATGGAGGAAGTAGAAGAATTTGAGTGTACCTCATTGTTTTCATAAATCTATAGCCATGAGACCGTGTTCGGTTTCTCCTTCCTCATCGGTTGTTTGAGTAGTTCATCCCATGTTTTGACTCCGCATTTAGAGCCTTCTTTTTGTGAAAGGCTTCTTTTTCTTTTGCTCCTCTTCATCGAGCTTCGGGCATCGGCAATGAAGTGCCCGGGTTTTCCGCATTTAAAGCAAGCATTATCTCTTGGTTTTCTTGCTTTATTTTTATTCACAAATTTTGCAAATTTTCGAACAAGTGCGGCCGTCTCCTCATCATCATCATCATTATCATAATATGCATTATTAGAAGAAGAAGCAAGACCTTTAGAAATAATTTGCATACCCGATTGATTTGTGGATGGTTTGGAATTTTTCCTCTCCTTGAGATAGACTTCATAGATGAGTAGGTTTCCAATAAGCTCATCAAACTTGAGTGTCTCAAGATTTTGTGCCTCCGTGATTGCCGTTACTTTTTCGGACCATGAGCCGGGAAGTGCATTTAGTACCTTGGTCACCTTGTCTTCTTCGGAGATGACTTTGCCGAGGGCCACAAGAGGATTGACAATATTGTCAAGCCTTTCCACCATTTTGGAGATGCTTTCGCCATCATACATGTTAAAGTTTTCGAAGTCTTTAACAAGCATGGTCTTTCTTGCTTGCTTGACTTTCTTAGTCCCTTCATAGATTGTCTCCAATTTTTCCCAAACCTCATGTGCCGACCTTATGCCTCTTATGCGATTGTACTCGGTGGCGGTAAGAGAACAATGCAAAATATTTAAAGCCTTACCGTTTAGAGAAAAAAGCCTTTTTGTCGTTTTCATCAAACTCCTTGAAAGGTTTAGGAGCCAAGGTGCCATCCTCCGATTTCTTTGTTGGTTGATCAACTCCTTCAATGACCACATTCCAAATGTCGAACCCGCACTTTGTAGGAAGCACTCCATACGGTCTTTCCAAAATGCGTAGTTGTTGGCGTCGAATAGTGGTGGCTTATTGGTAGAGGCGCCGGTGGTGAGATGAGCATCATTTGTAGCCATGGATCTTTCCTCTTTACTTCGGAACAGCTAGCCAAAGAGTTTGGCTCGATACCACTTGTAAGTCCAGTGGCTACAATAATCTAGAGGGGGTGAATAGATTATGCCGATTTTTCGCAAATTACCCTCTTTTTCGAAACAACGAGTAGATAGCAAAAATGTAAATGCGGAAAATAAACAACACTCGTTGATTTAAAGAGGTTCAACCCACCCAGGGCCTAATCCTCTACCACCCCAAAGATATCTCCGGGATGGATTTTGAAAAGAAAAAAGGTTTTATTAATTTACCAAAAATTAATACAACACCTCGAGGATTACCACAACCCTCTTTCACCACCTCGAGGATTACCACAACCTCTTACAACACCTCGGAGGATTACCACAACCCTCTTACAACACCTTTGAAGATTACCACAATCTTCAAACACCTATCACCTAGATCACCCAGTGTATTCTTACCACAAGAATACTCACAAGGATGTCTTGTGTTGAATGATGACCAAAAATCAAGATTACAACTCAATAGTGATTGATACAATATGAGTACAAGTGTAATCAAGAATTGAAAGCCTAGACCTCAAATAAGTGCAAGTGAAAGTGCTTAGGCTAATACAACAAGATATATGAAAGTGTTTGCTCAATTGCTCTTTGCTTGTATATTGTGTGTTGTGTCTTGTTGTTTGAATGAAGCCTCTATTTATAGGAGAGGTCTTGGCTTTGATTTCAAGACATTGGCTCCTCCTCGGGAGTGATTTTGCAAAAGAAACCATTTAAAATCATCAATATATTTGTTAGAAATCAATCCCACAAAATAAGGAAAAGTCATTCAAAAATGCAACGGATAGTTTCTTTGATAAATATGGGGTTCGACCGGTCACAGAGATAAGATTGAAATTGAATTCTGCGAATTTTTACATAGGGGACCGAAGGGGGAGTGCGGCCGTGGCCGCTCTTAGTTGTGCCGGTTGCCGCCAGCGTTTTTACGAAATAGAGAAGTCCGGAACAAAAATCCAACTTGCAGTCTGTCGTCGCCGGGCGGTCGGCCTCGGCCGACACACCGGCCGCCCACCTGGTCGTCGGGCCCCGCCCGCTGTTTTCTTACGCCCCATTTTGTTTCTTAGCTCAACTCAGTGCGGGTTGCCCTATAGGCCACCGGTCGAGAACTGAAACAAATGTGTTGTCCAATGTTTTATTGAAAATAAACTTCAAGAAATACTCAGAAAAATAGTAAAAACATTTTAAGTTGTTTAAATATTTAGACAACATTTAGGGACATAGTTTTGGTTTGAAAACATATTTGAACAAAATCGAACATAATCATCAAAATCATGATAAAAACATTTATCTAACGTTTTTCTTGTCCATTTCTACCACATTTCTTTTGGATTTCCTCTCGCTCCTTCCCTTCATCATCGCCTCAACGTAACATTTTCTTGCCACTGTGCATTTCCCAATACTTCACCTATCCCATCCCCTACCACAAACTTAAGTTTCATGTGGAATGTAGATACAATAGCTTGAAAAGAATTAAAGGCAGTGTCTACAATTATAACATTGTAAGTGGAGTAAGAGTCCACAACAAGAAAAGTTACCATCCGTGTTTTTGCATGGGGAGATCTCCTAGAGACATAAAGGTGACTGTCCGAGCGGTTCCACCATTCCTCCTCCAAAGCCGAACAGGCGGTCTCACGGCTTGATCTCCATTTCACTCCATCCTTAAGTAGGCTTCATGAAATAATACATTGATCGAGCTTCCCAGATATCCACCATAGCCCTGCTACCTCGTAATTTGCTATGGTTGTTGTGATTACCATAAGCGTCGTTATGCGTGGCGATACATTGTTCATCTTTCGCCCGAAGGATATTTAGGGCCTTCCATTTTTCCCAATATCGAGCACCTCTCCCGAACTTCGGCGACGCTTCCCGCTCGATTTGAGTCTCCATCCGTCGGTCCCTCCTACGATCATATGAATAGTTCCTCGGATGGAGCCGGCTTGGCGAGGAGTGGCCATGTTTGTTTCGCAGCAGCCCTGTCTCGTCTATCGGACTTCTATCGACCCGGTCGTAGCTCGTGCTCTGTTTAACTTGATTCCGCAACCATCCTTTTCTCACCATGCGCTCGATTTCATTCCTTAAGTGCATTCTTGATGGTGTGTCCATACTCATTATGAAAGTCACAAAAGAAATTGGACCGAGGCCTAACGAGAAAGAGAGTAGTTCCCGGCTATTTCAACTCCCTATGCCCTCTTGTTGCCATTAACACATGTGCACGGGGGCGATCAAAGCGTGTACTTTGTTAGTTCGGCGCCCGATTTAATCTCAGGTCTTTCTTAGGCTCACGAAATCGCTTATGTCCTACCGCGGCACCTCTACTCTACCCGTCCTTCCTCTTTTCCCCTGTTGCCCTTCTTTCTTTCCTTCTCGTGCTTCCTCCAAGTTCACGACTTTTCAGCCACTGGCCAATAGATCGTCGAAATTTTTGGCGGGTCACTTAGCTATTGACTTGAAGAAATCACTTTCCGCAATCCTCGAGACAAGTGCATGGATAACACCTCTTGCGTAGGCGAGGTACATCCGATCTTCGCGAATGAATCTCTTCACATACCCCTAAGGGGTTCATGCTCTCCCGCTTTTATAGAAGAGAGTTAGAGCGATCTTTTGATGTTTCCGCGAGCCGGCGATTGGTGCAAAAAGGCCGAGTGAACTCATCAAAAGAACCAATGGTGTCGTTAGGGAGCCGACTAAACCATTCTTGAGTGATTTAGCCAGGGTGGTCGAAAAAACCCGACATTTTACTCCATCCGTGTATCGGGCAAAGCAAAGGTCAATTCTCGAACCGACACAAATGCTCCCATGGATCCGTGGTTCCGTCGTAGTCATAGCTCGGTGCCCTGAAATTAACGGGAGATCGTCGCCATGACCACTTCCTTAAACGGGATTCCTCTCTTTACCACATCTTGCCCGACATTCGCCTCTTCATCTCCTCATCTCTGCATGTAACTTCTCCAACTCCGACAATGGTTCCTCCCTCCTTGGCGCTACCCTATCCTCCATTCGACCCGCTTCCACTACAGAAGCGGCCTCCTTTCTGGCCCATAAAGTATTGACCGCACTTTGAACTATGGATGACAACTGGTCCCCGGTTACCTGGACCGACTATGCCGCGAATAGGGCCTCCAAGTTTGCCACGAGCATCCTCATCGTAACAGGAGTGGGAGGCACCCCCGATATGGTGACTCCTTCCCCACCGCCAGGCGGGGTCGCCTCTACCCCCGGTATAGTGACTCCATCTCCGTCGGGCGGGGTCACCCCCACCCCATCGGAAGATCCTCCCGCACCAACCACCTTCTTGCCTTTCGAACCTAAACTCGACATCCTCACGTCTTATACTCAATTTCCCACAGACGACGCCACTTGAAAAGGCCTCCAATGGCGAGATTTTCTCAAGATTCCAACCCGATCCTCGCCTAGCTTTGCAAAAGACTAACGGGAGAGAACTCCGGGTAAGCACTCGACGATCAAGTTAGTGAAAGGAAGAAGAATAAAGACAAGTGTATAAAATATAAAAGTCGAATAAAAATGCCAAGCTCCCTTGATTTCTCACCTTCTTCCTCCTTTTATACCCAAGCCCTTTGGTCCTTTGAGGTCCACGTGTCTAATCGGGATTGGGAGTCAAAACAAGGTGGAAAACCGTCAGAGTTGACAAAAAGAACTAGTCACATCGTCGGTCGACCGGGGATAGTTACTTCTGTCAAATCCGCGCTTTTAGGATATTAATTACTTGTCGGTCTTCTCTCGGAAAGCGAGTTATTACGCGCGGGTATGACATGACATTTAATAACTTCATGTCGGTCGTCCACTCTTTTAGTAACTTCCCTTGGTCAATCAAGGCTTTAGCCTTTTGTAGTCAAGTCAATCGTATCTACTAGTAACTATTAATCGGTCGGTCGCACCTTCTAGTTACTCTCTGTTAGCTCGGTCGTGCATTTCCCACAGTTACTCTCTGTCGGTTCGGTCGTACCTTAGTTACTCTCTGTCGGCATTTCTCGTACACCTAGTTACTCTCTGTCGGCCTCGTCCAAAGCTCTTATAACTCTATCAGGTCGTCCAAAGCTCTTAATACTCTATCAGGTCGGCCGAAGCTCTTAATACTCTATCAGGTCGGCCGAGGCTCTTAAATACTCTATCAGGTCGTCCAAAGCTCTTAATACTCTATCAGGTCGGCCGAAGCTCTTAATACTCTATCAGGTCGGTCGTACCATCTAGTTACTGCTCAGCTCGGTCATATACTCTTTGTTTAGGATCGCTCCTTTTATATGTACTTAGATACGCCGAATCACTATCTGTAATATTATATAGAATTCCAAGAAAGTATATTAAACTAAAGAGGAAAAAACACTAAAACTCCCAAACTATGCGGTTTTTTGCACTTTACCATATGGACTAATTTTCTTTACACTTTACTATACAAATTATACGAGTTTTGCACTTTGTCTTATAGCGGTCATCGCTGGTGAAATATTTTCCGAATATTCCGGTACGTGAGAGCAAAACCGTCTTTGCCTAAAATTCAAATAGAAGTAGTTACACTTTACTATCTGAACTTTGTTAAGAATTTCACTTTGACATCTGAACTTTGTGCAATTTTAACTTTGCCATATCAATTTAAGAAAATTAAAAAAATATGTGTATATACATTTATTTATCTTTTTTTTAAAAAGTTTTTATTCGTAAGAGGAAATTTTAATTACTATTTACCTTAGTAAAATATACTATCAATGGTATTATTTTAGGTTTTAGGTTTATGATTAAGGTGGGTATAAATATCATTGAAATCGATTTGTTTTTTGTTATTTAGACATTTTTGAATTGTTCTAAGGTTTAGGAATTTTTTATATTGATTTCACCCCAATTTTATAATGTGATGTTGCTTTAGATATGTACTTTTAATTCTTAGTTCAATTCTTAATTGCATATCCAAAACTTGATTATAGGGTTAAATAATTAATTTTTTTTTTCATAAATTCAAATAATTACATGTTTGACTAAACTTTTATACCACACTACATTACTCTCGTACTCTTACAAGTAGAGATTAAACTCAATAGGTATTTGGTGAACGAACAAAAACTATAATTGAACAGAAAATTTGGCACTCGTCGTGTGTTGAATATTGTACCAATAATTAGTTCGACTCAAATTTTTACCATACTTTTTTTTTTGTATTTCAATCGGTACTTCGATAAATCAAAATTGTGCAAAACAAATAAATATTGTAATCATAATTATAATATTATTGTAAATGATCTCTATTTTATATCTAATATTTATGATACGTATACTTATATATATGCTATGATATTATATAAAGTATAAAGTAGGCAAAAGCAAGGAATTAAAATAAGCAATAATTGTGTTTTGCAATGAAAGTCTTGTATCATCTCATTTCATTCACCACATATTTATACACAAAATTTTACTATTACACTTGTGATCTCCCTGTGTAATCTTGTGAATATTCTAATGCTAAAGTCCACCTCATGTGGCTCACGAGCCTTTTTGTTATAACACTCCCCCATGAACGTAGCATTGTTGTATGTTGGATGAGTATGTCTCGTTAAAAACCTCAAGCCGAAAAACCCTATGGGAAAAATCGGACATAAGAGAAAAAGAGTACATTCTCAAATTCAGATCTTGTACATAAGCTGCCTCGTTAAAACCTTAAGCTGGAAAAACTCAATGGGATAAAAACCAAACAGAAGGGAAAAAGAGTACACCGCACAATATATTTGCTCCCCCTGAAATGAAGAATATTAGCTGCATAATTGATCCATCAATCTTGCTTCGTATGAACTCTTCTCATTCCGATGCCGTAAACCATCTTCTCAAATGTAGACGTTGGTAAGGATTTTGTAAACAAATCGGTAATATTGTGACATGATCGAATCTGCTGAATATCGACCTCTCCACTTTTCTGGAGTTCATGTGTGTGGAAAAACTTTGGTGAAATATGTTTGGTCCTATCAACCTTTATGTAACCACATCTCACTTATGTTATGCATGCTGCATTATCCTCATAAGTAATAGTAGGAGTGTCTGTAACTGGTTTCAACTGACAAACATTTCGTATATGAGTTATAACTGATTTTAACCAAACACACTCTTTGTTAGCTTCATGAAGAACAATGATTTCACAATGATTGGAAGAAGTAGCAACTAATGTTTTTTTGGTAGATCGCCATGATATAGTTGTACCGTTATAGCAAAATAAGTAACCAATTTTTGATCGAGTTTTGTGCGGATCAGATCTATATCCAACATCATCATAACCAACTAACCCAGAGTTACTACGTCCATTAGACGCATGGCTAAATTCTCGTGGACAACCATAATGATAAGAAAACGAAACGTGATTGTATCCATCACAGGTGAATATGTTTCATCAAAATCTATCCTAGGTCTCTGGGAGAATCATTGAGCCACCAGTCGGGCTTTATATCTCACGATTTCGTTTTTCTCATTTCTCTTCGAACAAATACCCACTTGTATCTAATGGGTTTTACATTGTTTGGAGTTCGAGTAATTTGTCTAAATACATTCCGTTTTTCTAGGGAAGCTAATTCAGATTTTATTGATTGCATTCCATTATAGAATGTGGTTCACAATCATAATCATCATTTAAAATTTCTTGAGCAACCGAGAATGCAAAATTATCATCAATAATTATTTTATTTTGATCCCACATTTCATTACTATATTTCATGGGATTCTCGGTGCTATCAGAATTTTTGATTTGTACATTTTCTGAGATATTAGGATCTACAAATTCGTCTGGAGCATGCTCATTAGTATCAAATCTCCTCTTTCTTTTTCAAGGAACAATATCTTTTGAGCCAATATGTCTACCACATTTTTGTCGTGGGATATCATCATTCATTTTCTTATTTTCATTTGGAACAATAATCCTGGCTGAAGCATTTGCAGGCGGAATATGAGACTTTGTGACTTTACTAACATCATTAAATGAATCAGGAAGTCTATTCACAATATTATATAAATGAATGATTTTATTCACCGCACTTTCACATTCAGAAGTATGTGGATCTAAATGGGATAAACTTTGTTCATTCCAGAAGATACTCTCAACTGGTTTTTGTTTATCTAAAATATTTTTATCCATTCCCATTGATGAAAATATTGTCTAATCAAAATGACAATCCACAAATCTAGCGGTAAATAAATCTCCCGTCATTGGTTCTAAAAAATGAATAATTGACGGAGAATCAAATCCCATATACATACCAAGTCTATGTTGTGGACCTATTTTTAACCTCTGAGGAGGTGGAATTGGCACCTTAACAGCACACCCGAAAGTGCGTAGGTGCGAAATATTTGGCTCAAAACCAAGAGTTAATTGCATTGGGGAGTGCATATGATAAACAGTGGGGCATAATCTAATGAGTGATGATGCATGTAATACTACATGACTCCATGTTGCACTAGTGAGCTTTGATCTCATTAAAAATGTATGAGCAATGATTTGAATTCGTTTAATCAGGAATTCTGCCAATCCATTTTGAGTATGAACATGTGCTACTGGGTGTTCAACATTAATTCCAGTGTTGCGCAATATTCATCAAAAAAATTTGATGCAAATTCTCCGACATTATCCATATTATATTTTTGATGGGATGATTAGAGAAATGTGCTCGGAGTTTAATAATTTGCGCTAATAATTGAGCAAATGTAATATTTATAGTAGATAATAGACATACGTGTGACCTTCTACACGATGCATCTATTATTAAAACCATGAAATATCTAAATGATCCACTTGCGGGATGTATTGGTCCACAAATATCACCATGAATACGTTGTAAAAATAATGGTGATTCAAAACCAACTTTTTTCATGGAAAGTTTAATAATAAATTTTCCTTGTGAACACGATTCACAGAAATAATCTTTGGACATCACCATCTTCGTGCCTTTTAATGGATGTCCATTAGTGTGTTCAACAATCCTACGCATCATAGTTATTCCTGGGTGTCCTAAGCGATCATGCCATAACCCAAATATATTAGGATTCACTAGCTTCCATGGTATGGTGGCGTAGGATTCAAAAACTTTAATTGGGATACAATACAATCCAGAAGCTGTTGCTTCAAATTTCTCATGGGTAATTCTTTTTCCCGTTTTTTAGGATTTATACATATACACCAGAACTGGCAATTGAGAGGTAATTCTTCAAATTGAAAGGCCTTCCGAGCTCTGGCAAAAGCTCAAAGATAGATTTGATCACACCAGAACTGTGATACTCCCGCATGCACAATATGACTGGTAACAATTGAGATTGCAGGACTTCAAATCCGTTGTCGACTATAAGTCGGCATTATTTAAAATTGAGTCCCACTGGCTCTTTGCGGGACAAAATTATTTGAATATGATAAATTGGAGATCTCCTATATGCATAAATCGAATATTGTGCTCCAACAGCAATATAGACAACGACAATTTAAAGCATATTCTGAATTAATCTTGGTCTCTCTCACGGCAGAGAAAACCAATAAATTGCTATTGAGAAATCACGATTTGCGACCTTCTGGGTCTAATGCAGAGCCTGAAGCACATGCTAACTCCGGTAGAGGAGGGGGGCCGATTTAGAGGCCGTGAGTATAAACCCGGGCATGGTGGCCGCAGGGGTCATGGCCGTGGTGGTCCACATCAAAATACTCACAGATATGACCGTGGCAGTCGTAATTACTACAATTGAAATAATTATCATTATTCCCGCCAAAATGATTATATGGTCAAATAGGGGTTCAAAATCAGTCAAATCTTGATAAAGGAAAAATGACAATAGAAAGAACTAGTGGTGATCTTTGTAACTGATGTGGTATTACAGGACATTGGGCCAAAACATGTCGAACTGCCCAGCACCTGGTAAATCTATGCCAGGAATCAAAGAAAAATAAAGGCAAAAATGTTCAAACACATGCCACTGAGGCAGTGGAACCACCTACTACTAATGAAGCATACAAATCTGAAATTAAAATCACTCGATATATCTTATTTTCTTGAGGATCATGAGGCACAATGTGCCGACTGGATAAATTAAAAATAGATTCAATATTTGTATGTTATTTCTTGCGGATGATATATTCCCGAGATTAAGTTTGTTGTACCAATGCTTGTACTTGTCCCATTTCTGGTTTTAAGCTTTTAACATGAAATAATAAATATGTTTGTGTCTAATATTTTGATCAAAAAATATTAGTAAATTTCTACCAAAAAATTCACAAATTTTACATTCAAATTTTTCACATTAATTTCTCTCCTCCAACGGCTATATTAAACGACTATGAACAGTAACTTTTATCTATAAATATACCAACATTTCATTCAACAAATTCACACATGCTCTCTCATCTTTCTAAAAATTATCATCTCTTTTATTCCGAAAAAAAATGGTTAACTTAATCGTGGCATATCTCATCACAATGGTCTTCTTGTACACTATCCTACTTTTTGTTGGAGAATATCCTCCAGAGCATTTTTGGCTTATGATTAATTTCTTGTCTTCATGGTTTATCCATTGTTTGCATGGACAATTACTTTTAACATGTAATAGTTGATAGATTATGTACGCATATATTGTCAAATAAAATATTTTATATTTAAACTTTGGTTGTGCATTAATGTTGTTATTTAGTTGTTTTACATTTCAATTAAAGAATTTTTTGATAATCATATAATATTAATTCAATAATAATTATACTAGGTACACATGGGAAATACCGAGAAAGGAGAATGTTGCCTACTTGATAGTGCAACAACGCACTCAATATTAACAAATAAAGTATATTTATCGAGTGTGAAATTGTGCAAGGCACAAGTTACAACTATATCTGGTCCCGTTGAGATTATTGATGGCTCCGAGAATGCAACAGTGGTGTTGCCTAATGATACAATCTTGCATATTGAGAATGCATTATTGTCTAGTATATCAAAAAGAAATCTACTAAGTTTTAAAGATGTGTGTGATAATGGCTATCACTTGGAGACACTAAATGATAATAATAAAGAGTGTATATGTATCACATCCTATAAAACGGGAAAAAGAATTACCCATGAGAAATTTGAAGCAACATCTTCTGGATTGTATTGTGTCCAAATTAAAGCTTTTGAATCCTACGTCACCATACCATGGAAGCTGGTTAATCCTGATATATTTGGGTTATAGCATGATCGCCTAGGACACCCGGGAATAACTATGTGCACAGATGATAATTTTGCATTCTCGGTTGCTCAAGAAATTTTAAATGATGATTATGATTGTGAACCACGTTCTATAATGGAATGTCGTCAAAGCTGATTGATTAACATGTGGGGGAAGCAATAAAATCAATTAGCTTCCTTAGAAAAACGGAATGTATTTGGACAAATTACTTGAACTCCAAACAATGTAAAACCCATTGGATACAAGTGGGTATTTGTTCGAAAGAGAAATGAGAAAAACGAAGTTGTGAGATATAAAGCCGACTGGTGGCTCAAGGAGTCTCCCAGAGACCTGGGATAGATTATGATTAAACATATTCATCTGTGAGGGATACAATCACGTTTCCTTTTCTTATCAGTATGGTTGTCCACAAGAATTTAGACATGCGTCTAATGTACGTAGTGACAACATATTTATATGGTTCATTAGATTCTGATATTTATATGAAAATTCCAGATGGATATAAAATGCTAAAATCAGATACTCCCCGTGAATTATACTTGATCAAATTACAAAGATCGTTGTATGGATTAAAGCAATCCAGTCGCATGTGGTATCATAGACTTAATGAATACCTTTCTAAGGAAGGTTATAAAAATAATACCATTTGCCCATGTGTTTTTATTAAAAGATCAGATACTGGATTTGCTATCATTGTTGTCTACGTCGATGACATGAATTTGATTGGCAACCCTGAATAACTATCCAATGCTACTGAATATCTAAAGAAAAAGTTTAAGGTGAAAGACTTAGAAAACACTAAACTTTGTCTTGGCTTGAGTTAAAGCATAAAGATAACGGGATACTTGTCCACCAATATGCTTATACTAGACGGATACTCAAACAATTTAATATGGACAAGGCTCATCCCTTGAGTACCCCTATGGTTGTGCGCAGTTTAGATGCCGAGAAAGATCCATTTCGATCAAAGGAATCTGATGAAGAAATTTTAGGTCCTGAAGTGCTTTACCTTAATGCTATTGGAGCATTAATGTATCTAGCACAATGTACACGACCTGATATTTCTTTTGCAGTAAATCTACTTGCACGATATAGTTCTGAGCCAACTCGAAGACACTGGAATGGTATTAAACACATTTTTCGATATCTCAGTGGTACTACAGATTTGGGGTTATTCTATTTCAAGGAATCCACTAACTCTGAGTTAGGTTAGTTGGTTATCCGATCTTTGGATATAGATCGATCCGCACAAAACTCGATCACAAACCGGTTACTCATTTTGCTATACAGACAAATATGTCATGGCGATCTACCAAACAAACATTAGTTGTTACTTCTTCCAATCTTTGTGAAATCATTGCTCTTCATGAAGCTAGCAAAGAGTGTGTTTGGTTAAGATCAGTTAGAACTCATATACAAAATGCTTGTCAGTTGAAACCAGTTACAGACATTCCTACTATTATTTATGAGGATAATTAGGGCTGCAAATGAACCAAGCCGCTCGTGAGCTATTCGGAGCTCGATTCGATAACAGCCCATTCGAGTTCGTTTAATGAGGCTCGTTAAAATAAACGAACCAAACTCAAACTTAGAGATATTCGGTTCGTTAGCTCGTGAACAAGCTCGTTAGTAAGCTCGTGAATAAGCTCGATAGTAAGCTCGTATAAATTAAACTAATAATTTGATTTTAATTTAATTTTTCATATTTTTTCTTAAGATAATATAAAAATATTTCAATAAAATTATTTTTTTGAATAAAATTATAATTTTTAATAAATATATTATGAATTTTAAATATAAATAATTTTATTTTTTTGTAATAAATTGAAGATATTTAATTTTTAATTAATATATACTAAGCTCGTTTAGACTCGAAAAAGTTCGTGAGCCATCAACATGTTCGATAAATTTAGGCTCGAGTTCGACTCGATAATAAACGAGCCAAACTCAAACACTCAAAAGCTCGGCTCGGTTCGGTTCGATTGCGGCCCTAACTGGATAATGCATCATGCATAACACAAGTGAGAGGTGGTTGTGATAGGACCAAACATATTTCACCAAAATTTTTCCACACACATGAACTCCAGAAAAGTGGAGAGGTCGATATTCAGCAGATTCGATCATGTCACAATCTTGCCGATTTGTTTACAAAATCCTTACCAACGTCTACATTTGAGAAGATGGTTTATGGCATCGGAATGAGAATAATTCATACAAAGCAAGATTGATGGATCAATTATGCAGCTAATATTCTTCATTTCAGGGGGAGCAAATATAATTGTACGATGTACTCTTTTTCACTTCTGTCTGGTTTTTCCATTGGGTTTTTCCAGCTTAAGGTTTTCAACGAGGCAGCTTATGCACAAGATCTGAATTTGAGAATGTACTCTTTTTCTCTTATGTCCGATTTTTCTCATAGGGTTTTTCGGCTTAGGGTTTTAACGAGGCATACTCATCCAACATACAACAATGCTACGTCCAAGGGGGAGTGTAATAACAAAAAGGCTCGTGAGCCACATGAGGTGGACTTTAGCATTAGAAGATTCACAAGATTACAAAGGGAGTTCACAAGTGTAATAGTAAAATTTTGTGTATAAATATGTGGGAAATGAAATGAGATGATACACGACTTTCATTGCAAAACACACTTATTGCTTATTTTAATTCCTTGCTTTTGCCTACTTTATACTTTACATAATATCATAGCATATATATAAGTATACGTATCATAAATATTAGATATAAAATAGAGATAATTTACAACAATAAGTATATTTTTCATACAATTTTTCTTCTTTTTTTTTTTTCAATTCTGTCAAGGATATTTTCGACTTTACACAAGTTCTATTATTTTTATAGCAGCCACTCAAACTCAGCGTACTTTTTGAAACTTAAATGAGTTTTTCTTGTAATTAAACCAAACCCCATGGGTACTTCTTTTTTAAACTATCCCTGATACTTTCTATTGCAAATCCCCAGCATCAAATGATTCAAATTCCTTATTCCCAACATTGAAGTTATTCCACATACTGCAAATTAAGGTTCACATAAGAACTACCACTGTTTAGTTAATACTAGCAGATAACGTCAAATATTTGTGATGGGTTGCAAATGAACTAAACTGCTCGTGAGCTATTTGGAGCTCGACTTGATAAAAGCTTGTTTAAGTCCGTTTAATGAAGCTCATTAGAATAAATGAGCATTCTCAAACTTAGAAATATTCAGTTCGTTAGCTCGTGAACAGATTCGTTATTAAGCTGGTGAGCAAGCTCATTAGTAAACTCGTATAAATTATACTAATAGTTTGACTTTAATTTTAATTTTTATACGTTTACTTATGATAAATATAAAAATATTTAAATAACTTATTTGTTTGAATAAAATCATAGGTTTTAATAGATTTATTATGCGTTTTAGATATATATAATTTTATTTTTGTAATAAATTGAAGAATAATATAATTTATAATTAATATTTACTAAGCTTATTTAGGCTCGTTTAAGCTCGAAAAAATTCGTGAGCCATCAATATATTCAATAAATTCAGGCTTGAGTTCAGCTCAATAATAAACGAGTCAAACTCAAACTCTCAAAAGCTCGGCTCAGTTCGGTTCGATTGTAGCCCTAGCCGAAAGTCAACCATGTCTAAAACAACATAAAACTTTGGCATCAATCTCACAGAAGCAGATAAATGAGCAGTAGCAACTTAGCTAAAGGAAAAAACTTAATGGCTTTTCAGAAACTAATCAAAGCTAAAACTGAAAGAACACAAGCAATAATACCAGAGATCAATTCTCTCGAAGACAACAAACTAAGCTGTTAGCACAAGAGATAAGAGTGGCGCTAACCCGTATATTTGCGCAATTCGGATTCTAACAACTCGCAGCCGGCATTACATGAAGTTAAGATTGAGGATATAATCCTCCTTTGCGAATTTCTGAACTCGATTGCAAGCTTTACGTCCCAGCTTGCCTTTTCCCTACAAGACGAAACGTTCCAACAGTATATGACGTTGTTCATTATTTAAAATCGTACGCAAATTACAAAAGGCACACATGTGATTTAGCCTAATTACGAACAGATCCAGTTATCTTTCAAAATTACAATACTCCATTGAGGTTTGTAATTTTTTTCGGATAATTACAAAGACTACCCTGAGGTTTGTGGTAATTACAAAAAAAACATAGAGAAGTTTCAAAATTACAAAAGTCCCCCTGAGATTTTATTATGTCTTAAATGTAAAGGGGTGACTGTAATATTATTACAAATGTAAAGGTGTTTGAAACGGTTTTACTTATGAAGGGGGCAAAATGCAACACATAATCAAACTTGAACAGTTTTTTGTAATTTTCAAAAACCTAAGGATTTTTTTTATTAGCTCAAACATTGGGGATTATTTTTGTAATTATCCCTTTCTTTTTTGTACAAATACCCTCCTTTAATAGTTGCAAATTTGTAAAATAGAAACAAAGGCCAAGGGTGTCTTTTTTTTGCAATTTTGAAAGATAACGGGAGTGTCTTGTAATAAGACTGAACCTCAAGAGTAGTTTTTGTAATTTACCCTAAATTGTAACGTGTTACGCATAGCCGGGAGTTACCTGTCTTCTGGATTTTCATCACCGAGGGCTTCCATCATTCCTTCAAAAGTAGCACTCAGATCTCTAAGAACATCGATGTCAGTTTCCAGGAGTTCCTGTGTCTGAAAAGCAGTTATACAGATGACCCAAGAATAAGCAGTTATAGTTTTTGTGTTTGTTTAGAGAAGTTCTCAATGGAAATGAGCTCATTTTCAGTTTTCACATTTTTATGGAAAAATTCTTTTTTTTTTTCAACACAATCACGCAAATCGATGTGAAAACACACTTCAAAAACTATAACCAAACAATTTTTCACTACACTAAGCAAATCTATGTAAAAATAAATACACTTCAAATGCTATAACCAAACATATTTTCAATTTTTTTTGGAGGTGAACATTTTCATTTCAAACATGTACCTTAACTGAAATCTGACTATTTCTGTTAACAAACCAAACATATATTAACTTTTCATACGAAAACCAATAACTTCTAAAGGGTAAATTGCAGTTTTAGTCATGTAACTTTAGGGTAGTTGCAATTTTAGTCCTTTATCTTTTAAAGTTGTATTTTTGATCTGGACAATTTTGCCCTTATGGCTAAATAGCATTTTTGGTCATTTATCTTTCTAACAGTAGCAATTTTAGTCCTATAACTTTCGAGCATTAACAGTTTTAGTCCTTAACACATCATAGCTAATTTATCCAGATAAACCCAGATTTTATAGAATAAAAGATTCACATTTTCTGACACATATTTTTGTTCGTGGCATTGTTAGAGCATTATAGAATAAAAGATTCACATTTTCGAGCATTAACAGTTTTAGTTCTTAACAAATATGATTGTTCCAATATGTTATCTTGTCCTGGTGCTCTTGTGCATACATCGTCAAAATTTGACAATATGTCCTATAAGTGGCGGATCTAGGATTTTTAAATTTGGGGTACGATAGATTTAAAAAAAAATGTGCATATAAATATTGTTAATTATTTAAAGTCATAGTACAAAATGCTTCTTAAAATTTTTTAAAAGTTGATTATGTAACCGTACATGAAAAATTAATACATATATATAAAAAAATTATTAGAATAATTAAGAAAACAAGATACAACAAAACACAATTTTGGTAATATTATTGATATTATTAGATTTTTGTTTTTTGATATTTTTAGTTTTGTAGGTTTTGACTTTTGTCATGGTTTATTTATTCAAGTTGCTAAGTCAATCTTTTAATTTTTGAAATTTTATTGTGGGGATTTGTATTGTTTTATTTGAATTTTCTAATTCTATTTTTACTTTTTGTAAAAATAGGGGTACAAATTTATTATTAATTTTTTCTTTACTAAAAAATATAGTTGAATTTTTTCAGTTTGGGGGTACAGTTGTACCCCCAATTTTATACGTAGATCTGCCGTTGTGTCCTATAAGGTAGACATCTTGGACAATTGTCCAGATCCATTTTCTCGGAGAAAATTCTCCTCACCAATTGTTAATTACATAAACATAATAAATATAACTAAAAGTTCTTAATAAACCTAGGCTCTGATACCATTTTGAGCAAAACACTTAGTCAAATAAGCCATTGATGTGTATAAGGGTATTCTTGGTATTTTGAAAATATTAAATAAACCCAGGGGATCAATTTTGCAACAACTTGAAACTTACAGGACCAAAATTGCTTAGGTATGAAACATATATGACCAATTTTGCAAAAAAAATCAAACTTACTGGACCAATTTTGCAAACTCAATACTTATAGGACCAGAATTGCAAACTGCCTATAGTTATAGGACCAATTTTGCAATTTTCCCACTTCTAAAATTTACTTTCAAACACTATAAACTAGAAATTGAACTTAGAAATACATCCATAAAAGACCTAAGATTTTCTTAACTCTTTTAGAAAGAGTAAGCGCAATAGATGTCTTACATGGGTTTTTGACCGATGCACTAAATTTCTAGCTCTGCGGAGATGATCCAGCAATGGAGTTGGCAATCCATAATGAAAGATTTCATGGTTCTTCGAGAGCCATGTCCACGAACCATGTGAGAGATCCATTGGATGCACGGGTGTTACAACCCGGAATCTTCATCCTGAGCAACATCAATATCTGACAAAGAATGATAAACAAATAGTAATTAACATATCGAAAGGAGTGATAAAAAGAAGGGTTAATTACAAAAAATACCCTTGAGGTTCAGTCAAATTACAAACAATTATCTATCAAATTTACAGATACCCTGTAGCAAAAAAAAAATTTACAGATACCCCAATGACGTTTATTTCGATTATGAAAATGTCACCCTCAAGAGGGAGGTATTTGTTAAGCAGATACAAACCTCAAGGTGGTGTTTGTAATACCTTAAGGCTGGTATATATAATTTTGAAAGATAACTCGAGTTTTTCTGTGACTAGGCTGAACCGTAGGGGTAGTGATTATAATTTACTCTAAAAAAATTTGAACAGTAACTAAATGAGAACAATTAGCAAATTGCATATTCAACTTGTTCTATCGTATAATTACGCAAGAAGATAGATTAAGAAAAATACCTAGTGGAATAACATCATAGGGATTGTCGCCTTGTGGTAAGAAGCCGTAGAAAGTCAACGCATGAGAACTGGAGAAATTTCCATAACTAAGAAAGCATTGTTCGCCGGAACGGCATGCTCTTGATAAAGGAAATTTCAAGGAATTTGTGGTTGCATCAATTCTGCCATAATGTATTATGTGAGGGCATATCTGTAAGAAGAGATACATAAATGTGTTAAGAAACATAATAATTAAGTGAGGAAACTCAATAGAACTGCCGAGAAATGGTCTTGTATGGTTATGTTTCCAAGTGCACATTTACATTTTCCGTTTCATAAAAATGGAATTATGTTTGTTTACAAATTTTTCCATTGCAAACCATCATTTTCACTTTCCATTTTACACATAAAAGTCTCAAACCTATAATTTCAATTCTCAACCCTATACACTACCCTACGTAACTTATCAATCACTATTATCATCTTTTTTCATCCAATTATACCAATGAGACCTACCAATCCCAATTCTATCTACTTAAAATAATACTATTTTTAAATTATATCGATTTAATGGGGCCCACCACTTATAATCTTACAAATATAATATTATTTATTCAATTAAAAATATTAAAAGTGGCCCCACCACTATCATCATTTCAAAATATTATATACGTACAAAACTATTTCAAAATTACTCAACCAAACATATTATCATTTCCAAACCTACATAAAATCTAATTTCATTCATTCATTTAAATATAATTCCAATTTTCACACAAAAACTATTAAAGTTTCAAACCCATTTTTCATCACTAGAAGCTGGAAATGGACCTGGAAACATAACCATACAAGGCCATTGTCTGTCTTTTTGTATCTGGAGAAGCGTGGTTCGAAAAGTTAAACTTCCTTTATATTCATAAGTTTATCTTGTCTACTTACAAATTCATCCAACTTGCAAACAAACATATAAGTACAGACTCGTAAAAGGGATTATATTACCGAGTGATTGAGAAAGCCAGCAACAGGAATTAAGCAAGTCCGTAGCTTTCCATCACTGAAGATAACCTTCATGCAATTTGAGTACCAGAGCTCACAAGCCCATAAGAATTGCTCCCATGTATACAACTCTGGTGGAAATACATCAGGATTACGATCGGACAATGTTGGAAATAACTCATCATACTGTGCGCGTAAGTGCTGAAACAAAAAAAAAAAAAAATTGTTGCATCGGCGTCTCAAAATGCAATAAAAAGAAATCAAAGAAAATGGTGGATGCTAACAAAACAAACCTAGTAGTGACTAATATCTCAGAATCATATGGCTTTCTAATTAAAATCGGTCATTTTAAAGTCTCATGATCTCATCAGAACTACAGAAACTTGTGGTGATAAGTAAATTTGGCAAAAAGAATTAGCATTGCGTAGTTATATTAACCATATTATACGCCTAGGAATCTGAATATTATGATAAACCATGAATTAGAAATTACTGTTACTATTCGAAATGAAGAATAAACCATCCCACATCTTAAGCATAAAATTTCTTATATTCTTCCATGCCATGTCTTAAGAGTGGAAACTTCTTATACACTTTACTATATCTAGTCACTCCTTTTACTCCCCAATGTTCTATTTTAATACACGTACATACAAGAACATAACTTAAAAAGAATGTCAACAAGATCAAGGTGGCTTTTTCTGTCTTAGTATGTGTAAATTTGATCTTCACCTTTTTCCCTGAAGTCGAAATGAAGAATTTATCTTCAACATAAACAAGAAAGCAGGCACCATCACAAAAAAATAAAATAAAGGCACTTATTTTAGATAAATTGAAGTATTTATTTTTCCCTATTCAGGGCATATTAATAATAAAAGTCGAAATGCTCAATACCTCTTTGGCTTGCACAACCTCTTCCAACAGCAAGGTTCCATCTAAGGACATGACAGCATCAATTCCGAAGCTCAATCCTGAATTTTTTAAACAAAACAAATACAATGTATGTTAGACAATGCTTAAGCAAGTTAAACAGAAATAATTGGAACAGAGAATTTGCAGTAAGGTGTTCCAAGTATGTCAAACGACATAAGTGCAGTACAAGGAAGAATAAGGTGATAATTAATAGGTCACAACAACTCAAATTGATAACAGAAGACTTACCCGTGTTAAATCTTTCGGGTAGTGTATCAAAATACAATTTAAATTTGGATTTCTTGTTGTGCTTCTCCTTCATGCTCCACAAGAGCAACATTGTCTCCTCAGAAATCCCATCAATTTTCTCAAATATAGAAAACTACCTTCAAGATAATATTATTTATAATATGATATAGGAGAACAGCATAGCATGTTATCAACCAAATGCTTTTAAAACAATAAGATTACCATGTCAGATTCATATAAAAGCTCCTCAGATATGATGACAGATACAGGGATCTCCAGGGCAATATCTCCAACTTTTAGGTCCTCTTTAGCTATGGCCCCTCTTCCTGCTCCTTCAACATCTACATCAAAAAATTAGAGAAAAATTCTTTCACATAAGCACTTCCATTATAGGGATAATTACAAAACCTACCTACAAAACTACCCTGTGATTTGTGTTAATTACAAAAAAACCCACAGGCTTTTGAAAGTTACAAAAAACCCAGAGGTTTTATTTTGTATTACACTTGACCTAATTCATAAGCAAACATTTCAAACACTCCCCTTACATTTGTAAAATATTGCATTACCCCCTTACATTTTAACACTAAATCAAACCTCCAGTGTTATTTTGTAATTTCCAAACATCTCTGGGTTTTTTTGTAAATAACCCAAACCTCAGGGATAATTTTTGTAATTGTCCCTTATTTATAATCGTTTAATTGTAAGAAACTTCTAACTGCACCAACCATCGTTAGAGAAGGGGCAAATACAACAGTACATTAAAATGCACTTACAAGCTATATCCAGTTTTGTCTTTACACCATTATCAACACCCCAATCTAATAGACCTTTTTCTTTGTCACAGCTGACGTCTCCAACTATTTTTGTCTCCTCGCTAAATTTCATTCCAACTTTATCGATCCTATCAACGATTTCTTCTTGTAATTTCTGCTGTATAGTTTTCATTGTGTACTTCTCACCGGACCGCGACTTATCAATGACTTCAAGTATTGAATGGAGAGCTTCCAATTCATTCCTTGGACTAATGCTATCTCTCAGATTAATAATATCTCCACCAAAATATAGTTCTACCTGAAACATAAGCCATTCAGAGAACAATGTTATTATGTTAGTTACTTGTAGGAGTTTAGTGCAAACAACGATAAACCTGGGAAGTTTTTAATGAAATTTTGGAGCCTAAGATTATAAAAGAATTTCTGAGGTAACAGAAAGCTCATTATTGATAACATACTTTCGATATTATTTCTTTAACTTGAAATTTTTGGTTATTAACATTTTCAAAAAGGCAAAACATATTTAGTTCAAAAATTTTCTGGCTACTTTCAATGTTATTCTTGTGCAGACAAAGATAGTCTTGAGAAGTTTAAATTGAAAATTGTGGATCCAATGACTACAAATAAACACTCGTTCTTCTAAATCAAACTCAATTGTTGATCTATAGTGTTCTAATTAAGCTTTTTGTTTTAACTTGATGTATGATCGTATTCACATTAGCAATAACTTACGCTAGAATCCCAGGGATTCATTTGGATGGATGGATTTGAAGCTTAAGATTTCAAATCCATTGAGCTTGTTTGGATAATCTCATGATACAATGGATTTCAAATCCATGAGCTCCTATTTTAAGCTATTTTTTGAGTCATTGTGGTGGATTCAAATCAATCTTATATGGAGTAATTTGAAATCCTTCCCCCAAATACTACCATCAAATCCAAATCTTTCCAAAATGCAACTTCAGTGTTCTCCAAAGTCCTCTGTCATCTATGATTAATCTTATGATTCATTGATCAGTAGCGTCTTACTTGAAAGTCCTTTCCACTTCTTCTAGAAGAAGATATATTTATCTAGATATAGTTAAATAGTATAACCAAGTCCCACAAGTTTTCTATGTAGTTGAATATTGTTATGGATAAGGTTACCTCGTTGAAGTTTATGATTCTTGCCCGTTGAACCAATACATCTAAGAAATCGTTCAGCTGATCAGGAGTACATGAGCTTCTAATACACAACGAACCCTTGAGATCAATACCCATATCCTCAAGTAATTTCTATCACAAGACAACAACTAAATGCATTAAGGAAAAATAATAACTTTAACTGGATAATTCATAATTGCAGTTTTGTAACATCAAAAAAAAAAATCTCACACCTTTTTTCCGAAGAGAGGGTCAGTTTCAGGAAGCTCAAGAACCAAAGTAAGTTCATCATCATTCTCATGCTGCCACAAATCATTGGACACGGTATGAGCTAATTATCAATAAATTTCTTCATCCTTGATAAATTAACAAGAGAAATCAAACCGGGAAAAAAAATTCTTTCATAACAAAATTCCCAAAATATAATGAAAAAAATCTGCAAGTCTCTTCAATCCTCCCAAATTTCACCTATATTTTTCACTTTTTTATACGCTACTGCATACTGGTTGATACGCAGAATTCCATTATTAAATGATACAAAGTCGATTATTACGAAACCAAGAAAACGACAAATAAGAAGAAAAAAAATTGGAACTGCAAAAGCAAGTCTATTATCAATTCTACCAAAAAATCCAGGTCTGCAAAATAGCTTATTTTTCGATATACAAATGCTACATGTAGAAACATAAAATGCACACAGTAGAATGTGGTTGTGCGTTTCAGATGAAGATTTACCTTATCAACGTCCATGGTAGAAAGAAAAAGTGGGGCGGGAAGAGAGTCAAGCAGTCAGTCTGTAGCGGCTGAGAAGAGAACTGAGAACTGAGAAGTAGAAATTGAAGGGAATTGCACCGAGGTCAAAACGTCGTGAAAGCGTGGTTTCAGACTTTCAGTTAAGTTTTCGTAGGAACTAATAAGTCACTTGTGTCGCATTACACAGAATTCAATGTTTGCATTCGTTTTCTATGAGGTGTAAACGAGTCGAGTCGAGCCGAACATAGTATAGTTCAAGTTTATTTGAAATTTTATCGAGCTTCGAAAATTGTATTTGAGTTTGGTTAGATTATTAATCATGTCGAGCTTGAACGAGCTTTAGTCGAGCCAAACACGAATCAAGCTCGAGTAGTTTGATATTTTTACACATGTTATGTTATTTTTTTACTAATAGAGTCAAGCTCGAGCCGAGCTTTATATTCTATCGAACAAAAAATTGTGTTCAAGCTTGGTTCGTTATGTTAACGAATTGAACTCAAACGAACTTTTACCGATCGATCTCGAGTACCTTGGTTCGATTTTCACCCCTAATTCTCTCTCTCTCTCTCTAATAAATTTATGCTGAATTCTTTTAGCTTTTTTAGGATGCATTATTAGTTTTAAAAATATTGTAAACACAAGCTTTTCAGTACTTACAATCAGGGGCGTAGTCAACCGGCTTTAGTACCCTTAGCCTATTAAAAAAATATATATATTTTTTTTATTCTTTTTACCTTATAAAAAATGCAAAAAAAAAATTGGGGGGGGGGAGCCCCTACATCCGCCCCTGCTTACAATTAGAATTGTCAAATGGATTCAGTCGGGCCAGATGGTCAGGACCAAAGAGAAAAATCGATCCAGGTTGATCAGACCGATCCGACATTTCGAGCCAAATGCGCCCGCTCAAATAGGTCCGATCCTTTCGGGCATATGAAATTGCAAGCTAGACTGGCATTTTGACCGGTCCGGTTGGCTGCCCCATCAAGCTGGGTTGGTTTTGAGAATTCTATTTACATTTTTTGGGCACGTTTGGTGGGAGCTAGAAATTTCACTTTTTTAATAGTATATTTATTTAATAATTAAGGGTACAATAATTTTAAAAGAACGGAAAAAACTCATCCCATTCTTCTACGAGAAAATAATAATTTTAGTTTCGCATATAGATCACTTCATAAACATTTTTTACTGAAAACAATTTGATATAGGAATATTTGATATACTTTTCGCTCAGTGTAGGAATATCAATATATATTAAACTCCAAAATTATGTAGTAAGAATGTTTTTTTAGTAAAATAATCGTTCAGTTATTATATAAGATTTGGACTCCCATAGGAATGGACAAGTTACATTAAATAAATTTAAAATGTAAATTGTTCCTTTTGTTCAAATCTTAGGTGTGCTTCTCAAAAAAAAAAAAAAAATCTTAGGTGTGCATTTAATATTTTAAAAATACAATTGAGGGTATCTCAATTGTATTTTTTTCTTAAACATTGCTCTCATGTGCGTATCTTTCTATTAAAACTAAGGATTAATTACAAAAGGTACCATTGAGGTTTGACCTAATTATAAAAAAATCCAACTAACTTTCAAAATTATAAAAAATACCTCCGAAGTTTTATTTTGTCTAACATTTAAACCCTTCATAAGCAAAAAAATTTCAAAATCACCCTTCGTATTTATAAAATATTGCAGTTTATCCATTAATTTTAACACTGAATCAAACTTTAGGGGTATTTTTGTAATTTTAAAAGTTAACTAAGTTTTTTTTGTAATTAGGTCAAACCTCAGGGTACTTTTTGTAATTATCCCTAAAACTGATGCTGGGAGATTGGGAAACCTATTCATGGGATTTATCAGTGATCAAATTAAGGCCCGACAATTTTAGTTGGGCCTTTTAAAAGAATATGGACCCTTTAGCTGTAACTTCTTTCAATGTGGGCCAAACATTTATTTGGATAACGTGCCGGTATGTGGCCCAAACAGTGAAGCCATTAATATGGAGTGGAAAAATACTAAAGAGGAGTAAAATATATGCCTCTATATTAAGGGAAAATGGCAAATGCCATTATTTCAGTTTTTCTGATTTACTAATTAGAAATGATGAGTTTAATTATGAGAGTTTTCTTATGATCATATACAATTACAAATCAAAGTAGATAAGAGATGCACGTAGGGATGAAAAATTAAGGTTATTCCATATCCGAATTAAATTAATCATTAAAAAGCCATTAAAGCTCAATTTGATAATCCTAACAAACTAAGCTTAAAAACCGTTTTCCATTCAATCAAATTCTCAAGTTAAAAATTACAAACTACTTGGACTGACTCACAGTTATCTTGATTAAAACTCGTTTGCGTCAGATTCATTTTTGTACTCAAAACCCATTTCAAGTATGATGCTGCAAAAATCCGTACAGTTCACTCCGAGTAAGGGTAATCCAAAATAAGGTATTTGATTTTGGTCCGAATTCCAATCCAACGTGTAGGAGAATCGTTCTGCAACACGCAAACAGGATTAGAAAGGTCCACAGAGTCCCAGGAAGCCCCTCTGATGCTTAACAGTTTAAGTCAGCAGATAATGTAGGAGAAAATTCCAGAGCGCATGAAATAATTATCAGTTAAATTGTGTTTGATTAAAAATAATGAATGATGGGCTATTTATACTTGGGACTATGGGTCACATGAGCCAAATATAACAAATTGGGCCTTTAGAGCCTGATATTATGTTTGAGCGTCGTGGGCTTGATGCGATATACTGGGCCTCGTGGGTGTTTTTTATTAACTTGGCCCAATTAATGTCTTTCATTAATAATTAATTAAAGAGAATTAAATAAATAAAATCGATTTTTACCCCAACAAAGAATTATCTCGACCTCAAAAAAAAATCTATCTCAACACAATTCGTTTACACCGATGAACATATAATGCACAATTCCCATTTAATTTTGACAAATTTTGAATGGTGCACACACAATAATGAAAAGAAAAAGGCATTGTGCTTATAATAAAACTAACTCTTCCACCTTAGGATATTTGAGAGAACATCTAAAAAAAAAAAAAAAAAAAAAAAAAAGTTGTGCATTAGCACAATATCTACTTGCAGATGCTTTAGATCATGTTGCCATTTCTTGGCCTATCATTCAAAGTACAGTAGTTGAAATTTTGTCTAGTTTGGACTATGTTTTATGTGCACGGTTGTAAATTTTGGTCCAAGATTCTCAGATATTTAGGATTAATTGGCAATCCATGTCCATTTGAAGTGCCCTTTTAGTCGTAGATCCTTCTATTGACACAAGAACAACCAGCTGCCATTGGTTCTCTATGCATATTAATCTTAAATAATAGGGATTATTACAAAAACTATCCATGAGGTTTCGGTTAATTACGGAAAAAATCCATAGATGTTTGAAAATTACAAAAAAAAAAAAAACTTGAGGCCTTATGATTTTGTGTTACATATAAGAGTGTAACTGCAATGCTTTTACAAAGGGATAATTACGAATTACCCCCTAAGATTTGCGCTAATTATAAAAAAGCCAGATCTGATTATGTTTTAATTTAAGGGGATAATGTAATATTTCTATAAATGGGGGGTTAAAATATTGTTTGCTTATGAAGGGGAAAAAATGTAAGATTTTAATCAAACCTCAAAGTTATTTTTGTAATTTTCAAAAACCTCTTGAGTTTTTGTAATTAGCCCGAACCTCAAGGTTTTTTTGTACATATCCCTTTTATAAATGTAAATGAGGTGTTTTGAAATGTTTTTGCTTATGAAAAGGATAAAGTCTAATACAAAATTAGACCACGGTGGTTTCGTAATTATCCGGAAAGAATAATTCACATTATAGAATCAGAAATAGCTCTGTTTTTACATAAAACTTGACAAGTGGGCTTAAATTGATCATTATTTGTCTACGCTATCACCTCCTGTAATTGTGATTTCTGACTCTCTAGTCAAAGAAAATAAACGAGAAAGTCTTATTTTCGAACAATGTTTCACGAATCTTTAGCTTGAAAAAAGGGTAGTCGTAAACTCTAAAAACTATAATCTTTATTTTATTTTCGAATATGTAAAGAGTTTCTGTGCAAAATACATAAATATATAAACAAGAAAAAATTAATATGCCCATGAGAATGAGAATAGTATTTATTAAAATTTTGAATTATGTGTGTATTTTTGTCATAAACTTTAAAGATATAAACAATTTTTTTTTAAAATCAAAATGAATTTCATTCGTATATCAAAAGAAACTTACAATTAATTACAATAACGAGTGCAAAGTTGTTGCAATCCCTACATGATCATATATATCTATATAGATGTAAAACCAAAAAAAATAAACATATATATAAATCTAACTAATATGTAGAATCAGAATTTTGCAATGGGGGCGCTGGACAAAACATGTACCAATGATGATTTCACTTCTATCACGTTCATTGGGTAATGGTCATTTTATCTTCTGAACAAAATTCCACATTTTAGACAAACTTATTAACAGAAAAAGCCACCTATTTGGGACAAATAAAAACCACCTATTTGAAACAAATTTATTTCGATTCAAAAATATAAATTACTTCTTCTATCCTCCATAGGACGAGGAAAAAAAAAGGAGGAAGATTGAGGAGAACAAATGGCTATGGTTTTGAGAGGAGAAAAATAGAGTTTTTATTTTTATTTTTGGAATTAAGTACTTTTAAACAATTTTGTCCAAAGTCAAAATATTTCTTAATTATTTTTTCGAACAAATATTTTTTAGTCATTGGATAATTGAATAGTACAATTTGCCCTTTTGTAAAAAAATCATCCGTTTTTTTAAGAAATCATTTTTCGGTACGAAAAAATCATCTCTCGATACAAAGAAGAAATAATTTCTGAGTAACAACAAAAAATTATCAGTACCAAGAGGAAATCATTTCTCGGTACCATGAAGAAATCATTTCTCGGCACCAAGAAACTATTTCCCGGTACCAAGAAATCGTCGTTCGATATTCATTTTTCCAACCAACATTCATATCAACATTGTGTTTATGCTGGTTTCCAGTTGAAATAATACCAACATCGTCTATGCGTATATAAATATTTCATCGCCAAAATTGTTCGTCTGTTGGAAATCTCACCGAGGAACTTCAACTTTTCAGATAGAGAAAGAGATGTATAAGTGGTGAGAGAGAGGTCTGAAACTTTGGAGTGGGAGTCACCAAATAACTCACAAAAATGTTAGGTCGGTATCATTTGCATGGTTAATATAGCTAGAAAATACTCCCTCCGTCCCAATAAGATAGGCTACCTTTCCTTTTTTGTCCGTCCCAATTTATAGACTTGTTTCCTTATTGAGAGCATTAATTACACAACAATAGACTAAACTAGCCCTATTTAATTCACTTTGTTTGAGACTAACAATGATATACTTTCATTTAATGCAAGGGCAAAGTAGGAAAAATATGGAAAAGGATTATGATCCCAATTATATTTATTATGTTTTCTTAATCTGTGTGAAAAACTCTACTTGCCTATCTTATTGGGACGGATGGAGTATTTGTTTGAAAAACGTGGCAACTTCTATTTTTTGGGAAACATAAATGACCAGTTTGACTTATTCCCACTTTTCTATTCTACGTAAAACACACATAGTGCTTGTTTGTGAGCACTTGAAAAGTCCATTTAAAAATGGGTTTATCTAAAATGGACTTTTCAAAAAGCCCCTCATTCTCACTTATCTAGAATGAACTTTTTGGAGGATTGACTTATCTAAAAGTCCATTCCAAAATAACCACCAAACATGAAATTTATTGAAATGGACTTTTAGATCCAAAAGTCCATTTCAAAAGTGCTCCCAAACAAGCACATAGTTATCAGGATTCTTGGTGGTAATATTATCCCCAAGTGAACGGTGCATTTCTTGATTCCATAGTTTTCACTTTTCAGTTTTTACTTCTTTATTATTGATGCTGCTTTTTTCCATACATCACTTCAAGTTGAAGATTCGATTTAGTCAAAGTCTTATTCTCCAAAAGCTGAAAATCTTCTTTTATAAGAACTTGCCTTCAGCACTAGAAAACATTAGACGGGCCCGACGTTCAAGACAACACGTGAATGAGAAAAAATTTGGAGCAGAAAGACAACAGTTAAGAGCAATTAATTATGAGTTACTTACAAATGAGATGGATGGACCTTTTTATACATGAGTTAGCAGGTCTTGTGGGCCACCTAGTAGAAAGCGGCGGTGGGCTGGATAACTTTATTTGTAGCCAATAATTAATGAATAACATTGGGTAATTAATAAGATTAAATAAATGCGTTAATAAATAATAATAACAACAACAACAACAACAACAATAATAATAATAATAATAATAATAATAATAATGATGATGATGATGAGATGACTTTTTGCCCACAATAGTTATAAACAGTTTTATATAGACCTTTCAAAAGAATGAATTCTTTGCCTTGAACATGTGCTTTCACTAACTATTTTCTAAGTTAAATTTCCTTAAAAGGAGTATGTATTATATCACAAATCTTTGACAATCTCTTTAGCACCCTCTTAAACTAATTAATCCTTTCATTAAAGCAAAATTATTATATTTTTTTCAGTTTTTTTTCTTTTCCCATTTTTCTCCATATTATTAAAACATGCACTTGACTAATAAACTCGATTACAAAAATAAATTTATTTAATCTACATAGATTATTAAATTATTAAAACTTAACGCTTTACAACGTCGAATAATTTTTCTAGTGCGCTTATTTTGTAAGTGCAAAGGTTCCTAAAATGAGAGGATGCTACATATTGAATTGATTCTCACTTTTTAAAGATGTGAGGTCTCAATTGCACATTTGATTGAGCTATTGTCTCCAATGGTTGAATGCAATCTCTCATCTTTATTGACTAAAAACTACAAAGTACAAAAGAACATAATGTGCACTCCAAAAGAATTCTTGATTTAATTTGCTAGAATGGCTCTACGTGCATGTCATATCTTATTACCCATATTTCTTGTGGTACAATTATTAAATATCAGTACCATAGTATTATTTAGGGGTGTCAATTTGGGTTAGGTCCGAGTTCGCGGGTTTAGGTTCCTAGGTTTGCGGGTTAGAATTAGACAACCCGGATCCGACCTGTTTAATTATTCGTGTCAAATCTTTGAACCCGAACTCGACCTATTTATTTCACAGGTAACACTGACCCGACCCGTTTAACCCATATAATAAAGATATTTTTATTTATATTTAATAATTTCAACTAAATTTAATTTTTTTTTTAAAATCAATCACTATAACACACTATTCAATCAATAAAAAATACCATAATTCACAACATTAAAAAATTAAAATAATTACATAAATAACATAACATACTTATCATATTTTGTGGGCAACATACAAAATAATAACAACAAACATAATTAAGGAGGTTTTAGAATTTAAGTTTTAAGAAACATGTCTTGTATTTTGTTTTTTCTTATGATTAATTATTTACTTATTTTTTTTTTAAAATTTACACACGGGTTACATGGGTTAAATGGGTTATAACATGTTGGCCCGGACCCGACCTGTTTAATTGGCGGATTATTCAGGTTCGATCCAATTTCGACACGGACCCACGAAGGCTGGATCCATACCCATTAATTTTGTGTTAGGTTAGGTCGTGTTTTTCGTATCGTCCGAAATTGACACTCCTAGTATTCTTTGGGGATTGATTTGACTTTATGGCATTTGCAGATTTGCTTGGCCTACAATAGAAGAGAAACTAATAATAATAGCATGAGTGGCAATAATTAATATCATGTGGAGGATCATTAATTTGGATCAAGAAATGAATTATCATTTCATGAATTACTATTTGAAAATATTTTGTTGAAATTTTTGGATATAGTAAGAAGATGAAGCTTTTGAGATACTTACACTACAAGAAAAAAATCAGTTTATCCACAGAAAAATCTGTAGATAAATGTTAAAATAATTGTGTAGGTAAAATCGTTGTAGGTAATATCATTGCAGGTAAATATTTACATACACAATCTAGAACTATTGGTAAATACTTACAATATTTCTGTCAGTAAATTTAAAACCTGTCGGTATAATTTGGGGGGAAATAATTTTTTTTATTCTGTCGGTATTCTGTAGATAACTGTAAAATTTAGTGACAAAATCATTTCTTGGTAAATTCAGCGAAGAATCGGGATTTTCTTGTAGTGATAGTAATGGAAATCTTGTAATCAAAGTGTCAAAATTAAAAGATGTTTAAATAAAATTTTACTTCGAAAAAAAAAGGGGAATATCAAATTTCTAAAAACAAATTATAAGTTTCTAACATCTTATTTTATGAGTTTATTAAATCTATTTAAAAAATTGCCAAGCACTTTTAGAGAACTTATAAGATTTTTCAAAATATTTTGTAAGATGTTTAAGAAAGAGTTTACTATCTCAATCAAACACCCTCTTACTCGTCCTTTGGAGAAATCAAAAGACAAAATCATATTCATCAACTATTATATTTCCTTGATGGATTGATCACTATATATATGATCAAATCAACTTCATAATTAATACTGAGTGTGATTAACAATTTAAATTGCCAAAAATTAAGCATGCATGGGATGCGACACAAAGATTAGCGTTGTCGTGATTAACGAGGACAAGTTAGATTTTGGTGTCACAACATAAGCTAAGAAAGTGATATAGTCTTTACTTCTAGACAATAATTGAAAAGGCAAATTTGCCTTTCCAACTCACTAATAAAATCAAGACAACCATTAAAAAGCTGTCAACTTTTTCCATCATGAGAAGTGGAAAATGGAAATCATCTGTCAACTATTTATACACTTATTACACACTTGGGGTCGTTTACTTCAAAAAAAAAAAAAAATTGTGTTAAAAAATGTGTTTTTTTTTTTGAAGGAAAAGAGTGAAATAATGTCCTGGGAGGGGATATTGAGATTCAAATTTGGGTTTGCTAGCCCAGTACCACGCATTTGACCAATTAAACTACATCTGATGACTCCTTTTTTTTTGGGGTGTGTTATACTTCTTTAATTAGATAATATGTGGTTTCGAATCGTGAATATCATCATATTCACAATATATTCTAAAAATTTAAGATGAGGTATTTTTTTCCCGAAATGATAGTACATTGAAATACTCAAACAAAAAAATATTATAACAACCGAAGTTCACTGACTTAAGGCCCTGGCCTTTTGGTGTCTGAAGAAACCAAAGAGGATACGAGGTAACACATGCCCTAAAGATTGGACTCAAAGGGTCAAACAAAGTCCTAACATCAAGAGAAATAATGTATGAGAATCGAGTGATAAAAGTGAGCCGGGAACATGATCAGAGCTAGCTAGAGCAGTAGATCCACTTGATGAGACTATATGATGAAGTAAATTATCCAACAAAAATCATCATTATGTTTTTTTTAATAAAAATCAAAATATAAAAAAGAAATAAACGAGGATTCCTGATGACAAGCCGATCAGGTAGTGCAATATTTGGGTCTTGTTAACACCTATCAAGGTGAAACCCACCCGTGTGGGAAAATTCCTTAGTAGGAAAAAGAGTACCTTGGCGAGAATAGCAGAGGTGCCATAAAAAGGAATCCATAAATAAAAACACAGTACGAAAGCTAGCTAACAAATCTATATTGTGTTCTTTCAATATAATCATTCGTGAGAAAAGGATTATTGTCCGTCGGGGGCGCATCCCACCAATTTGAGACTCATGAATACTTACTGAGTTAGTCCACCATACGATTTCCTTCCTGGTAAATATGGGAAATAACAAAGTTCATTTGGGAAATCAAATAGAGAGAGTACTACCATTGACCAAGAAATCGCCAAGGGACAGATTCCACCCGGGAATGAAAAAGATCCACCACATAAGTTAAGTCTAATTCTAACCTACAGATTCGTCCAACCCTTGCGAAAAGCATAATAAATCGCATGCATCACAACAATTAAATCTGCATCATATGCATATTCCATGCCACACTGCTCAACAAAACAACCGCGGAAAAAGCCATTAGCCGTGCGAAAAATGCCCGCTACCATGCTACGTCCTAGAGACCCTGCTGCACTACCATCCGCATTGACTTTGATCCAGCCCGGAAGGGGCAAATGCCAAGAAACTGGGATAATACGAGGAGCTTTTTGCGTCTCCTGGAACTTTCAAACGGTTTGCTAAAAGCCACAACAAATGATTCATCAATACAATCCCAAAGAGCACCTGGAATATCACAAGAAATAAAGAGATGATCAATCGAGTCCGAATGAGAATAACAAAGCCCACAAAAAAGACCCAATGGATCCTCTATGTCGGAGGATGTCCAAGACCTCTAATATCCCATAAATAGCTCTCAAAGCGATCTGAAAACTGCATAGACTGATTTAGATAACAGGGCAAGGCGATTCGAAAACTGCATAGACTGATTTAGATAAAATTGTCTTGTCCATAGAATGCGTCTACACCTGTTTATCCGAGGAATCCACAGTAATCGGGCAACGGACAATATCACGAACAATGTCCAGATAAGCTTCAACAAAGAAAAATGTGAAATACCATGTGTTATCAAAAACCAAATCTGATATGCAGTTCTGAAAGTGAACCCTATACTCATGAGGGACATCAATCTAGTCCGCAATAACATAACCAAGCCAATTATCAGTCCAAAACGCAATAGAAGAGTGCGCCTCGGGGATCCAATGAGAATCCATCAAACAATCATGCACCAATGGCCAAAGACCAGCCCAAATCGAAGAAGGCAAAAAAGTGTGCCTGATAGAACCATTAGCCAAAAAGTATCAGCTACGAAGAGTAGTGTATGAACCATTTTCATAAGGTAACCACAATTGGTCATAATAATAGAGCGGACTCCAAGGAGCCCAATTTTCCATAGCAGACCTCTTCTGATTAATATCACTTGTTCAATAAAATTGCGCATGGTTGTTTCCAACTGTTTAAGCATGGAAGTCGACCATTTATAAATGAGCATGGTATGAACCAACAACCTGACAATCACTGAATTCACCAAACAGACCCTTCCTGCCAATGAAAAAGGGGAACATTTCCACCGTTTAAATTTAAGGACAATTTTATCAAATAAAGGTTGCAACACCCCCTCCTTATGGGCACCTTTGAAGATAGGAACCCTAAGATAAGTAGTCGGGAAGCTGCCATAGATTGAATCCGACGCCAAATATGTTGTGAAACCTGAGCTCCAAAAAACACCTTAGATCTATTTAGACTGAACACTTGACCCGAAAGGGAAGCATATAGTCGAAGAGTACTGAAAATATGTCAGGCATTAGCAGAGTTAGTTGCACAAAGAATAACAATATCATCTACATACAACATTGTAGAAGGATTCGCGGAGTGACAAAAGGCATAAGAAGTTGTGAAGAAACTAATCGAGAGATGAGCTTCCCCAGAACTTCTTCAGCAACGCAAAAGTGAAGGGGGGAAAGTGGGTCCCCTTTACGAACACCTCGAGAACAAGCAAAATAACCCACTGGTGAACTATTAAGCAAAATCGAAACCAGGCCAGAATGCAGAATCACCGAAATCCAATCAACGAACGTGTTGGAGAACCCAAACTGGCGCAAAACATAAGTCAAAAAGTCCCAACTCGGTGTATCAAACGGTTTACGAATATCAATCTTAAGAATCATGTTATTATCAGTCCGATTCTACAAAATATTGAAACCCTTGGAGACCAAAACATTGCAGTCATGAATATGTCGACCTAGGATAAATCTAAATTGTGTGGGTGAAATAAGTCTGCTAATAATCCCTCCAAATCTAGTAGCCAAAATCTTCGTAATAACCTTAAAGATAAAGTTACTCATGACAATGGGCCTAAAGTTGTCCACAAAATTAGCATCTTTACTTTTAGGAATAAGAACCATAAAGCTGAAATTGAGTCCAACAGCTTCAGGGCCGCTCCTACTATTAGTCGAGAGAGTCGGTTGACTCAGACCTGAAAAAATTACAAATTTAGGGGCCCAAAATTAATGTATACCTTCTATATCTTGACATATGTATATAAATAAGTGTGGAGTTGAACAAATATTGGATGTAGCACAGCAGTTAGTGCTGCAGCTCTGGATATTTCCAATAGCTAGTGGGTTCGAACCCCACTTGCTGCTGCTAGGTTCTAACAAATCATCAATTTTAATTTTTCTTAAGGACCCAACATTAAATATTTCTCAATTCAAATTTTAAAAGGCAAAAGAATAAAAAAAAGGAAGCCTAAAAGAATTGAAAATGTGGGAACAAAACAGAAAAGAAACATGTTGTTCGTTCGTGAAAAAGAAAAACTTTTCTCCGGTCAACCACATCACAAGAAATATTGAATGAGTTGGCTATATTATCGATTGAGAAAGGATTATTGAACAACTTGATTATACTGATTTGATTAATATTTTTGCGGTCAAAACTATGAAACGGGTTATATCTAAATAACTAAATTGGTTTTTTGAACATAGATGTCATATTAATTATTTAACTATATTGGAATTGTTTTATATATTGCATATTATTCTTTCGTTTATTGTTTTATGTTTCTTTTAATTAAAAAAAAAAGAGGTCCAATTTTTCGTCATCAACAAAAGTAAATATTTAGTTAAGTTGGATATTTTTAAATATATACAACATAATCAAATGTACTAACAAACTCATTAGACATGCATACAATATTATAAATAAATAAATAATCAATCGTTTCAACTTTCACGTACACTTGTACATTCATGTTTTCATTATCAATAAACTTATATTTAAACATATTTTTTTATATTTGTATATACTGAAAGTGTAGCCAATATATTTTAAAAAGTTATTCTTATTTTAATTGAAAGAAGTAGTATACTTATGTTTATACGTGAGGTTATTTCAACAAATAATAAAAGCCTATATATGTCATATGTGTCATTGACAGTGCAGTAAAGATAGTTGCAGAAAAAGTTTCCCAATTTATAGTCTAAATACCCAACATCAAGTAGTACAATCCATGTGACCTGCAGTATATGGTTTAGTCCTTTATTCTCTTCATCTCACTATTTCGATTATTGTCAAAGCATAATAATAAGTAATTTAGTTTTTTTTTATCTAGTTTATTCGTATTGATCAATCTAACAAACATTAATATTTGAAGTTTTAGGGTGTAAACTACTATTTCGCAGAGAATACAATTTACAAAAAGGTCCTGTAACTTTCAAAAATTCTCAATTCCTAGACGGCTATTAGAAATATGCCAAAAAAATAATACAAGTCTTCATATTTCTGGTCATATTATTTTGTTTATGTGGACATTTCCCAGATGAATGTTTTTTTTTTATCTCAATCAATATGCCAACTCATTTGTTGGATGTCCAAATAAGCAAAATTAATTTCAACATCAGAGGGTTTGACTAGAAAAACTAGTCAATTTTTCAAACTTCCAGCTACCAAAGGATTGAAATTGAGAGTTTATTGAAATTTACAGATTTTTTTGCGAATTGTTATTATTGCAGGACTCAAATTGCATAATTTATCCGAAATTCAAAATTTTAGTATCATCTTACGAAAAGGTATAGAAAAGAACACAAAAGTATAATTCAAATATTTAAGACTGTGATTGATTGTGCTTTTGTTCCGTTCACTTTTATTTTCTGGGTGAATAGTGGTGAAAAGTTTTTTGAAAGTGAAAGTAGAATGAATAGAGAAAAAATAATAATTGTGTTGATGTAATGGAGAATCTTTTAGAGATATTGATTGTTTTGTGGAATTTTCTGTGGAAATACTAATGTAAAACATAATGTAAGAAAATAGAATAAAAAATTAAAAAAAATGAACAAAAAATAAGCAATATAGATCTCATTTTATGCCTTTTGTTATCAAGATTAAGAGAAAAATAACAAAATTGTGATAAATTAAAGAAATTACCGAAATTATTTATATGAATAGGAGGAGAGGAGAGAAATAAATAGTACACTTAGATATTGAGAAATGTGAAAATAAAAAAGAAAATGAGTTAATTTTAAAAAGAAATGAAATTTTCTTTTTAAATTGTACAAGAATCTCATGGCTGCTATCCACTTAGATAGTTCCTAATAAACTAATTACAGAATAATATTCTCACCTAATTTTGCTATCATTTCAATAGAGTATGAATTATTATTATTATTATATTATACAGAATATATTATTATTTCACTTTGTAAATTCTCACTTTGTTGTTACACCAACGAAATAAACCAACTCAATAAGCAAATGAACTGTTATAAGCAACATCAAACATTTTCTACGAACTGAATCCAATCCCAAACAATTCATAAATAAATGGCATTGAATTTGTTCTGCACTCATCTTTCCGTGGAGGATCAAATGTACTTTCTCAATTCCCACTAAAACTTGATCCTAATTAATTCTTATTTATCATTTCTAATATAATTCTTTTTGTAATTTGACCGGATCATTCATCCCCACGTCTTGCTTTTACAGGTGCATCTAGAGTTCATCCACATATTGCTCGATATAAAATTAATAGTAGAAATATTATTTTTTTTGGTTGTGTTGTTGCCAAAGAGATGAATACTAAGGAAAAATAGTTTTTTCAGTGCTGAAACTTGGACGACTTGGAGAATTAGTATAGTCACTTTTAAATTTTGATCCAATATCTTTTAAAAATTTGGTCATTTAGTTTGAAACTATGTAATTTATTGTAATTGCTAATTGGAACCGATTGGTGCTAAAGATAAAAAAATTAGAAATTTCGGTGACTTGACGCAAAAATTGGTATGTCAATTTGGAATCACCAGAAATTGGCACACAAAATTTGAGAATTTCAAAGTTTTGTGGCAATGTTTTGCACCAAATTACAAAAAATCCCCATTTTGTTGACATTTTTGCACCTGACCAATCATAGTGTATCAATTTCTAATAAATTACATAATTTCAATCAAAATATAATTAAGTGACGAAAATTTTAAAAAATATTGTACTAGAATTTAAATGTTACTACGTAGAGACTACATCTCAAATTAGTAAAAGTTACATGACTAAAAAATATTTCCTTGAATGATAATAATTTATCATGTTATCAAAAAAATTGAACAATATTGATAATAAATGAATAATAATAATTAATCAAAGAAGATGATTAAAAACAGCAATAGAATTACTTTATTTCCTCATCTTCATGTTCAACATGATACCCATCTTTTTCCTCACAGTCATGGCAATTTTCCTGCAACTCATCATTTTCATTTTCCTCTTTCGGACTATCCAAAGCTCTCTTCTCCTGCTCTTCATCTTCAACCTCATGACTCCCATTCCCCACCGTCGATTTCACTCTCTTCCTCTCATCCGCCGTCAATTTCAACACCTCCACCAATTCTCCGACCGCCTTATTCTTATCCCTCCGGTGCTTAATCAACACCTCGCTGATATCCGCCGGCGTCATCTCCGCCGCGCCGACAAATTCCTCCAACTCCTTCTCCAGATCACATTCCTCATCATACCCCAAATAATTCCTCAACAGAATCTTCAAAGCCGGAAAATTACAGTAGCTCATGTTTATATGCATGTCCATTCTCCCACTCCTCAACAATGCCGGATCCAGCTTCTCGATATGGTTCGTCGTGAAGACGAAGATCCTCTCGCTACCGCAACAAGACCACAATCCGTCCGTGAAATTCAACAGTCCAGAAAGCGTAATCGTGTTTCCGCCGTCATCGCCGCCGTTCGCCGCCGGAGTTGACGCAGCAACACCGTAGCTGTTACTCCTCGTACAGATATTTCCCCCTCCGTAACCGTTTATGTTACGATTTGTTAAATTAATGGAACAATCAATGTCCTCGATAACAATAATGGATTTCGAACTTGTCTTCATCAATAATTTCCTCAACTCAGAATTAGTATTCACTTCAGATAACTCGAGATCATAAATATCATATCCGAGATAATTGGCCATGGCGGCAATCATGCTCGATTTGCCAGTACCAGGGGGACCGTACAATAAATACCCCCTTTTCCAAGCCCTCCCTGTTTTCTGATAAAAAATTTCCCCATCCGCAAAATCTCTCAGATCCGCCATAATTTCAGCTTTCTTCAAAGGATCCATGGCTAACGTATCGAAAGTACTCGGATGCTTAAACGGCACAGACTCCCATGGATGACCTCTCGAATTAGTGTAGAGCAGCCTATCCTGACTCCTCCTTCGTAATTCATTAGCTTTCTCCATTACAAAATCAAGGTACGAATTGAGCACCAGGTGTTTGTTGTTCTTCCTGACTCGGAGAGTGAAACCTCTTTTCTCGTCCGGCAATGGGCGCCACGAGAATGTTTGGCCCTGCCTTTGAGTGACGATGTGTTCCCACTCAACTGTGATTCCTTTGTAGAAATCGATTAAGCGGTCGTTGTTGGAGAGGCCGAAGGTGATGGCGGAGGAGTTGAGGCCGCGGGTGAGGCTGAGACGAGTGCCGGAGATGGAGGCGAAGGAGCTGAGGTAGAGCTGGACGGCATTGTAGAGTTCGTTCGTGTTGACGCCGTCGACTTCGGTGATGTCGTAGTAGCAGTAGGAGGAGAAGTAGGTGGTGAGGCGGTGGAGGAATTTGAGGGCGGCGAAGCGGAGTTCCGGTGGGAAGACGGTGTGGAGGAGGGTTTGGAAGAAAGCCCAGACTCCCATTATTGATGCCATTGTTGTCCAAACATCCTTCATTGTTTTTTTTCTTTTCTCTCAAATGTGTGTGTAGAAAATGAAAGATTTCTTTGGGAGGTGGGGAGTGGGGAGAAGGTGATGAGTGATGATGATAATTAGGAGAGGAGTTATGGTTTTATAGAGGAAACTCGTAGGATTATAACAATATAACATGACGAGACTGGGTTCGAGCAACTGTAATGACAGAACCAAATTTTGTTAAAATGTGTATATATATATATATATAATATAACATGATGTCGGTCGTTGTTATGCATATGATATATAGAAACACCATATAAAACACTGTATGCAAAAGAAAATCTGAACCAAAAAATGTGTATAACTTTAGAATCTTGAGGGAGACAAAGGTGGATGGAATCTTCTATTCCAGGATGATGTTTCATCTCCTATTCCACATCACGAATGATTGACATGTGTGTAGAAGTTACCATATTAATTTTGGAGATAAATCAAGGCTAAATTGTGGGGTTTTAATATAATAACTTATGTACACATGTCAATCATCCGTCAGTGCGAGTGGAATAAGAGATGAAACACCCTCCCGGAATAGAAGATCTCATCCGAGACAAAGGAGAAGAGAAAAGATAGGTTGCGATTAGATACCAAAAAAATCTCTTTTCCATTCTGCTAAGAGGAATTTTATTACCCCAAATTGCGAGTGCTCAAAAATACATTATTCACTAACATTCTTTTCACTGATCAATCACATCTACTCGTTTTTTTTCGGTAAATCAAATCACTAATCATTATAACACATTTTTTTGCACAAATTCTATTATTCACCCACCAAATATTTTAACGTGTTAATCATATCCAATTATTATTTTACTATTTCTATATCAAATCAACTTTTATCATTATATTTTCATGTGATAGGGTTCAAAATTCATTCTTCTATGAAAGAAATTCATCACTATTAGTTTATTACCTAGCATGAAAAAATTTCTAAAATGAAAGGGTATCTAATCGGACTAGCCCAAGACAAAGTCCTAATAAATGAGTTACATGAAAATAAACAAATATCTAGTCGGGCCCTCTATTTCAAATTCTATTTCATCAATGTTTACTTTAATATATAAAGCATTCTATTTCTTCAAATGTTTTAATATCACCAAGTGTATAACGAAAACAAAATGATATAATTCTATAGACACGTGACTTGTATTAATGTTCTCAAATATGAGATGAAAAAAATATATTGAAATAGGGATATGATTTGGATTATATGATGGGGTGGGGTGGTGGGTAACTTTTGGTGGCAAAATGGGGAGGTGGGAGGTTTTTATGAAAAGGATTTGTGATGAGGGAAAAGCTGGGTGGCCAGACAGGGAGGGGCAGATATATTTATATTTATATACATATTCACGTGTTTAAATAACACGAAATCTTGCACTGTGGTGTATAAGGTATTACAAGGCCGTTCATCTCATATTTCAATATATTAACAATTTTGTGCATAAATTATTAAAATAATATAAATGTTGTGTATAAATTATAATTATTAAATGTTAAAATTTTTGCCCCCTAAAAAAATAAAAAAACACATTTTAATTTACTAGTTTTAAGAAAAATTAAATCTCGCCCCTCTTCCTTCATTTTCTGATCTGTCCATGACGTTAGTGATATTAGAATACAAAGAATGAAAAAAAAATATTAATTAAGAAAAACATTTGTGGTATCACTATCAACAACAAAAACAAAAACTTGTACACATAGTAAAATAAATGAATAATAATAAAATTAAATTGGAGTCGGGGTGCGATCACTTGCGTCTGATAACATAACACAAAACTTGACTAGACATAAACCCGACTTTTTTGAGAGAAATACTGACACTAACAAATACGACGTGATGTTTCCGCTTTTTTCTTAAAACATAAATATATATTTTATATTTTACTAATTTTTTTGTGTATTTTGAGCATAAATCCGAAACCAACCATGAACTTTACTCCTGAGTGAATTGACACCCCTAATGAGGGGAAACAACATGAGAAGAATAGGGAGAGAACCAAAAAGGATTTTTGGAAGATAGTGTAATTACAGGGGAAGCAGGGCAGAGAGGGGTCCCTTATGCCTTAAGGGATCTTCTAGTACTATATAATAATGTTGAGAAGTTTGAATGGTGTCAATATCCCTGCACCTCTGAGAAATACGAGGGTACATACTACTTATAAATTATACGACTATACATACACATACATTTTCATATTAATTACTCATTTAGACAACGTGAAAAATGGGAGAGAGAGTAAAACTAAAATCTAGACCCTACCACGGACGAAAGCTGACCTGAAACCGACCTGTTGACCATGTGTCGGTTAATTGTCGACCCATGTCGATAGATATATCCGACCCTTATAAGGAGAAAAAATCTAGAATTCTTTTAAAATGGGACATAAATATACAATTATATATAGTACTACCAGGGCTGCTCCTATTATAAGTCGAGCGAGTAGGTCGACTCGGGCCCGGAAAATTACAAAATTTAGGGGTCCAAATATTTTGTGTACCTTTTATATATAATACATATCTAAAATAAATAAAATACTAAACAAAGTGTGAATTTGACTTAGTGGTTAAGGAATTCCACCTTAAAAGTCTCCAACTATTGAGTACATGTTTTTTTATTTTTTTATTTTGTTATTCAGATTAAGAAAAAAAAAGCTCCCCACAAATGATGGGCAAATATTCCCTTGGGGGCTCTATAGTTGTTAGTTGATAACAATATATCACATTTAATTTTTCTTAAAAGCCTTAAATTAAATTTTCTCAAATGAAAGAGGCAAACAATTGAATAAAATGGGGCCAAAATTTTTAAAGTTCGACTCAGGCCAAAAAATTGGTAGGATCGACTCTGAGTACTACATCAGAAGACAATTAATTGGGCAGACTTATTTTTTTAACCTAAATAGTACATAGATTTTAAAAATAAATAAAAAATAAAATAAATAAATAAATGAAAAAAACAACTATGGAGGCACGTCCATCCATATTGGAGCTATAATACTACACAAAACTTATATGACTATCTTCCGGACAAATCTTATATTTAAATAAAATTTCAACCAGAATTCAAACCCATGAAAAATATTCATATTTTAGTATTTCTTTAGATAATATTCGGTTGGAATCTAAACCGTAGTTAGGTCTAGTTGTCTAGTAAAACCTCGGAGTTGGAAACTAAACCGTGGTTATGTCTAGTAAAATGTCGGAAATTATGGGGGAAAATTGCAAAATTGGTCCTATAACTATATGCAGTTTGCAATTTCGGTCCTGTAATTATTGAGTTTGCAAAATTGGTCCTGTAAGTTTCAATTTTTTTGCAAAATTGGTCCTATATGTTTTATAACTAAGCAATTTCGGTCATGTAATTTTCAAGTTGTTGCAAAATTGGTCCCCTGTGGTTATATCATATTTTCAAAATACCAAGAATACCCTAATGCACATAATTGACTTATTTGACTAAGTGTTTTGCCTAATATGGTACCAGAGCCCAAGTTTATTAAAAACTTTAAGTTATATTTATTATTTTATATAATTAATAATTGGTGATGAGAATTTTCTCCAGAGAAAATGGATGACGGGAGTGTCAAGATGTATACCCTACTGGGGGATATCGTCATATTTTGAGATAAATGCGAAAAACAAGCGGCATGTTGTCACGAGTATCACTTCGCGAGTACCCGCTCGCTTACGCCTAGAATTTTTAGTTTTAAAATATATTTTAATATATATGTTGCATATATAATACATATTATAATATAAATTTTATGTATTCTTATATTATATTTAATATTTATAAATTGATAATAATAAATTTTGTAAATAATATTTTATAAGTATATATTTTTAATTTAATTTAATTTAAAATGGGGCGGAACGTGTAGACTCGCCCCGTCCCACTACCTGTGGTGGGTCGACCCGTCCCGCCCGTTCTAGACACGGGGCTGGTCTTGGTTCTAGCCAACTCGTTGTATTAAATTGTCATACCTATAAAATTGCTAACTTTAGAAAGATAAAGGACCAAAATCTTTATTTAGCCACAAGGACAAAATTGTCCAGGACAAAAACTGCAACTTTTAAAGATAAAAGACTAAAATTGCAACGACCCCAAAGTTACAGGACTAAAATTGCAATTTACCCGAAATTATGGACATTGTTTTTTTTTTTTTTTTGACATGATAGGGTAAGAATTTCCAGTCCAGCGACCTACTTTTGGGGGGTTTGGGTTATTTCACAGCATAATATATGAATGTGGATTGTACTATAGAGAGTCACAAGACTGCATTTCACACACACAGTCTACAGACACAGTACTGAAGTGTGCGCAGAAAACTTACGTACTATTTACAAACTTGCCCCTAAAAGCCTATCATAGAACATATATACCTACCTAGCTAACGTTTTTGTTTAAAACCCCATCCATGAAAATGATCAGCAACCTTTTCTGTTTCGCGTGCCTCTTCACCATGCAATTACTATAATGTCATGTCATTATTATATACCTTATATATATATTCAATTAATGGATTGAAACAACAGATAAAATACCAAAAGGAATAACAATGATGTCGTAATACTCTCCACCAATGTACATTTGTTCTTTTAAGTTTTAAAGTAATGAATCATTCGTTTAAACTAAAAAGAATAAATTAGCCAAAAAATGAAAATTAGCCAAATAAAAAAGAATAAGAAGAAAATCCAAAGTCTATAAATTGAAAAAAGAAACAATCATAGGAAGCATAAAACTAAAATTTGGAATGACAATGGGACAGAGGCGGAGACGGATATCTAAAGACCCGGCGCGCACCATTGCACGGGGCAAGTAGGCCGATCCCCTTGTGACCCGAGTTATATAAAATTAAATATATAAAAAATAAAAAAGGAAAAATTATATATTTGTAATATATTTATAAATATTCTTTCAGAGGTTGTCATTATAAAATTTATAAATACTAGATATAATATTAAACACATAAAAATTATATATATTTGCAAAATCTTCCGCTTTTATAATAAGTGATTTATTATAGCAAAAACAAAAAGTAGTTGAGAATCATAAGTTGGTAGTGTTTGTAAATAAAATCGGAAGTTGAGAATGTTTGGTGAAAAGGTTTGTAGAAGTATTTATGTGTTTGTAAAAATCAAATTAGAAACATAATCAAAAATCTAAAACACTTATCTCATTGCTTTTAGATTTTGATTAAATGAAGTAGAATCAGAAGTATAAGTTAACATATTTTTTTTTTTTATCGAACGATAGTATTTTATTAGAACAACTCAAAAACTAAAATTACAACTGACAATCGTAGCCAACGGGCAAGAAATAAACATGACTAACTAAAGAGCGGGGAATTGGTAAGACCAATTCAGATTCACCACACGGACTTAAAAACTACACACCCAAAACTAAACCACTCCACGCCGGGAGACTTCAGCACTCCTTAATGGAGACTGTAACACACTAAAAAAACTAAAATCGGGCACGAACAACCACTACATACTGCAGAACAGAAAAATCTGATCCACCTATGAGTTTCGCAAATCAACCGAGAAGAAAAAAAATACAAACAAAATAAGAAAACAACAACTATAGCTAAAAAACAGGGGAAAAAATACAAAATATTGCCTCTCCTCGTCCAACTCGATGCAACCCATCATCTACTCATTTTCAAGACACCTCAGTGAGCTCCGGCCCATTTCGCGCGGAGCGGAAATATCGGTCACCTCCAAATATCACAAAGAATCAGTCGCGTCTGCCCTCCAAGCAGAGAAAGCATAGAGGGGAGGGGAAGGGGGAAGGAGGGAGGGGGAGGGGGGAGGGATGAGGGTGGCAAATATTAATGGAGGGGTGAAGAAGGGGACACAAAAAACAAAAAAAAACAAAAAAAAAAAAAAAACAGAGACAAAAAAGGAGACAACAAAACTATCTATAATCTAAACAAAACTAAAAAAACAGAAACTAAAAAGAGACCAGACAACATAATTCACAGAGGAAAACAAGAAAAAATAAACCAAAAAGAAGGGGAAAAAAAAAACAAACTAACTGCAACCTCCCCCTCTCCAAGTCCATACATCCCAATCCGTCTCCAAACCATCTCCGATGCCGCCGCCGACTCGCCGCAGGTCCACCTCCGCCCTCTCCTTAGAAAAATCGAAACACCACAGATCCGCCGCTACCACGCTTCCAACATCCCCAATACAACAAAAACGAGCACAAATCCAAGCATCTCCATCTTGAGGGCTTTGAGGTTGAGGAAACATGATTTTGGTGTTCAAAAGAGATCACCTCATGACAAAATCTGAAAAAGAAGCCATGGAGGAAGGAGGAGTGAACTAGCGCCGATCTACGCCGGCCAAGACTCGGATATGAAGAAGGAGGCGGCTGGACTTAGGAATGGAGAGGGAGAGAAGAGAGAGTAAAGGAGAGAAGCTAGGAGAAGAAGAAAATTTTTAGAGAGAGAATTTTTTTAGGGCCGGCTGCTCACTAGGCTCTTGTTTTTTTTTTAGTAGAAGTTAACATTTCAAACAACAGAAAGTGATTTTTTTTTTCCAGCCAAAAGCTGAGAAGCACTTTTTCTAGTGATTGCAAACAATCCCATTGTCCGTCGCACTAGCAGAGGCAGGGGGACATTCCGGGCTCTGGCCCAGGCCTGTGTCTGGAGCGGCAGTTTTAAGAAATTAAGAAAAAAGTATTAGTTGCAGCTAATATGATTTCTTTTAGTTTTCCATTGGCTCACCACCCTTTTTCGTATATCGACTCGCCCTACTTTCGTGTGCTAACTTCGTCACTGATCCATCGAGTACTATGGCATCTCAAGAACCGAGCCGAGGAGCTGGCTCTGGGACGGTGTTATTACAGGGACCATTGGTGAGCAGAGGAGGGTCAACAATGGTGTAAATTGATTCTTAATGAGGACTTTAATGTTAGCATCTCAAAAACCAGGCACAAGATGGTGTGGTGTTATTATGGGGACCATTGATGAGCAGTGGTTCCACAATAGTGTTAAATTGGTTCGTACAGAGTACTTCTGAATTTAGGTTCCCTCCTATGCAGTGGAGCGGGAATTTTGGGTAGGAGGGCCCAACTAATGTTAATATAAAAAGAGTCCGTCGGTTTTTTGGCCGTCGGTTTTTTGGCCACTTCTACATAATAAAAATAGTTTTAACCATGTTTTTTTTAGCTATTTTTGAGTTCAATTTTTGGTTTGCCTTTCTTTTTTCTTTTTTTATTCTAGGGGTCCATAACTCAGATCGAATATCATTAAGTACCTCACCTGAGAACACAAGAAGGGTATGGCCGTGTCAAAATAACTAAAAAAAAACATGTTTTGAAAAATATGACTATATTTCGTTTTTACAAAACATAAGTAGACAATTGTCCACTACCACGTATAAAAATGAAAAACAATATATCAAATTTAAAATAAGTAGAAATTTTGATTAAGTCGTTATATTAATTCAATCACATCTTAATATTCAACAACAAATAATAAAATACAATTACATCAATATACCAAAAAGGACAAATAGAGACAAGAGAATAATGCAAAAATTGAGTTAATGTTTATGGCGGAGCTTAAATAATGTACAAAAGTTCAAGAAAAGGAAAACATGATCAAGACTCATATTTTTCAAGATTCAAAAATGAAAGTAGAAAAAAGGAATCCAATATAATTGAAGATTTTTTTTTCTATTTTTCTATTTTTTTAAAAAATTATAATGAAATGACCAAAATATCCCTAATTTTTCAAAATTTGAGGGAATTTGATGCCCCCTTGGCCCCTACATGGCTTCGTCCATGCTCCTATGGAAAAGATTAAAAACCGTTGGAGTTTTTGTACTGAACAAACAATAACAATTTCATATTTTTAAGGGGCTAATTTCATAAACTACCCCTAAAATTTTGCCTAATTACAAAAAGAAATTCAATTATCTTTTAAATTAGAAATAACCCTTCATGTTTGTTTCTAGTTTACATAATTGCATCCTAAAGGGGAAGAGAGTGGTATTTGTCAAGTAAATACAAATTTAAAGTGTTTGTAATACCTTAAGGGAGTATTTGTAATTATGAAAGATAACTGATTTTTTTTTTGGTAATTAGGTTAAGCTTCATGGGTAATTTTTGTAATTTGCTCGATTTTTAGTTCAATAGTTAAACGATTTCAAAATTAAAACATTCTATGATTTTGTCTGGACAAGAATAAGAGCTCCTCATGCAAGTAAATTTAGTGAACCAAAATCATTCCATCCAAGATTCAAAATTTTCTTAGGATATATTATTAAAGGACTAGCAAAAACACACCAAAGCGCTTACCAAAATTTGCAAGTTTGGGATGTTTTGGAATCGGATGGGATCTTCTGTTCAAAATGGCGTTTTCATCTCATATTCCACCATACGTATAAAAGCTACCATATTGAAAACCTATAATTTACGGATGATTTATTCTTCAAAATTAATATGGTAGCTTTTATGCCGTCAATAATGTCTGTGTTGTAGGAGATGAATACCCTTTTAGTACATAAGATCCCAGCCGCTTTGAAACATGCTCATTTTGGAGTTAAGCAAACTTGGATTGTATGAACAATGTTCCTATATCCCAACTAAAAGTATGCCAACACCATCTAAAGTGATATCACCTCTAACAAACAGAGATTAGTGAATGAATCCATCATAAATAAGATCACACTTAACCAAAACTTCACTTTACATATTTAGAGGGCAAATTTAAGAAACCAACATCAGACCAGCAATTTCCTTTTTTCTTTTAACAATAAATGTATGCGTACAAATTATACCCCCAAGAGGAAAACGAAAAACAAAAGGCAAAATTTCTATTGCAATCAAAATGGTCAAAAAACCAAATGCAACCTTTCACGCGAGTAATTTTATCTAGCCAAGTGCCGTTGTAAAAGCCACGGTAATTGCATCAATCAATGGCAATGATGAGAAAACCCACAGATACATACATAAGTAAGACAGGGTAAAGTGCAAGAGCTTTCCTCCTTGGGTTTGGCAGTACTCATGAATGGATATGCGGCCCAAGTGCTCCATGCCAACGTCACAGCAACGAGAACCACTTTAACTATTACGTTACCATTTAACATGCAGATAAAGGCACCAACGTCCAGAGGGAATAGACAGTAACCTAGAAGACTCAGGCTTTGGAAGAAGATAATTTGGCCACCTAAAAATTAACATATATTATGAGCATCAAATAGGTTTTGATATTGTCTGAACAATTTCAAATGTTCTAATTCAATAAACGCTACAGATCGCCGTAAAATTGCTACATCTACAGCAGAAAGAAAATTGCACATTCACATGTGTAGGTTTGTCAAGGTACGCATAGGAAATATCTAACGGTAAACATGCGTGCGTGTGTGTGAGAGGGAGGACAAAGAAATTACCAGCAGCAAAACATTCAAGGTCAGAATTACAGCTCCTGCTGCAAGTAGTGCAAAGGCAACGGCGAAAACTTCAGACTGGAAAACAATTCAAAGCAAGAAACAAGGTCATTAGCCAAGAAGCACATAACTCCCTGCCGTAAGAAGCAAATACTAGCACTCTAACATGTATTATATGTTCTCAAGACAACCACAAAGTAAGGTTGCAATAGGTTTTTATGTCTTATATTTATATTTTCAACTTTCTATACTGTTCCAGACTATCCATCAGTTTCTTTTTCGCTGATTCAAGAAGGGGGATAAAAACAGAGCATTTTGTTCTAGGACTACAGGACATAATGTCTAGCAAGTTATTGATGCCTAAAAACTAAATGTGTTAGCTAAATTAGTAAGGGTGCCAAATTGTAGGATCAAGGATGTGATGTTTATATCAAGGGCCAAGGCCATACAATGTCAAATATCAACTCTTGTGCAGCAAGGAGTACATGGAGAGAGGTAAAAATAATGTGAGGTTACAAACATAAAGGTAGTTCACGCTTAAGCCTTTTTCACCGAGATATAGCTAAGACTACCCACCGGTCACCCCGAGATCAATGATGCCATACAATCCAGAAATAAGAACATGTTAGTGTAACCTATGCCATCGTTACAATTCCCGCATTATCATAGAAGGGCCAAGCTGGATTAGATCTGATGATCATAATATTTTTGAATAGGGTTCATTAGATGAAAAATATTTCCCTCATCAAAGATCTCAACTAACAATAATTACAGTCAATCATATCAAGGACTCAAAATGATGAAGACGAGAGTATCAAAGATCTTTTTATGCTTTGAAAGACGAACTTAGAATTGTGCATGAATAGGGTTAAGACTTAGTCGCTCGATAGAAAACATTATTGTACAATAATACCCTTGTTGAAGCAATTACTAGAGCAAGATTTGGAAAGGGCCTCGTTTCTAGCAACATAATAATCATGGACAACTCTATTTTTGGTGATATACTAGATATAAACAAATTTGAATATTCATATGTGCCACAATTCCATAGTAGCACTAATCTATTGCATTTCTTGGTAAAAATACTTAATATTGAATATCAAGATTTAGATGTCGCACAAGCAGAAACATGCAAACTTGGAACTTGTCACTTCCACGTGTGCTTTAGAGAATATGAATTATTTATCTTTATATTTAGAATTAAAAGTACTTTATTTAATTTGAGAATTGTGCACAGCGCTTATGCATCCATATACACAATGTACTGTATTATTAAAAGTTATGATAACTACAAGAACTTTGATTTATTTAACATTATATAGAACACATGCATATGCATTAAGCAAGGAAGACCTTATTTTATTTAGTATGTTATTAACCATGTAGTGTACATGTGATAAAACATAAATAAAATATTATTAAATTGGTATAATTAAATTTTAAATTTATTTTTATACGACACTTACATGTGAGAGTAATAAGACAAAGAAAATAATAAATTACACTTGAGACTAAATTAAATGAAGTTAATTTAGGAAAAGGATTTTTTTAAAAAGCTAAAACTCTCTGAAAAGCACAGCCCTTTAGTCACGAAAAATTTCTCAAGTTTTCTTTCTTCATTAAAAATTCTAATGTGTACCAATTGAATTCACAACATTTATCTCAAGTTTAATGTTAAACTAAAACTAAAAAATTTAGGTGATTAATATTGTTGGCAAATTGATGTTTTAAGTTTTACATTAGTCAATTAAAAGACTATTGAAAATGAAAAAATTAGTCCTGAAGGCAAATATCGTTTCAATATATACTTTATTTTGTGCATCTTAAAATAATAAACAAAAATGAGAATGCATGAACATTTAATTATGCAATTTGATTAAAAAGTCAAAATTAGTATACAAAAATATTTTAAATAGTGAACAGGAAAAAATGTACAAACAACATAATTTACTAGAGGCACACTTCTCTATGATGACCGTTCATCCCATTCCACTAAACCATGTCACCGAGTATGGCGTTCCCTTGTACGGGCTTGAGGGGGCTTCAGCCTCCTTTTTTGGAAAATCAATATTTTCACGTACATTTATTTAAAATATTATACTTTAGTATTCAAATATCTATTTTTCTTTTTGGCGTCAAAAAAAAATATTACACCCCCAAAAATTAATTAGCCCCCAAAACTATAAGTCTAGCTCCGCCCCGTGGTTACCAGGTTATTTGGAACCAATCAACCCATTAATCATCAGTATCACAAGCATGGTTGCACACCCATACAAGATACCAACGGCTGGAGTACATTTCACACTAATGAATGAACTTATCATGTACTTTTTTATCATTAACTTCTTCCACCCTTAGTTTAAATTTAAATTTTTGGCCAGAAATACTAATCAGGAAGCGATAGAGTTTGATGCAAAATACAAAATATCTGCATTTTTACAATTGTTTCTACTCTATCAAGTCCAACCTTTTTCGTATCCCCATTTTTTCTTCTGAATTCCACCACCAGTGGCAAAAATTTACTTGCGTGCAATCATGCTGCACGAGACATATTACCACATTAACTTTGACACATCAGCTGAACAGTTGATGTAGTCCTTCAATTAGTGAACAGAACTCGCATAATTCTCAGGATACCATTAATACAATTTACATGCACCACAATCACTTAAAGACCAGAAATGCATCACGAACTTCAAACAACATCCAAGTTTATTGAGTTTTGTATAGCCTTTCCTCCGACAATCGCTAATGGTTAGTTGGTTACCGCATTTATTCATGCATAAACAGTCGGTAGAACACAAATCTCCAGTAGTGCATATTAACATTGAGATGAATATACCATGAATAATATCTAAAGGGCAAATCAATAGGCTACATATGTGAGTTCCCTGTTTTGATCTTTTAATAAAACTCATGACAAATTACGCCTTGCACACACCACAATAATAACATGCAACCCAGAAAAAAACTCAAGTAAGCTCATCATTTTAATTCGTACGCATCGCAAGCGACATCAAATGGAGGCAAAAGAATATCCTGCATACCTTCTCAACGGACGCAGACCAAGAGAGAACGAGACCGAGGAAAACAATGAAGAAAAAGGGTCCCCAGAGATCCCAATCCCTCAACGCCTTCCCCGGATCCTCCCTAAACGGATTGGGGAAAACAACCAGCTTCAAATTGCTTACGATCCTCGACAAATCTCGCTGAATGGTATCCCAAACGGGCTCCGTCAAGTGTTTGGTGCCGGCCCGAACCCAGACCCGCAATACCGCCGCTGCTGGTGGATCCACGTGGAGGGGGAATAGGGGGTTTGGGAACGGCGGAGGAGGGGGCAGCTGAGTGAACAGGTGTAGGTTTGGGTACGGAGGGTGGAGGGAGATTGGAGGGGACGAATGAAGAGGGGAGGAGGTAAGGGATTGGAGGAAACGGGGATGGAGGCGCGTGGGGGGACGGAGGGCGGGCGGGGAGGACGGAGGAGGGGTAGGAGTTGATGAGGTTCTCGATTTCGTCGATGTCTGATTGCGAGCTCGGGTGCAGAGGATCGTGTCGCTGTGGGACATTGTGAGTGCTTCCGGTGTGTATATTTGGTTT